>JAACJT020000002.1:22148513-22212132 GCA_009936485.2 Gymnarchus niloticus
TCCAGACCCCGGCGGCGATAGGCGGGTCGCGCGCCCGCGGTGGACTGGTGCGGAGGTGTGAGGGGCCGGGGGAGGGGATTTACACAGCAATGTTGACATTTCAGCCTCTCAGTGAAGCGTATTACTGTCAGGGACTGGACAGCAGGAACAGGACACGTCTTCACAGCATGGTAAGCAGAGACGCCGAGGTGGTGTGTCCTCTCAGAAGGGCCTACGTCCTCTGGCAGCACCTTCCTGATGCCGGGTCCACTCGCACTGCCTGCTACTATTACAGCCCTCAGAGACAGGACCCAAGCGAGCATTTCTCCCCTCAGGACACAAGAGGACAGGGACACATTCACCTGTCCAGCTCTGCCGAGTGCCAAGGTGTTTTTTTATTAGATCCCCAAGTCTGAAAAGTTGCCATCTGTGACAAAAGAATGATAGAAGTGAACACCATAAATGGAGAGTGAAATTCAGCTTTTATAGAGTTTGCTCAAAGGAAGCATTTGGGGACCTAGAAATATTAACGTTTCTTTGTCTGCGATGGCACAAGTTCCACAAAAAAACGAGTTACATAACAGTATAGATTTTCAAAGTAAACACAGAGACTTTGCAAAGGCTGAAGTTACGGGGCACACAGCTTCAGGGCTGCTTCAGATGGGCTCACACGCAGGGCAGAAAAGGAGCGATACCGTTCTACACGCCTTTTCCGGTCGTTAGCAGTATTCCTCGATTAAAATCTCAGAGCTTCTAATTATAGTGGGAGATGGCAAGGCTTGTACGTGCCGAAATGAGAGGAATCACGTGTGAATAGTGGGAAGGCCACGTGGTAATGAACAGACATTAGACACGGAGAGAGACTGTAGCACGCGGTCGCATGAGCGTGGGAGTGATTAAAGACACCGGGAGCTGCTCTCGCTGGCGTCCACTCACTTCTGGGAGGCCGTCCCACTTATCTTCCTGTTTTTTTCGTCCACACGTTATCTCCATGCTGCTGCGAAGGAATGTGACTCACGCGGTGGCTGTTAACTCGCCGACGGGAAGCGGGTGCGAGAAGCGACGGCGTTCGCAAGAAGCAGCCCACGCCGAACAACGAAATACCCGCCGGGACATGGAAACAATAAGCTGCTGATTACAGCCGCTGGCATGAGCGGTGGGCCAGGTCTGCAATCAGAACACGGAGGGAGCGCGTTCATGATGGGGCCACTTCACCTTTTTCGTATCTGTTGCATTAAAATCCGCCGGGTGTTCAGGAAACACGACGAACAGGCAGCCTGCGTTTCTGCATCGTATCTTACAAAATACATAGCTCTGACATGTAATAACACACTACTGCTCTGTTATGGCCTCTGTATTTTTTAACTTTATTTTGTAACTGCTTCGATTTATATCACAGCAGGTTAATAGTTCAAAAAGAGAGTGCCTTTCGGTCTCACGAGCCTTGATCATCAGTGTTTTATGAGTTCATAAAGAGAAGCTGAAGGCATTGCAGACCTTCTCATGGAACTGCCTGGCCTCTCTAACTCTGCTCTAACCCTAACCCTAAGCTTGACTTGTTTTATGAATGTGCCATCCACAGCCATGTTAGGCTGTGCCGAATCCATTTGTCTTCTCATGAACTGGTGCGGAGGCTCACCCTGATGACAGGCCTGGAAACATATGTTGATGGACACACTGGGAGAACTGGGAATGGATGGACTAGCACACGCACACGCACACACCCCGTCATGCGAAGACGGCCTTGTGAATCTGAGGGTTGGGCAGAGTGAGCTGCCGCGGGTCAGGGAGAGAAGTGATGGTCTCCATGGCATGGACTCCAGAACGCAGACCCCCGTGCCTCTGCTCAGCATGGCTACGTGTGAGGCTGTGCAGCCTGTCCCAGGAGTAAATGTTTCAATAAACACACAGCCTAAGAACTGAAGCCGGCTGTTCATGCCGCGTGGTAATCAGTACAGGGGTGGGAGGGGCATTTTACCGCAGCATTGAAGGAGAGGCTAATCGCTCACTCCTTGACACAGGTTGGGCCTTCGTCCTTCCCCCTCCCCTCAAGATGCCACCATGACACTGAACAGGTGCATTTGTGAGGGAGATTGGGGATTTCTGTTGGACTGCCAAGCCTCCTCTCAAAAAACCAGTTAGGATTTGAGTTGGGGCCAAATAGACTGACTGGCATAGGGATGAGCAGGGAGCTCATCTCTGTGGCCTCAGTGTCAAGGGGGTGGTGTCCTGCTGAGACCACTCCCCCCGCCACTCTAGCCCCCCCGGGGGCTTCACTGCGCCCTGAGAGCCACATTAACCCTCCACATGCCCCCCCCCACCATCTATTTCACGTGTCAAGCCTGCCAGTCTGATCAGTCAAGTCACACCGTCTGCTCACGGTGAGCCTGCTGGGATCCCGAAACAGACCTAGCTCGTGAAGACCAAAGAGGGATCAGACAGTGTGTCACTCACACTGACATCGATGGAGACACCACGTCAATGCAGGACAGACCTCTGTCGCTACCCCCACATGCCAACAAGGACCCCCTCCCAGAGTGTCAGGGACATTCCATCCGATGAACGAGGGGCCCCTGGGATTTGGACTCAGAGAATTATAGGCCTATGTGGGGGGGGGGGCATCACAGCCTGGCACCACCCTGAAAGGAGGCCTTCAGAAAGCCACATTTGCCCCCCCCCGGTACACAGTCACACTCCTGCCTCCTGCAGCTCATGTGTAACATTTATTTGTGCAAATAGCCTTGTGCCCCCTCCCCCTTCCAGGGATCACTCTCTCTCTCCTGTGCTAATACTGTCCAGAGACCTGGAGCAGGGGGGTTACCTTCACCCTTCTCTTATTGTTTTTGACACTTCAAGGGGTGTGAGAGGTGGGAGGGGCAGCAGAGGGATACAGAGTGGCGGAGACAGAGTCACATGACCCTGGGTGATGGCTGAAGGCTGTGGCAAGGGACTGGGGGACACCTACTATAGATACTGTAAGTGTGGTTCTTAATTTTCTTTTCACAAATTTTAATGATGTTTATTAATTGTAATTAATTTATTGAGTTTTAATTGATTTATAATTAACGTTATAAATGCATGCATAGGTTTAGAAGAAGCAGAAATCAGTCCTGTACAACTCCATGCAAAACTATAAATAAATTACACTTTCTGTTTATTTTAGAGAGTGATATGATCAGTCATTGATTTTGATTATGATCTGTAAGACATTACTTCTAAAAGCTATAGCATTTGAAAATGATCTTTCGATGGTCATTTTCCTTGTCAATGGAATAAATTTTGAACAAATTTCCAGTGCAGGACACACGGGGGCTGTATCGGTAAATAATCGTCCATTGTGCCAGATATGCAAGCTGTCAAAAAAACGGTTCAGTTTCATATTTTGCTGCTTTGCACAGTGACTGGTGAAACATCAGCAGATTCGGTGGTGCGCCATGACGCCCGCCCAAAAACAGATCGCCATCGCCGATCGGCCGAAACCCCAAGCTGTATCCCCTGACCATCCTTTTCTAAAAAAAAAACAAAAAAAAAAAAAAAAAAAAAACAAAGACAGACAGAAAGACAGAAAAAATTCCTAGCACAGAAGTAGGAGGTAAAGTGAGCTGTCATTTAATCTCTAAATCGGGATGGTTTTGAGGTGTGGCTCTGTGACATAACTGTTCCCTCGACAGATCCCTGCCGGGGCGACCTGGAGCTACGAAGGAATGACTGGACTGGCTTCCTCCTTTTCATCATGGTGCTCCGAACGGTTAAAACCCAGATTGTATGACGGGGAATTCATAACTCACTGTCGCCTTCGGGGAGGTCTCATCTACCACTTAAACATTTCAAAGGTGGGAGAGTAAGTGCTAGTACCCCCCCCAGCCCCCCCCCCTCCGGAGAGAGTTCTGCACTCCTCACTGGCGGAGAGCCCCAGCACCCAGGTCTGCAAAGGGTCCTTGGAAGGCACAGACGTGGCTTTCTGTTAATGACACTGTCTGACACGTCGACGGGAGGCCTTGTTGTTGAGAGTGAGTGGGAGGAGGTACAGGAAGGACGTCAAGGAGGAGAGGCACACTGTGATTTAACCTAATACCAGTGATTGAGAAGGTTTGGAAGTGCCGCACTCTTATGTAAATGTTCCCCAGCAGATGCTGTGTAGCATGTACGCTCCTACTAGACTCTCTGGGTGATCTTTATCCGAACAGATTTTCTACTCTTACGTTCTACGGTGTTCTGTACAGCACTTGTTCCAATGCTAGTTCTTACAGGTTACACTTGTTACAGGTCCCTCATCGGATGCTCAGCCTAGCAGCACTTGTACCTAAGCTGGCTCCTTGACAGCCGCATGCCTGTGATGAAGTATCTGTCTCAGTTGCACGAACGTGTCTGCTGAATAAATAAATTAATGTAAATGTAAGTGAGGAACAAAGCCCTTTGTGGTCAGGTGAGGTTCTGAGTCCTGAGCAGCCGGTTAACCACACACAGAACAGCGCTAGACCATGGCACTGCCTAGTGTGGTTTTGCAATGCCCTATGCAGATAACCACAGATCGGACAGAATCGGGTGGCACCACAGATTGGGCAGGATCGGGTGGCTCTTCATTTGCCAACATCAGTGAGGGGGTGCTGTAATCTGGTACATCAAAGGAGAAAAAACCTCATACATACTACCGGGCATCTGTGTGATGACTAGCTCCTCTCAGATGGGGGCAGCGGCTGTGGGGGAGGAAAACCAAACGGGTAACTGGAAGGGACTGAACTTACAATTTACTTTTAGGGGGGTCCAGATGGAGACGCACGGACCCCCGCAGGTTCTCAAAGCGCCCGGTGGATGAACTTTGGCAGTCCTGGGGAGTCTTTCTCCCATGCTCCCCAGCCGCTTGCACGCTTGAGCTCCGCTGCCCGTCACGAGTCTCGATCGATGTTCACACGTCAGGTACGATCCATGTCACTGCCAGCTACCCGCTCCGACCCTACAACACCGATCCACAACGCAGCAGAACTCTGTGCAAAAGCATCAACCTGATGGTGGTGCAGGTTTTAAATAAATAGTCATGCTCGGGGCACCACAGAGACCTCAGAACATTACATAGGGGTCAGCAGATCCGTACCACCACCAGAAACACAAAGACAACTTGATGGTAGGTGAAGTGTAAGCAGAACGGAGGAGATGTAACTGTCTCCATGTCAGAACCTCTGTACTCAGCAAAAACAATAAATAAAACAGAAAACCAGGCTGTCCTCCTAAAGTGAGACATAAGCTGGCTGAATGGGGGGACACAGCTACAAAATGGGTATTCGTCCATGAAACTGGGGACACCGCTAAAAAACAGGACCCAGGCACAGCTCTATAAGAGGATGACAGAGGGTCCCCAAGAAGCCCACCCACAGGGACAGTGCTACATATGGGTCTGGCAGGCAATGGTCAACACATTAACACAACACACAGACATACCTCATGTATGTCTGAGGCGCTGCATGATGTAGCATCTAAATAACTACTTCAGTATAGCTGTTACAACTTGAGGCAGATTGCTGAGCAATAGAATCATTATAGATATTTAAAAGTCACTGTCAAATTCTACCAAGGGTCCAGCAACAATTACACTTCAATTGCTAACAGTTACAAACAGAGCAACACAGTGGGAGGTACCATGTTTTACATAAATATGTTTAAAGGTGGACTGAAACACTGACTGGCATCCCGTCCAGGGTGCCCCCTGCCTTGTGCCCTGTGACAGACTGGCATCCCATTGGTATCCCATTCAGACTCTCCCCTGCCTTGTGCCCTGTACCTCCTGGCATAGACTCCAGGCTCACCACAACCAGTACTGGAAAAAATGGTTATGTAAAAACAGCAGGACGGCTGGACTGGAAGACATCAGTGCCAATATAAGTTGGACTTTTACTTGGATTCCAGCCTCTAAAGACACAAAATGGCCTAAATGGACAGCTGATACTTAAGCTTCTGCTAATCACCGTCTTAATAGAACTGATTATGCTGTCAATTGCTGAAGTTTATTCTTATGCATCTGACAGCATTTAAAAAAACACCTGAGTCTGGTTCCTACTCAGCTCAGAAATGTTTTAAAATGTGTTAAATGTGTTAAAAAATGAATTGTACTGTATAAAAATGCATCAATACAGTAAAGACTGATTTGTGATATTCTTTAACTTGGCTATGCCTGACTGTGAATGGTGTCCCCAAACGCGCATTGAATCCCGCCTCTGTTTTTCTGCAGCTTAGCCACAGCCAGTCTAACTGCTCATCTTATGGTTACGTATGGCCCCGCCCACTCTTTAGAATGACCCTACCGTCATCTGGCAAGTGACCCCTCTAACACTTCCACCTATAAATACCCACAGCACCTGTCATGGCTCAGATCCACCGGTTTCAGCTTTTTAAGAAAGTAAAGGTCATTTCTGATGCCTTTGTGTGCATCTCTCTCCTCCCCATTTTTGCCATCGGTCATGTTCTCCACCGGACCCTTTTTGAACCACATGCTGGTCTCAGCCACAGCTATCCTTAATGGGCACACGTGCAGCTGTGGCTCCTCAGTCTGCATGCAATACTTAGCTGGGTGTGGATGCTAACCAAGGGCTCGGCAGCACAGCATAGCATATAACAAAGCCTTCAGATTCACCAGTTGACCACCCAGTGCTGATCCGTCCCCCTCTTCACATCCATTTCCTCCCCATGTTGTAAGTGCAAGCAGCTTCCCACAGGTGGAAGTGCTGCATGCATCCTCCGCCGGGACTGCGAGACATGGCGGGCGACTGCTAGGGTCCACCGATTCTCACCGTGACATTTAGATACACGTGGTGAAATCAAAACGTACAGAAGTATAAAAATGGCGAAACAAGGTGGTGGTGTGATTCTCCTAGTTCCCAACTCCTCCGTCTCCAGCAGTCCACTACGGCCCTCAAACCACATTACATCCCTAAACAACGTCCGTGGCATTCTGCAGACTGACGTGTTACTCTCAGGATCCTAATAAGGGTATTTCACTCTAGGCTTTTATGGCCTATGTGACATTTCATCATTAGCAACACACCTTGTGGTGTGAGAAGGACCCTGCACACTGCACTCAGTAACTAGAAGACTGCTAGGAATGTGAGCCAATGACGAACCGGTTACGGGAAGGAACGACAGCAAGAGCAGGCTCGACTCACATGCTGTCACTGCGGCTGAAAAAAGGGGTGGAGCTTTTACTCAAAGATTTGAGCTGGTTAATAGTTACTGCATTTCCTAGCGAGCTGAAAGCGTGAACACAGATCTTGACTCTTCACGGTCCAGGCTGCAGGAAGGTGACTCTGATGACATGAGTCCTGGGGGGGTTCTTGGGCTCCACAGCTCCAGAATTCATTTCTGTCCTCGTTGCTTTAATTACATGACTGCATTTCTCTCTCTCTCTCCGTCCTGCTCCCTTTCCCTCTCTGACACTTCCCCTTTTTTCTTTGTCTCTCCATCCCTCTCCCCCATTTCCTCACTCCCTCTCCCCCTCTTCTCTTCACTCTGTCACTCCCTCTCCCCCCTTCTCCTCTCTCCATCTCCCCTCTTTTCCTTCCTTCTTTCTCCCCTCTCCCTCGCTCCAGCTGTCACTCCCTCTACCCTTCTTCTCCTCACTCCCTCTCCCCTCTTCTCCTCCCCAACCCTCTTCTCCTCAGTCCCTCACTCCATCTGTCACTCCTTCTCCCCCCTTCTCCTTCCTCCCTCGCTCCCTCTACCCCCTTCTCCTCCTTCCCTCACTCTCTTCCCCTCTTCTCCTCCCTCCCTCTGTCATTCCCTCTCCCACTTCTCCTCCCTCCCTACTCCCACACATACCTCCCTCATCTCTCCCCCTTGGTAATGACCCAATGTGACCACAGCATACAGTCCATCATTAGTACGAAAGACGCCGCCATCCAGCGGCTGTGTCTGCGAAGGTCAGACTAATGCTTCCTTTCGAGACTCCTGTCACCTTTACAGGCGTGTCAGCAGATCCCAGACTGAGGTCACGGAGCAGCGGTGAGTCATGTATTAGGCTGATGCTGACAGAAGATAGCACGTTCTACAGGAATGGCTACCGAGCTCTTGAGACATAAAGGCATCCCCATAATGTTTATGAATAACTGGAAAAAACAGGCAGCATGTTCAAAGTGTGCATGATTACTGGGAGGCTCCACTCAAACCCAAGGAGCATAAAAGGCACATTTTTTTTAAAGCGCTGCGTGCACAGTGGGAGCTCTGGGCCAGCACCATCAATGTGGCTTTTCAGCATGACGATATCTGAAACGGCAGACTTAGAACTGAATGAATCCATGGTAGGAGGACTGAAAAGAGGAATAAGGGATGCTGGCTTTGTACTCACTGAGTACTCACTGCGCGTGCCATGAGATCTCTGCATACTCACTCTCCACGTTCTCACAGTGACCTTACTGTGAGCTTGCTGTGTACATGGCATGTACTCACATTAATCACAGAGTGCCAGTGCCAGGTGACAAACTGCATCACATCAGAATTTTCAATGAACCTTGTTTATTTTCCACAAGTCCAGAAGACACCCGTTCAAAAGAGCAGGCTCTTACAGAAATGGCTACAGAAAACATGTGGTCAGCTTTCTTATCTTAATAGGCCCTGAGTTTTTGTCAGTTATTTTTAAATAGCTGTTTTAAATTATTTCAATATGTTGATGTTTGTCTACCTTATGTTTTACTGTAAGGTGTCCTTGGGCAGCTTGAAAGGTGCTTATTAATAAAATTCTATTATTACAATCTGATTGCAGCCTGGATGTCCACATCAGCCACTTGTTGCATAGTCCAGCTCACTTACTCGTCCTTAAAGCAGGCGAGTTTGCCGTTACGAGGCGAGACGCCGCCTATTTACCCAGATGGAAGCCTAATTGTGGCTTTCACACCCTGCATAGGTGTGATGGAGGACGGGAACAGATGGAAAACTCTGGGTTACCATACATTTTCCAGTTATGTTTTTTTTTTTATTCTTTGTCAGGGACCTGGCAACACAGCCACGTGGTTTCCTCCTCCTCGTCTTCAAAGGAGGGACGACAGAAAGAAGAAAGAAGAGGAGGAGGAGAGAAGTGAAGAAGGCAAGGAGCAAAGGAGAGAAGAAGGAAAGAGAGCAGGAAAGAAAGAGCCCCAAAGCTGCAGAAGAGACAGTGGCACCCTTGTCTGACTCCCCCACACTAAAAAGACAAACTTTGCCCTTAGCCAGCGTGAGAGGCCTGTAAGTATGCCCATTTGAGCCTGGACGTCGACAGACCTACAGGATACACCAGCCCACCAAATGAACACCCCCACGTGCCAATGGCAGGGAGCTGAAAGGCAGGCTGGAGAAAAACAAAGATAAGCCGGCGGTATCAAGCTCCTGGGAGCGTGTTCACTGTTGGTTGCACTACATAATGCTGCCCATTTCCAGACAGTTTTCAGTAAATAGACCCGGCCGGTAATGGTGTGCATGTAAAAATCCATTCCTGGTGTGGGGCCTGGCCGTTCCAGCAGAGTGACTTTCAATTGGAATATGATTATGCTGCCCCCCCGATGCTGTCCACGATGGGAAAGGTGAGTTAGGGAGGCCACCGGTCTCATAGCTTTGCTGTCAGACAGTGATGAGTGTCCTCACCCTGGCCTGCCTGAAGGTGGTGGTGGTGGGGGGGGGGGGTCCTTCAAAAGCTCCCACATATGTACCATGATTCCACAGTGACACTCTGACGTGGTCCTGAGCCCAGGATGCCAAAAGCCTATTGGCTAATAAGAGCTTGTTGCTGTGTGCTATGTGTAAGCATCCTTAAAATTTAATGGGGACATCAAATGAAGCCGTTAGCAGCGGAAGTGGGAAGATTTCTTGGATGGGTGTAAGAGCCGGTGCCATCGTATCCGGCCAAAGCACTCGACGCCATTCTGACGTCTGCTGCATCTACTGACAGCTACACCCAAAGCTGCAATTACGGCAAACGTGGCCAGGACCACAGCTGCTCTATTTCCATCCTCCTGACCTTTCTGGAGAAGAGGGGACACCAGGCTGGAGCTAATGAGGCTGGCGGTCGACAGTCACTGGTCCCAGGGTGTCCATGACATGGGGGAGGAGCCAACACGTTCCCGATGCAGCCGTCCAGATCTGGGCCTCAATTCACGATGCCACCACCCCACCCCCTTCCTATGGTTCGCTCTCGGTGCAGCCTCCGTGGGAGCGGATCTGCGATCTGTCTGTCTTTAAATTTTAACATCACTTTCAGTCCGGTGACATTAAGTTCAAAATTGTTTAATTTATAAGCTGTCTTCGGCTCTCCATTCTTTGGTATTTAATTTTTAAACATGGGACTGGGACACACAAAGGCTGTTTTTATTTAACATGGCATGACCTCCCTTTGAACAGTTAAGGACCCCAAGGAAAATTAAGATCAGCTGACCCACTCTGGCCTCTGAACTGTCATCGTTATGGGGGCTTCTCTGCCACTTGTGACATTGGAAAGGTGCTTTTAAACTACAAACGGGCCAAGACAAATTAACACAGCTTGGTTGAACTCTCTACTGCATGGCTGTGTAAAAAGTCAAATCGCAGAAAAATAACCCACACAGAGGCAGACTGTCGAATGAGAAAGAAAATAAACCCACCACAACCCACAGCACCATCCACCCGCAACTCAATCTGCTGGAACCGCTGATTCCACGTGGTGCAGAGAGCTATACCGCAGGGTGAGATTATCCTGCAGAAGGGGCAGGGATACCTGGGACGACAGGCCTGTTAACTGGCACAACCATCTCTCTCCCTCAGGGAGCCTCCACTCGGGGGGGAGAGCAGCCTGGAGGCGGGGTAGAGGACCTCAATTTAAGGCAGGTCCTCTCAAGCAGGTCAATCAATAAATACATATCATTCAGAAGCCAATCTGTAAATGAAGATAAAACGATAGCGGGGGGGAGCGGACCCCTAGCCCATGGTCACCATGTGGGATGGGGGGGCCCTCCAGGAATGAAACATGCAGGCCGTGATTCGAGACCCTCCTGAGAAGCACACAAGTCCAAACGGAGCCATTCCCATGACACTGGGTCAGAAACAGTGTCCTCGGTGGGCCTCGTCCGTGACGTCAGGGAGCACTGCAGCCGAGCTGCAGGGGGTGTAAAGAACTCAAAGCAGAGCGGGCTTTCAGCCCACATCACACTGTGAATTCATATGTGGAGCGAGCTGCTCTTACCATCATGCAGAGTGGCTGTTTCCTTAGAGCAATCGGGAAACAGAAGTTTAACTGAATGGAAAAAAATGATTTTGTCCTTCCAGACTCATCAGTGAAGTCCTCACACTGTTCATTAAGACAGAATGCAGGCAACAAGAGGGATGGGAACACAGGACCCACCGAAGAAGAAAGGTGAGGATGAGTTGCTTGTGCAGAACACAAAGCAAAGCCTGGCCCTTTAAGAATCTTGGCTCAAATGGTGACAAATGGAAAGCTCACAAAAAATCCCACTTTCAACAGTTCCCATCACTCGCCTGGGTAAGGCCACTTCACTGACTTTGCCTGCAAACTCTCGCCACTCCTCAGCTCAGCTGGCTTTTATATCAGTCGCAACAGACCTATCCAGGCCAGCTGGGCACCACAGGGCTGGGCTTCAACCCGCCTCCCACTCACAATGACCATTTCCTTGCTGTTACTGACCTTCCTAAGAAATACCCCATTCCCACTGCATGTCTGACAAGCACCGACAAGCACGGGGGTGGGTGGACTCCCAAGCAACACGACAAGAGGCAACTGTGGAAAGGCAGGCGAGACCACCCGAGCCAGCAGGCTGTGACGCCACGTTCTCCTGCCTCACCCCCAGGGACCTCCAAAAGTGGCAGGAACGCAGTGATGCAGACCCGATACTTCCAACGAATCGACCGAGCCCACTTCAAGTAGCTGGGCTGAAAGCCATGCATTGTGTTTGAAACGCTCTTCACAAACTCCAGCGGGAGAGCCTGAGACAATGGAGTCCACTGGGACTGGCCCACATTCTGGAGCGTCTGTCTCGCTGCTCCAAGTCCAAAAAGCTTCATGGCTACTTGAGTTAACTCCTCACAGCCCATTAATGTTCAGGAGCGCTTGAGGGTAAATGATGCCCAGGATGTTCTCCCCAGGCTCTGCTGAAAGGGAGACTGGAGATTCGCCATCTACATTTCTCCTAACAGTAGACAAACCTTTGACGTACTAAGCTAGGCCGACGGCGAGTGTGGAAACACGGGGGGAACTGAAGCTGCAAGCATTGCAAAGTTATACTAACAGATTGGGCAGTTTATGACCAGAAAAAGCATTTGACATTCAACAGTCATCTCACTGTGATGAAATGTCTATTGAATCTAGCAGAAATCATCTCCAAATGTGACATAGTTCAGGGAGTTAACATGTTCCACTGTATTCCTGGGAGGTTCATATGGTGGTTTGTCATCTAGCATAGTCAGGCCACACTAGGGGATTGTGGGTTTCCTTTGTGACCCTGGCTCAGCATGCAGCGGCTGGTAGGGATCCTCGGGGTGCCAAGGTTATAGCATAACTCAAAGAAACATCCCACAGAAATGAAGGTTCTACACTGCTTCCTGTACTGCCAGCCCTTCTGGGGTCTCCGGTCTCCAGGCTGCAACAGCGCAGTTGTTAGCGAAACTCAGCCTGGAGTTGAAAGACTGGACCTACAGCTGGCAACCACACATTCCAGAGCACCTGTTTAATACAAGTGTCTTGCACCCTTTCGATATACAATGCCCTCGGTACCTGTCAGTTTTTCCCAAACATAATCTCAAAACCAGGCTAAGCGGTTGGACACTGGATGGATTAATCACTGTTAACATGAATGAACCTGAATAACTATCCTGCTTTACTGATCGGCTTGCACCATCTGACTCCCACCACTGTCATCCCATCTTTGGCCATGTTGTCATCCCTCTGCCAGGTCAGCCAAGCCATCAGCTGCTGTTCGAAGCCTCACACTCATCCAGCTTTACGTTAGCAGTGATGCCGCTCAGCGAAACCCCAAGTTTGCTTTGTGCAACACTAAAAGACCTGGAAGTGGTGGAGAGCTACATCCAGCGCTGAGTGCCATTGACCGGCAGAGTGGGCAGGAACGCACGCATCGTCAGGGTGAGATGACGCGGCTAACAGGCAGCAGCTGCCCATTAGTTTTGACCATCGTTAAAGATGGAACGTGTATTTCTCAGAGAACATGCAGCAAATCTTTCCACAATGTAAACTTGCACATCTCATCAGCTGAGATTGTTGATGACACTATGAGGATCGTGACCTTGACGTGGTCCCAGGAGGACTGGGCCTTCTGACAGAGTGTCCCATGCATAAAGGGTTACTCCCAACGCAGCCAGTTGCCTAGTGATTAGTCATGTGACCCAGGTGCTAATGGGGCAAAGGTGCAACAGTTGCGTACGGTTTTTATTAGGTTTTTAGTGCATGGCTGTTCCTTCCTTCTCTATGAGTCTGTGTCAGTATTCATTCACTCTTCTAATTATACCCGACTCCAGCTGGTACAGTTAAGGGGAGTGGAACAGGACTGATACCCTGATGCCACCCACAGGTGCAGGCATGGCCAGTAGCACTATGACAATCATACAGCCTTAACACTCTCACTCTTATTTCTCTGTATAAATATAAATCATTAGCTCTTAATGTGGCGACACTGAACTTCTGTATATTCCCAGGCTAGTGTGAGAAATGACTGTGTTCCTGTACTGAATTAATTTGGTTAAAAAACCCAGCTAGAGATGAATAGTTGGTGAGTCCATGATATAAATTCTTACCCTAATGTGGAAACAGAGAAATATTGTTGCGCAGTCTGTTAATTAATCACAGGCACCAGTTTAGATTCGCCCTCCTTCTCCCATCACGCCCCTGCGAACCCACCACCGGGATGGTGCTGTTTGGTGTTTTTTACTGATGTTTCATCACAGTTTAAGGAGGTGCACACTGTCAAGCAGTCTGCAACAAGTGAGTGACACACGGGGTGGGGGGTGTGTGCTCCTTGCTCCACAGAATGCAGCCATTTACACACTACAGAATGCGGCCATTTAAACACTAGAGTGCAGTCCCTTCAGATACAGTGTTCTAATGTAGGAAAATTCCCAGCGTTCTGTTTCTCATGTGTCATAAATGGCATGGTGTTCAGTGAGACTTTAAAACTTTAGCAGATGTCTGATGATTGTTAACACAGATACTTCTGTGGTCCTGGCTTTTTCAGGTTTAACACAAGCAAAATTAAAAAGGTTTTAGACTGTGTTTCTTCATACTCTTGATGAGGAGAATCATGAAAAAAAACACTTGTAAAATATCCACATTACCTGAATACAACAGCCAAAGTAAAGCATGAGTAAGATACACGGTCAGGATGTTGAGTTCTCTGTCAAAAAACCCCGGGATCCAGTTTAATCCACACTTAACTAGGTAATGCTGACAATCAAGAAAACACTAACCACTGCATTACTGAAAGCCACAAGCAAACTGAACAATGAAGACAATCGAGATGGTAAGGCTTGACGTGGACTAAGGTGTCACCTCTGAACATGTCAGAACACCAAACACTGTACTAATACGCTAATTCACTCTGACAGGTGGCTTCCTGTTCTGTGTAATTAAGTCTCTCCTCTTTTATTAGTGCTTAAATCTAGTGTCTAAGTGCCCAGGCAAAGTCTACTAAAAAACACAGCTACTGTCTTACTTGGTCAGAACAGGGGATTAATATTGCTCCAGCCCAGGGGTTGAGCTCCCAGCATGCACTGGGATTTGTAAATAGTTGTATTGCGTGTAACCTTGTGTAATTAATGTGATAGTTGTGTGCCGTATAGATGTACTGTGTGTTGCAGGAATTTGCTGGGTACCCATGTCGCATTGTGAACCCTCTTGTGTATATGTGAAGTGTCCATCACAGTTGGTAGGTACAATGTGTATCTTTCCTTCCCATGTTTGCCTTGCTCAGAGAGTCACCGTTTATGTGTGTGGCTGCTTCAAATTGCCGGTCACATTAAATAAGCACAATATTAAATATTGCACTGAAATTTGATTTTATTGTGAAATTGTATGTGTTTTGATTGATTTTAATTGCTGCAATGGAATGAATTAAAGTTGAGCCATCACCCCAGTATGTATTTCAGGGCCAATATGGGCACCGGGTTCTGACCAAGTTATTTAATTTTTACCCCCCTTTATCCAGGAAAGGTCAGTAAGATGTTCATCTTATTTTCAAGGACATTTAGGTAATTACACGGTGGATCTTGTAATTTAAAGTCAGCCGATACCTTATCAACTTCCAAATGAATTCTGAGGACTGTGTCATTATCACTTTGCAATTTTAGGATGGCCTTGCCTCAGATCTGTGGCTCCACATTATCTGTAATTATGAGTTTCCCAATCCCATTACCTGCAGGATCGGTCTGCTGGCTGCTCTGCACTCTGTTGGCCCACCAGGGTGATCCGAAGCCTCTTACAGTCCTGTGGACCTTCATCTTTCTCACCCTCTTCTTGAACCAAAAGGTTAAACATCTGCTAAGTCCTTAAAAGGATAGTAAAACCTGATAATTCAGTGTTGGAAAATTTTCTCCAGAATGCCTCTTCTTAAAAGTTTTTCAGATAATAAGTATGCCAAAAGGGTTTTTGTTATCAGCATTTATCTATTTCTAAGTTTTGTTGGGTGGAGTTAGGAAACTATATATAGCGTTCAAGTGAGAGTGCATATCAGGTCAGGTAGGTAGATAACGATCTGTGTGCGTAAGTGTGTCTGTGTGTTATTCTTCAAATTCACCAACTGTCTGAACCTTAAAGACACAGATTCTGTCTAACCCACAAACGGACAGACTGTCTAACCCTCAAACATCAACATCCTATTAAATCCTAATGATATACAGCTTTGAAAGTATGCCTGCAAATACACAAGGTCTGTCTAACCAACAAACACAAAGATTCTATCTGATGATCAAACGGACAGATTCCGTGCGACTGTAAAACACACAGCTCCTGTCTAACCTGAACGGTATACAGCTTCGAAAGTCTGCGTGGAAAATGCCAGAAGGAACTGGTGCAGAGGGAACAAAAACCGTCAAGGTGGGTGTGAGAGAAAAATCACTGACATGCCCCCCCACCTCACCCATGTGCGTGGCCTACGGGATGCGTGACTCCATACACACTGTACTATGCTAAGCAATAGATGCCCCTCGCCCCTCTCACGCAAAGGCAAGAGCATCCTAGGCTCGTTCCCAGACCTAAACCTCACACTGTTCCCATGCTTTTCTAGAACAATACAGCGCCCCCCTCCCCCCGACACATACACCCCCAGTACCAGGACGGTCTGAGTTGCCAGCACTGTGGCGTCAGACTCTCCGTACCTCGCGGTGTCAGACAAAACAATAAAAAAAATGAGTCTAGACAATCACCATTCCTCACTTGCACCTGGGGGTAACACCAACCTATAAAAACATACTGTCTTCACTGTTGCCAGTCAGTATACACAGTAAGTACTTCCCAGAACAGGACACCCAGGGTACTTGTGTTTAGTGACACTCATGACCATTTTGCACGGCTCTGTGTTGTGGGCCCGTGAGCAAAAAAAACTCATCGTGTGTTGTGGTGAAAAACTGCCTCGGTCACTGATGTCACTCTGCCTGATCACCTGGAGACCCTGGGCCCCCTCCAGCATGCTCAGAGGCCTCCAAGACCGTAAGTCTTGACCGTAAGACCTTATTAAAACTCGATGCCATGGACATACACTTGGAAAACAAGCTCTAAAACCGTGAACATCAACATGGCTGTGCATCAGGCAAACACAGCAATCTAATGCAGGGTACCTCCAATCACCTCCAAGCCAGTCATAAAAAACTCTGTCGGGGAGCACTGAAGTGCCTTTTGAATAAATCAGGCTGGAGATTCTGATAAGCAGTCAAAAATTAATGAACTCAGGGAAAACGCACATCAGAATGGTCAAAGTGAAGCTTTGGAGTCTAAACTGTATGCATCTCTGGATACCTTTGATACAAGCACTCTCAAACATAGCCGTGTGGGGAACACAGACAGGCTAACCACGTCAGGAGCACAAAGGGACTAACTGTGACAGGAACACACAGATACTAACCATAGCAGGAACTCAGTGAGACTGTGTCGAAAAACACAGAGAGACTAACCAAGTAATGCAAATTTCTTTCAATCTTTCCTTAGGTTACAGAGTAATGACTGGCTTGAAGACAAGCAGGAGGCCACAAATGAAAATCAATGCCCATCAAACTAACCAAACTGTTTAAGGTCGCTAAAATTTCAAAGCATCGACCGCAGCATGTCACTTGATTTCACTTACAACAAGGTCTTTATTACAGTAATACAGGCGAATTTCCTTCTTTGTGAAATTTGTGACCAGGTATCATGTCTGACTTCCGCACACTCGGATATCAGCACATATGAACCTCCAAATCCATTCATGTAATTAAAATTTCCAACACACAGATGCGAGTAGCAACTTTGATACACATTAACTGGGAAAGTGGGGGTTTAATAAAATGTTCACGTTGGACTGAAGAGGGCCAAATTACCCAGAAAGATGTTGATGTTTCCAGGTTGTCTTGGAGCTAAAAGACTTCAGAAAGGCTCCAGAGAGCTTACAGGCTTGGTGTACTTGGCTCAGCTCAGTACTCATGACCCAAGCAAGGTTCCAACCTCCCACGAGACAGACACTTCCCACAGCGGTTCTGCCTTCTTGGTGGTCTACTCCAAGTTGAACCAGGAGATGCGGGGTCCAAAGAAGGAGTAGATTCCCCAGAAATGGCTGCTGCTCCCAGTACAGAATCTCCCAGGGGGATCCTGGAGACGCTAGGGACCAGAAGAAGGCGTGAAGAGCTGGGAGCAGGCAAAGACCGGACCGGCAGATAGGAGCAGGCTGCCGCTGCCCTGCGAAAGAGAGCGTCTAGCAGCTCTGTTGGCCGGCTCCTTTCATCCAATCTGGGCTTTCAAAAGCCGACATAAACGAAAACATGCAGGGGGGCTTGTTTCAAAAAGCTTCCGAAGGAGGAAAAACTCCCAGCTGGATTCAAGTCGAAGAGCGGCACGGCTTCTCTTGGCTTCAAAGCATTGGAGGACCGAGCGGGTAAACTTCGAGGGAAAATCGGTGAGAGTGAATTGACGTGCAGCTGAGTCATCACAGTGCAAGCGCCGGTCTTTCTGTGAAAGGACTAATCTCTCATCAACTGGCTATTTGTGCTCTGTTTTGCTCAACTGTGAATGTGATTTACAGGCTGGTCCTCCTATAAGTACGGAGCTCTTGAATCTGAGCACCTCCTCCACAGAGTACCTGTGCTTCCACGAGCTCCTCAGTTAAAGGTTAAATGACCTCCTATTCAAAACTGAGCTTCTTAATGCTTATAAGATCATTCTGCTTAATAGAAACTGTACGAGGCACATCTTAGCAGTGTCAGCTTCATAACAGCGCTCCTTGGCATTACTGAGCTGACTTCCAGAGCAGACTCTGTAGTCCAGAGTAAGGTGCATAGCTCTGGTGGATTCAAGACTCAGGTTGTTGATTTAAGTCCTGTGGGTGTGGAGTTTGCATGTCCCTTACATGTTCCTGCCAAGAAGTCCAAAGACATGAAGTTAGGTGCACTGGCATCCTTAAATTGTGTATGTGTGTGTGTGCCCTGTAAGGGACTAGCATCCCATCCAGGATGTACCCTTGCAGCCCCCACCCCATGCGACTGTACTGAATAAGAGGGTGGAAGATGGACTGATGGAAATTCCCCTTAGTCACAGTAAAGCCTGGCATCACACAGGTCACACTGTCAGTCACTCATTCTTCTGTACAGTCTAGACATCTCATTGTTGTCTTTTCATTTTTTTCCATAGCCCCGTCATTTAAAAGGAGGGACCAGGGACTCTCTGAGGGGGATCAATCCAGACGGTGCCTTGCCTGGGGGGGGTTTGTTTTTTTAACACTTCCCTCCCAGCGGGGATGGAGACGCCAGTGTGATCCCAGGAGACACATCCACGGCCAGCATCTCCACATCGTACACCATGTTTGCCTCTCAAAGTCGAGCCACTGGGGCTGAATCCGCAGACTCCCTTGCTGCATTACACACACCCACTCCCTCCAGGGAAAAGAGCCATTTTCCAAGCACAACGTGGGGGTCATCTCCTGACTGTGATGCTGAGCATGAGCTTGCCCCGAATGAGGAGACAAGCCAGAGGAGGCCAGTGCCTGAGTGAAATAAAGAGCCAGTGATATATGAAGAGGGGTCTGGTTCTCCAGACGCACATGGTGAATCGCTGGAGCGATATTCCACGCAGAAACACATTAAAATTCACTGGAAAATTATGCACTGAAGAATGACTGTTCTGACGGATTTTTTTTGGAGGTGATAAATAGCCATCCTTATCCACGTTGTTCATGGAAGTCCTTGGATTTTCCAGAGCAACCTAATTAATCGATCTGATCTATAGCGAATGAGCGAACCTGTTAAATTTGTTTTTCATCATCTTGAGTTATGAATGGAAAATCTGTGACTAAATGCTTTTTGAGAAACTGGAATTTTGATAGCAGGTGGCATCACGTCCACCTGAAATATTGCCTCCTGTGAAAACGTTGACGATTAAAAATGACTGATTCAATAAGCAATAATATCGAACTCTAACTATGAGCTGGTCCACACTGTTGTTTCCTGTTGAATTCACCCAGGAAGAATGAGTTCCTTGTTCCCTAGCCTTCAGACTAGATCCAAGGCGGCGCTAGTGAGACTTGGGGCCAGAGCTCAGTGCAATGCAGCAGCCCTGTGACACGGAGGTGAGAGCTCAACTAAGGCCGAGATGTCCCGGTGCCTGCTTCCCCGTGATTCTGTGTACCTGAGAGAGGCATGGTGATGCTCTGGCACTGTCTAGGTGACAAGGCCAAACGAAATCCTGCCCAGGAGACTGGGGTTCCGGTATGAAGATGAAGAATCCAGGCAGACAATAGTGGGGCTGTGGGATCTGGGGGTCATCAGATACATCCTGCCCCACGGGCAGAGTGACAGGAAAGACGCAGGAGAGATGCTGCAATGGGGTGACTCAGAGACTCGCCTCGGCACGCAGACGTAATTAAGCGGGTTGCCGAGACGGCCAGAGGCTTTATGGTTTTCATAACTCTGCAGTGTGCAACTTGGGAAACAGGACTCACAGTACAGAGGCATGCCTTACTGCCTGCAAGGCAGTGAGCTGGACAGTGGCTCTGCATGTGGGACACAGCCAGACACAGAGCGCTTGTGACTGTGTGACCTTTCTACATGGTCCCTGGGCCGAATCACGGCTGATGAAGATGTGAGATTTACATTTAGATCTGCTGCACCGAGTGTATGAATCTTCCGGACGGGGGCAGGGTGCGGAACACGTCTCGGGAAGTGGCTACATCATTTTAATTGCAAATTTCCGTAGTGTTTTCCTCAGCCAGCCAGAATGGGACTCCAGAGGAGACCCGGATAAATAAAAGCTTTCCTGCCACCTATCAGCTTCCACTTTTTCCGTGCATTTTTTATTTTTTCCAGGAGTGACTTTGAGGCTGCGCCAAGGAGTGGTACAGGACCATCACACTCCAACGCACAGCAGGGCACACGGCAAGCCAACACGGCCGTCTGCTGGAAATCGTCAAGCCCAATTAAGGGCCGTCGGCTGCCGAAGGTGACGGCCCTGTTGGATTAGCTCCGGAGGACAATTATCCACATCCGAGTGGTCTCTCTGGTCCCCCCCCCCCACACACACACACGCACCCCTAGTACCAGGAACAAGTACAGAATGGGGGGGGGGGGGGGGCATACGTCCATGGTGCCCCACAAGACCCCTGTAAAGTGCCCGCCGGATATAAAAGCTTCTTAAAAGGGGTCCTTATCCACAAAGCGGCGAGCTCTGGCGTATGCAGTATGTTTTCAGCATCCCCAGTATGTGGTGACAGGCCTAAGTACAGCATGATAACAAAGCCAGGCCCCGCCCACCTTTAACGGACCAGTGAACCAGCATGTTTGTTAAATACTTAAATGTGGATATAATCCTGAACCGTTGTCTAAGAAAATACAGGAAAAATAACTCAGCAGACGCACGTAGCGACATTAATGTTGATTCTGGAACAACTCCGATAAACTTGAATACGGGAGCACTGGGCTAATTACGGTCAGCCACGATCTAGCGATGGAGCCCAGGGTGGAGATAAGAAGTAGAAGGCTGTTTGCTGCTTTTCAGGACCTGAGTTGCCGTTCCATTCCTGGAGAGCCCTGAGGCATAGTATTACTGAGCCCAGAACAGTTTCTGAGTGTCTGAGCCTTAATCTACCTTAATTTTCATACCACACATTACTCTCACACTTAATTATGGAAGAAGTAGGTTTAATTTTTCCTTGTTCAATTTATTAGATTAATTGGTCAGGGCTGAATTATGACCCACAGCAGGTATTCAGAGGTGTAATCGTTTAAACTGAACCGCTCTCGATGTTGGCGGCTATTCTTATGCCTCCTCTTATGACGCTTTCTGGCAAAACGTGTGTACACCAGAAACCATGTACACTGCATCAGAGAGAAAAATATGCTGACAGCTTTTACAGGCAGCCTCCTCAGGGAACCTGCATCCGCTGAGAGGAGCGGAGCAGGAGTTACAACAAGGTGGGGCAAACGTCTGGCCAAAACATGGAGCCTGAGGTTCTGCTTCCCTGGAACTGACGTTCTGACGTAGGATAACGTTGGATCGATCGGCTTGTTATCTAGCTGTATAAAATGACCCCCCCCCCCCACACACACACCCCCCTTCCTTCGGAAGCTAACTGGGTGGCATTTATCTATTCGTGCACTTTAAGGAGCAGCCTGGAGCATCGTGTCAGGGTTAGTGCGTCATGTACCCTGCGTAAAAAAGCACAGTATCATGTAACAGACTGTAAAACCGGCTCTGACAATATTTAGACAGTTTTATTGCTCAAACCAAAGCCGCTTCATTCTGCTCACCTGCAACGATACGGCCAGCGCTGCACGAAATCTCTCCTTAGCTGCCTTATTAGTGCTTATCAGACAGGAATATAACATTTACACCGAGACGCTGGCCGATTCAAGAATGCGGTGACCAGCCCGGCCAGTGATTAATCATATCAAATGTGTTATTTTTTCGCTGGAGGACACGGCTGCGGTGCTGCAGCCACGCAGTTTGCACACATGTTCCCATGACGACACCTGCATGTTCAACACAGAGCTTTACTGGGGGACGGGGTAAAATTGTAAACGGATTGTTCTGAGATTCTGGGAGTCGTAGCGAAAGTTCATCCCATGTTCATCCCAGCTGACGTGGTCCTTTGGCCCCAGCGCCCCGTCTTCCCGGTTTACAGAGATAATCCACAGCAGTGGGTTCTGCAGGGACCCATTTCAGCTTGCCAGCCCCGGCTCACTATCCCAGAGCGCCAATGTTCATGCAGGAGTACCGGGCATTTGGGACGCATCACACCAAAGTCCCGGAAACAAACGAGGAAACCGTTTTCATGGAGCGAAGAGGAAAGCGAAACACAGGGGCTGATACCAGATTTTAGCACACAGTTAGTCTGGAAATAAGAGAGATAATTGTGAAGGGTCAGAAAAATTTCACTGAGCACAAGCCTACATATCATTCTGGCATCCTCAGACTGACACAAATGTTTTGAAGCACACTGTGTGAAAAAACAACACGCTTAGCAGAGAACCTGCTACATTGTAGAGGTAATAAGTATTCAGAGGTGTTCACAGCTCTTATTGGCCCGGAATGTATCCCGGTCTCCATCAAACATCCCGGGTTTCATAATGATCCCACATGGAAACGACTGCCAGTGGGGGTGGATTCGCCTGGACTTGAGCTGTGCTGACCCACGCTGCTTTCCTCAACAGGCCGGATTCTCAAGCCCAAACAAATGTTCAGGTGAACGACTCCAAAGAGGTCAACTGGCAGTGGAACACAAAGCCCCAGAACCCCCTCCTAATTCGGGCCACACTGATGGGGAGCCCCAATCCTGTGGAAAAACAAACCACACTCAGATTGGCTGACCCTCTGGAAGCGTTTGAACCAACTCCCACGTGGTTCAAGCTGACGAGGGCCAGGACAAGGACGTTCCAGTGTGAGCCAGGTCCAGAGCGCCGGATGGTGCCGCCAGCCCAGAATAAGCCTCCTCTCCGCTCTGCTGCGCTCACCTACACCTTTGCTAAGCTGGAGTGAAGCCAAAATGCCGGACGGACACAAAGCAAAACTCGGAAACAAAGACGTCCCACGTAGGAGGAACATGAAGCCGACTCACACATGGCTCAGGTTCATGTCAGGGATCATCTGCGTGAGGGTCCGAGGCATGCATCACGCACTGACGTGCATGCGTTCCAATGCACAGTCTGCAGAATCGTGTGACTTCAGATGTGTTCCATTACAAAGGAAGCAGTTCAATGTTGACAAACAACTCCACTTCGCCACATGAAGGAATAAACTTAATGCTTACTTGGAGTTAAGGGGCACATGCAGGGTGCTAACAAAGGGAGGCGGAGCTATGATCCCAGCCCCTGAGCCACTACAATAACAGATCTCTACGGCATTGAGCAGATGGGAGAGCGTCACACCACAACAAGCGTTGGTCCAGAGCACAGGGTGAAAAGAGGTCAGTAAGTTTCAGGCAACTGCAACACAGATCCAATGGATCACTCTGTGGAAGTGAAAAGAGCAATGCGCTGTCCGGGATGGGGATTGATATCCTTCCTCGGCCTCATCTTTAGTGAATTCCATTTGTTTTTCTTTTCTCTCCCGCTCTCTCACCCACTCGCATCCTGGAGCAGACGGCACCGATTTACCTCCGCCAGTGGTCACTGTTCTCTAATTGCTGTGTAGCTCGTAACAGTCGACTGTATTCCACATGGAATACCTCTTAATTAACGATGTCACCGTCATTCCTGGTGATACTGATATGGGGAGGGGGGGGGGGGCTTGTAATGAGGCATTTTCAAACTGTTCACATGTGGCTCCGGTCTTTGGCGCTTTAAATAAAGCCACAGGCACATCCTGCATACAAACTGATAACATGTATGTGTATGTTTATCCCGTTCCCGGTGGCATCATGTGTGTGTGTGTGTGTGTGTGTGTGTGTGTGTGTGTGTGTGTGTGTGTGTGTGTGCATGCGTCCTGTGTGCTCTGATTTCTGCTCTCCAGTCAGCCCTGAGGTGTGTTTCCTAGCTTCCTGGAGTTAAAACACTCACCCTGGTCACATAACCCCCCTCTTGTTTAAGGCTGAAGTTTCAGTACATTCCCTGTAGGTGATGACTGACCAGTATCAGAAGCTGTGTGAAACGAAATCGCTCAGTCGCTTGAGGTACCAGATGATGAACCCCCCATTGCACAGTCTGTCCTGAATTGGATTGAATCTTATCGCAAATGGTTCAAGAAATCCCAGCATTCATCGTTCACCTGGAGGGAAAGCACTGGCCCCCTATGCGATTACACTGAAGGGATGGGGGGTCCACTTTCTCACTGGAGGGCCTGTTTCCATGTGGGTATCAGCAAACTAGTTGATATCAGACTGTGGGGGGAGCATGGAGGAGGGCATTAGAAAGAGGATTACACTCAACATGAGGGTGGAGGGTGCAGACACGCCCCCGTGCTCCGATTTCAGACATTGATAGGCCAGGATTTACCAATCCATATAGACAGAGAGGAAAATATGGACTACGAGCAGCCCTAACTAACAGAGTCTGCAGACCTCCCTGTGAATTCATGTCATATTCAAGGAAATCATTAATTATTCTCCATACAGAAGAACCATGCTGAAGTGATGCTGAATTTTTCAGATGGGTGTCTTTCAGTCAGACATTAACCTTACCACAAAAAAGGCTGGATTTTTTACAGCTAACATACATCTCTGCTTCCAATCAAATCCCAGTCACACATCCATTTACACTGGTAGTTCAATGTCGTTTAACATCTTGAACTAGTGGTTTGTTTGCGAGTCTTTGTGGTGACTTGAGCATTTCACTATGAAGGTATACCGAAACAGTAGTTTGGGGTGACCAAGGTCCCACCCCAGCATAACACGGTGCACATGGGCTGTATCCTTCCACCTGCCCAGCATGTCCGGGAGCCAGCACAGGCCTCCACGGAGGGCCCGCCCCACATGACATGCAGCACACAGGCTGTATTCTTCCACTTGGCAAGCTAGTGCGGCAGATCGCTGACAGTGAAGCAAAGGATGATGTGGCCTCCACGATGCCCAGGAAGAAACCCCTGGCCCACCCTACCAGGGTGTGACGGATGCCGCTCACTGGGGAGATAGAGGATGTCCATTTAGAAATGGTGTGAGCTGCTGGTCTTTCAATAAACAGATAATAGAAGCTGTAAATCAGGTCCCCTGGGCGTCCGATGAGTGTGCTGCATCCCACCCAACCCCCTACAGTATCCCATAACAGGCGCAGCACACCGAGCTCTGAAAACAGACTGCCTTGGGTTCGAAGCGGTGTGCCGCAGGAGCGGTACCCCGTGCCCTTTGAGCACAGTTCAGTTCCTGAGAACACACAGAAATATGCAGGAGAGCTGAGAAGAGATAGAGACACAGAACTGGAGCAGTCACCAGAAGGGCGTGGGTTCAAATCCCTAGTTCTGCATGGTCTCTGCACTCTGCAGTTAATATCCTATTGAATTAATATATAAAAGGAAAGTTGCCCTGGATAAAAGGTTCCTCTGGGCTCCTGGAAAAAGTTCATATGCAATTTAATTCATCCTTCAGCCTGTAAGTGGCAGCGGTCCCAGCTGGGCCGCTTCAAGCATGGCCGCCGTTCCGTGTCTATTTGCATAGTCTAATAATCGCGTCCAGAGGAGCTAATGAACTGTCCCTCTCCCATAATGCAACACCTGAAGGGGATACGTGTTCCAAAAACCCACAGGAAAGGGAGCGGAGCAGAACGTGGGCTGGACTATGGTACAGGTGGAGCCGGCTGTCGCTTAGCGCTAAGCTAATCGATCTGTTGCACTGGGGGGGATGGTTTGCGGGTGAGCGGAGGAGCAGCTGCTCCTCTCAGGTACATTAAAATGCGATTAAACAGGCCTCATTAACGACCACCCTACGGGGGCTCCCCCTTGCCCCCTGAGCACCCGTCTCTCCACTCTGCCCGCTGCTTCGGTACGCCCCCCGGCTGCGGGGTGGTGCTGAGATGAGTCACTGCTTGTGAGCTTGAAGGCACACGGCAAACGCAGGCAGCTACTATGAATATTCTTGCATCAACACTGCTAATGGCGCGACACGTAAATGCAGAGAAGCTGGCAGAGTAAACAGACCACAAATCAAAGCACAGATTAAACGGCGGTCAGTCCAGTTGCACCGCAAGCAGAGGAGAGGGCCAGGTCTACGCTGTGCTGTGTGGTGGGTGGTCGCCGAGAAAAGCCACTCCTACAGGTGCATGGGAGAAGATTGATCCCACCATAAGTATCATCTGGAGACAACTAGCAGAGGCTGTCATTCAGGACAGCTTAACCAGGTCTCCTTAACGTTCACTCGAACAGCTTGATAACAAAAGCCGAACCTAAGCTCAAAGGCAGCAGAACCTGGGCTTGTGACTAGCAAAACCCTCGAGGAGCAGAACCAGATGAACATGAGCCCGCAGCATTCTGGGTACCTCTGACTGGCACCCGGCCTCTTCGTTACAGAGGAGTCGGCCCGTTAAATATGAGCTCTGTTACATAAGAGCATTTAAAACAGCTGGGTGCAGCTGGCAGCCATCCTGAAACGTCATGGTTCTCCCGTAATAAGTGCGTCCCTGGGATTTGCATAAAATAACACGGAAGCTTGCAGCTAAATTAATTCGTCACGTAGGAAAATTGACAACAAGATATAAAAGTACAGTAGGAAGAGGGTGATAAATAGAAAACTCCGGCATATTCCCCACAGGCAGCCGGTTCAGACAGATTTCTGCACTTTACCAATCTCCACACTCAACAAAACACGAGACGGATCAGCTTATCCAGAGCCTTTAGTGACGAAGGTCAGCTTTGTGACAAACTCAGCTGGAAAAGGCAGTGCTACGGGGAGCACCGTCGCTCTCTGTGTGATGGGGGCAGGAGGAGAGCGTCTCCCTCGGCATGGATGTAGAATGAGCCTGCAAAAGGAGAAGGCTGAGGAACACCGGAATATACAGGCAGAATGCCGGACTTGCTGGGATGGGAAGGCAAAGCCAGACCAAGCATTGCATTCAAGCTTGGATTATCGAGGAAGTCCCTCTTGTCCCCCACTCCAAGAAGTGGGACGGGAATTATCTAGTATAGCAGCATGCTGGCTGGAAAACACACGGATCCAGACGCCGCTGTGTTTTCAATGCATAATAACAGAGCCAAGCGCGTTTGTGCTCGAACTCACGAGAATCGGCTGCAAAGCTGCTGGTGGCGCCAGGTGCCACAGCAGGTATTCTGTACTGTCAAAACAGAGGTGGGTCTCTCTTCTACCGCAGAGAATGAGCCGTGTTTTACCCGGCTGCGTGACCCAGCAGTGAAAATGGCGGGCGTCCTCCCCGGGCAAAAACACAATTTCTCATCACACCTCCTCAGAGAGGCGAGGCTGTGTTCAAAATCCCTTATGCCACCCGCAGCCAATCCTGAAGGCGCTCAGAGAGACCGGGGGATTCCGGGGAAATGGAAATGACTTTATCAGCCGGTCACCGTGGCTGGGAGCTCAGTGCCAGTGGAATGAAGGTGTGGCACTCAGGATCCTCTCTCCAGACATGTGCTCTCCAACACGGCCACCCTCACCCTCTTCAGGCCAGCCCTGGGACCACCACCATGCTCACACCCTCTCCGTCTGACAATGGCTACAGCAGCAACGCGAAGAGTTAAGTAGCGGTTAAGACCTAGGATGGAGAGCCCTACGCCTCCACAGCTGCATCATCACTATAGCGTTGGTCTCCAACTCATACACCACCGGTTTGAACTCCGAATTTTATACCATAATCTCCAGGGATCTTTCCCTTTTCAATGTTTGTTGAATGTTGAATGTCCCTTTTGTTGTATGTTAAACATATTTTACGTTAGTAACAGCCAATGAGAACATATCTAGGCTTCTGTCAGAGTCCTGATCTGAACATCCTGAATGTCAACACTTCCGTCGGGAAAAGAATCCCCTTGATGATGAAGAGGAGCTCATTGTCCAGAACGTAATCTCCTCCTTAATCCAGAATAAGACCGAGGGACAAAACGTGAAACAAAAGCTGAATTATCCTGCAGCTGGTTGAGCAGAAAGGCAGATGATTTCTGTTTGGCTAAGTGCTTCGTGAAAGAGTGTCAGAAGCACAGCTGCACTTGACGCTTCTTTAAGTACGAAACACCAGGCACTACATTTCAGAGCTATATTTATCCCTGCCTCTCGCCTGGTGGTTCTATTTCGGTTCTGTACCAGTTCGGTGCCGGTTGTGGACACTCGCTAATTCATCACCACTTTCTGACAGCATGCGCACAGTTGATCTAGGATCGTCTCATTTTCTTCTCCGCAAATACTGCCCCAAGTGGCTGAGCCATTGAAACAATGTACCCAATGGTTGTTGCAGATGGCATATGGTTTCCATGAAAATTATAAAGCCAAGTAAATTATATTCAGGCCATTCTGTCACCATAGAAGAATGGCCAAGTGGACGATATGTGTCGGTCGATTAAGGTGAACGGAGATATTGGTGATGTTGTGTGTAGCTGCTAATTGCAAGATGTGACTGTGGGTGTCCTGTAAGGGGCAGTGTAGGCATCGGCCCAGCGGGTTATTTACCTGGAGTCAGACCTCAGAGCAGGGCCCTCAACCTGTAGGTCTCCACAGGTAGAGAAGTCTCTTTTGATTGCATCTGATTCCTCCATTCGTAATGCTTCTCAAATGAAAATAGTGCAGTGCTTGTGGGGAGGGTGTGGGAATGCACTGGGCTTGGGGCAACCCTGGTCTCTGGAAGGTGCCTCATGCTGGTCCAGCCTCAATCTATCATGAAGACGCGAGAGTGGTGGTACCAGCCTGTGAAGCCCAAACACCAGAACCCAGCGGTGCTGTCTCCGCCTCTCCCTGTCACAAAACAAACCTTATCTGGTTCTGAACTGTCGCCCAAAGCAGAGAGGCAGCGTTTCCGGGATGGCTGCTCCTTTCGGAGCATTAACTGCATCTCCATGTTTCAACACACCAAATGGACACCATCTCCTGCGTGGAGGCAGAAGCGGTAGCTCTCTAACAGTCTGGTGCCACATGATTAACGGGAAATGCTAAGGATTCAAATGTGCTGGATTCCACTGGATGTTAAAGACATGGATGCCTACACAGACTAGCATTTGAATTATAAAGACAGTGTCTTTGCTGAGACAGATAGTATATGGACAGTCTTTCTTAATCTAAACATAGATTCTTTCCTCACTGGTACCTCCTGAGCCTTTTAAGTTGCCTGGTATTTAAATATAATAAACATGTGAAGAGGCATTCATCTATTCGTCTCTTTCCCTTAGAAAACCCCAGACAAGGACAGTTTGTTTCTGAGTATCTCATCAGTGAAGTGTGCCTGTGAACACAGATCCCAGGGCATAGGTAGGTGCTCCAACACAAAGGTAATATCTCAAGCTGTGACTTGCACTCCGACTTCCTGAAGAAAGGAGTTTCATGCACGATGTGTACTTAATGGGTAAGTCTTCGCCATCCAGCAAGATGGACAAGGACGCATCAATACATCTTATTCTTTCTTTCCATGCCCCAGGAAAGATAAAGGAACTCTTCGGCGATGAAGATTTTGCCCAGTTCGAGATGGAGGGAGAGAGAGCTGGGTGGTACTGCTGAGAATCTACGGGCTGTAGCTCCAGGAAGACAAAAATAAAATCACGCTGCGCATCACCCCCCCAGGGTTCCTGGGCCCTGCAGGTGAGTCACAGCCTCCGCACACCAGACTTGAGGAGTGAGGCACGCTGATGGGACAGGTCAAGAAGCACCTGTATGCCAGGGATGGTACCCAGGACTGCTAAAGCACGCTGCACTCAGGCACCAACAGGGTCCTGGTTTTTACGATGTTCTATGGAAACGTAGTTCCTTGCTGGCTTCCTCTGTGACTCTAGTGGGCATTGTCTCGGTGAATTTGTCCTACCCAGCCTGGATAGTTAGGCATGCCGAGTTTGCTTGTGCCGTCATGCAGAACGAGTCTTCACACCAAGAAACATCACCACTTTGCCAGTTTGTTTTTGCAAATGTGATCTGATGGAGCCTCCGCCCACATAGTGAGATCAGTTGTAAGGAAGGTGTGGTTACCTGTCTCCATCACCTTATCTGCCATCACCAGTCCAAACCAGGGTCCCAGATTAAGGAGGCTGGTGGTTATGCTGATTGATGAGGTGTGCTAGTTAGTATGTTAGCATGCAGAACAATTAAGACCACCCCTAATGGATCGCATTCCTGCTGGAACCAAATCTGCCACCGCTCACATCTTCATATCAGGGGGTGAGTGCTGATCCTTTTGATGTGTGAATGTGGTGAGGGGCATACCTCCATCTGCCCCCTAGATACATGTTGGTGATTTGGATGCTCACAGCAGTGACACCACTAACGAGCGCTCTGCAGCATCCACGTCAGAAAACAGCTTCCCTTGCACAGACTTCAAGGCAGTGAGTCGTCGAAAGTTAGACAGAAAATTACTTTTTCACTGTACCTCAGATCTTGCCTTGCCTGAAAAACACACCATATCTGTAGGTGACAACAACACGCATTTAAGGCGTCCTCTGAAAAGGCACAGCCTGTCGTTTATCAAATGACACGCTTCGTCGGCAAACATGGAAGCTCGGAGCCATGGCGTGTTTTACTTTGTCAGCACCGGACAAAGGCTGTCAGCGTATTGTCGGCGCAGCGGGTGTGACGGCGAGACGGCGTAAAGGGATACTTTCAAAAGGCGACTGGGAGTGGGGGAATGGATGGAGGCAAAGCACACTGTCTGTATGGAGCTGAAGTGAGAGCATGCGAGCGATGTGTGGGGGGGGGGCTATTCTTCTGGCACGGTGGTCCAATCACTCATGTGCTAATAAGCAGGAGGGACAGGCTGTGTGTGGGAGAGCGGGGCAGCCTCATGGCCCAGTGGGTTAACAGCCACTGCAATGGCTTGGGCTACCTAGAAGGGCAAGCGGAAAAGCATCTGCTGTTGGACCACAGAGGGAATGGATGCAGAGGGGTTCCCAATGCTCGGAAACACAAATCCACAACAAAGCAGAGCTCAGTCATCTGTAAGGTTCTATGGCTTGTTGCATGACCTGCTGTGAGTTGGCAGCACTCATTTTGCCCGAAAAAAAAAAGCCTTTGATAGGCGCCGGGGTACCCCAGTAAATATTACAGAAATTACACATAACTCCCACTGAGGGTCCGGCTCCTTTGAAACGGTGCTTCGGCAAATGGAAGCTGACGTTGCAATAGCTGCCCTCGCTCAAGAGCCGCCAGCAGACCTGAAAAACGGCACTGCTCTCGCGTGGCCTTGGAGGAGATAGCCTGGGCCTGCGTATTTGACGTAGCTTATCTTTGGTGACTGGGGCTTAATCACACAGGCGTCTCCTGCACCTTCCACACATGGATGAGCCTCTCCCTACTTATTTAGAGAGTGCCGCGCTAATCAGGTTATTTATTAGCTCTGTCTCAGATGGAGCAATCGTCCCTCAGAGCCCACCTCCCCACCTCCTCCCCCGCTCACATGCCGTGTCACTCCCATAATTAATTGTACCTCTAATATATTTCAGTCCTGGCTCACCCGTCCCAATAAATGAAAAAAGATTCATGCTATTGATGTAAGTTTGCTGAGATTATTGACATGTTCTGCAGAGTTGAGGGAGGGGGGTCCAGGGTGAGCCAGACCTCCACTGGCATTTGCCTCCAACGGCAGGTTGCCATGGAAATAGCTTTAAACAAAAGGTTTTCTTTTCTCTTTTGTTTCTTTCTCCTCTCCATCAGAACCCATAACTTCGCCTGTATTGTTTTGCAGAGTAAAATAAACATGTCGCTCCAGGCAGTGTTTATAGATCTCGACTGCCACCATGGTGGTGCCACTACCCCGGTGGGATGCTCGCCGTGGGAGTCGCGTCTCACACTATCGAAATGCCGGGGAGGGCAGGAGGCCGGGACGCTCCTGTGGCCAAAGCACGTGACACTGTGCTATGGGGGGGTTCTTCAGGAGTCAAGGGAAGGGGTGATGGACACTGCCATTCTGAAGCAGAGCTTTTATTACTAGTTTTTTCTTTACTTTAAGCCCAGTCTGCATCCCTGTGACTCTCTAATCCCCTTTGAGCCTATGTCGTTTGAATCATTTGAACTGGGCCAGATGAGCTCCCAACATCACTTCTTTTAATGGCATTAAATTCTCCAGTCCAGTTTGGGTCACAGAGGTGTCCTACAGGTAAATAGAGGTTGCTTCCTCCATGCTACCTCATCATCAAAGCCAGAAAGGATTCTAGGAAGCTCGTTCAATACTGAATGGGACTTGCAAGACCGTGTGGGATTTTCAGCATCCGGACCAACAGATTCGGATGTGAGTGATGCATTTTGAGTGAGACACCACATGGGAATTCACTCGGACATGGAGTCAGAACAGCTGACAGTCGTTTTCCGTAACTGGAATGTGAGCATGCAACACAAGTTGAACCGTAATTCACCGAAACATTTCAGAGGCAGTGAGGCTTTTTAAAAATAGTGACTGAAAGTTCAAAGGCTGCCATGAAGCAGCGTGGCCTAATCAGGCCCCAGTCCCCCGGGCAGCTTTAAACCCAAAATGCTGCTTTCGAAGTGACAACAACTAGTCTGAGCACGGCAACTGCCAGTGAATTTTGGCTTTCACCTATATTTAAATCCACCGTGGCTGAAAATGGAGACGGAAACAAAACAACGTTATTTTGGGTGCTTTTAGTTTCTTGATTGTCTGTTGTTTATTTATTTGTGCCTGCGTTGCTAAAACTCTGCAACCTAATATAGGCCAGATCAGAGTGAATGAGTTGTGGCTGCATTCGGAACACAAACGTAGATAAAACAGACCAAAGTGCATTCCTGCTGCTCAGTGTGGGCCCCCTAATCACCTACACACGTGTGAAGGATTTACTGTGACTTCTGCAGAATTATCTGGAAATATTCCCCTGTCAAAAATGAAATGCATATCAAGCCTCTTGAGGTAGAACCTTTAACATACCTACACGCAGAACATGACACCTAATCTCATCATATATGTAGAAGCTTACATGTGCAGAGCCATGTGTGGCCCCTCAGCGTCCATTTACAGGGACTTCTGAACATCCCCTGGGGGCTTTTAAGAATGCATACTATTTACATGGTTACCTAAAATCCCCATGTTGTCTTAGATCATACTTAAAACATTGCAAAAAGTGGATATTAGCTTACATTGGCGCGATGCAATCAAACCGTGTGTGCAAGGACACACATGTGACCTGAGGAGTCAGTGTATAGAGTGTTTCTACCCTGAAGATCACCCTGACCTCAAATTTTAATTTGATGTTGCCTGAACATTTCTATTACATTCCCAAAATATTGCTTATACAAAAAAAGTTCTCTACAAATCCAGCCACGTTTTCTGGGGTCACTTTCAATGTTTACTTCTACACTTTATAAATAAAAAATTTACAGGTAAAGAGGACCATATCCTAATTATTTGAATGTTTAACTCTTGATTTGAATGGCATTAGCATTCTGGTAAAAACACTCAGCAAATCGTTTTTTTAACATGTAGGACTGTGAAACACAGTTATGACTCAATTGAAACAGGATACTTTAGGTTGGCAGAAGATAATTCCATCATTACTTCATTATCCAGACACATGGGCAGTGCTTTTTCATGAGTAACTTCACTGTGTGCACAGTGCTGACGTTGTAATGTAGGTATATTGCACATGCTCTCCTTTCAATGACAGAGAAGAGCCCATCAGAAAAAGCGTGAATTTCTTTGACAGAGTCAGCGGAATAAGGCCCTTTGAAGATCTCCCTAATTCCCCCCTGTGTTCTGCGTCTGACTCGCATATTGGCTCCTGTGCTGCCAATTCAAGTGTATTACCGAGGTCTCCCCTGGGATTTCCGACATAAGCTGCACGGCCTCATGGAGACGGAGTATTTCGATACATCGGGAATGCAACCGGCACGTGGTCCAGTCTCTAGCTTGCACCTCGCTGCCGTCATTCTACGGCTGGAAGCTGGGCTATTTTACGGCAAGACTGTCAAATCAGAGACTGGAGGGAAGCTTTAGCAGCCTGAGATCCCTGAGTTTAACAGGACTGTTCATCCGTATTTATTAACAGTTTATCCAGCTGGGATTGCAGCAATCCTCAACAGTAGCTCCACGAGTGGCACAACACAAGCAGGCTCATACGTGCTCACACACACGCGCAATTCATCTGTGCTAGGCAGGACTGAACTGAAGGAGTGGTAGGGGACACATACAATCATGGGAAGAGCAGGAGAACTTCAGACATGTAAAGCTGAAGCTAGAATCAGACCAGCAGCCTCAGAGGCGAGGGGAGATGGCGCTGACCAACGGGACAGCGAGCCACCCCCAGTGGAAATGTCACTTCTCACTGTATTATTCCATGAAGCAGGATACAAGAGGACCAGGACATCCAGCCAGTGTCACGGTGTGAAGACGTAATACATGAGGACACCAGGCCTGCCTCACAACAAGAAGACACTGCAGTGGAGCCTCTTGATGTCAAACTTCCCCTGGGGGAAGCTGCACCCCAGAGGTGAAAGACAAGAATTATCTGCGACGTGGACTTGGTGGGCACAGCGATTCATGAGGTGAGATATTAACACAGACCGTTAGACACAGCAGTCCGATTATATCCGCTCTCGATTTTCGATAACAGCGCTTTTATCGTAATGCAGTAACCAGATTTCTCCGTCCGATAAACCACAATCTGACTTTTTCTGCCTTCTCAAATAAGACTGGAAGAAGGAAACATTCTCAGCGCACTTTCATCTGAGATGTGCCAGGGCATTTTTTTCCAGCTCGGCTGTATTTAGCGCAAATACGGACTTCAGTTAACTGGCTCCAAACACAGCTAACACCGCGAAAATTGTTTTGGAGTCTCTGTCACTGGAGCTGCTCATATGCAGTGCACTTTTGCACTCTCAGGTTCCATCAGAGACAGGAGAAGCCAGACAGTAACTGGAAAGTGAGCTCCTTCAAGCTGCTGGCCGTGGACAGAATCACGACCTTCTGCTCTCTATCTGCTCGTGACAATGTGACAATGCTCAGGAATCCCAGGTCCAACCGGTCTGCTCCCCCCGTTTGATCTGGACAGACATCTCTGGCTTCGCAAAAGGCTATCTGTCTGGAGTCAGAGTGGGTGGCTCTGAGGGCATCCCCTGTCATTTTATAGTGGGACAAGAGTCCTCGCAAGTCACGGAATGTCCCGAAAACCACTCCATGACAGGAGACCAACCTTCTGCAGTCCCACAAAAGACTCTTTCTGAGGGACCACAGCTAACTCTGGACCGAACTTTCGAGATAACACTTGGAAAGCGTTCATTTTTTTTTTTTTACCCCATTATCTCCAGTAAATACAAATGAATACCCCTGCTCCTCCTTGTAATGTTTGGTAGCCCCTTTCCAAAAAACATCCTGCAGAGCGTTCCGGAAGATGCCATGAACAAAACCGTGATGGACTCGCTCTCCTCAGACAGGATACAGATCATGTTGTCTGGGTGAAAACCCAGCATCCGAGGCACTGCTTTCCCCCAGAGCTGCCTTTTCTAGTCTGCATTCTTATTCCAGTCGTTCGAAATGCTGCCAGAACTGAGGCACAAACAGATATTCAAGCCATCCTCCGCTTCCCATAACAAAAAATGCTGTTTTTTTTATAGAAACAAGACTCACCATAACACAACCCAAGCGCCTGAATGATCATAATCACAGGAATAAGTTAGAACAAAGATCGGTTCAAATTGTTCAGTTAATTTCAACTTTGCTGCAGCAATTTCAGTTATCTTTCCCGATCTCTCTGCTTTTACAGAGTGCGATTGGTTGGAGATTGCCGAGACTGGGGACAAATGGATTTAAAAGGTGCTTTTCCTGTCTCACAGCATACAGCCTGAAATTTAAAGGTTTCTGTCAAGAAGACACCTCACAGCTCAAGCTGTTTGATCTATTGAAACACCCACCATCCCAAAAAATAATAAAAAATACTACTATGGCAACAACCGACCCAAGGAAAGCTGTCTCCTCAGATAATTATCGCAATCCCCATGCCTTACGGTGAGAAGGCACTACAATCGGCAGATGTCAGCGAGAATGCAGCTGAAAAAGCCAGAGAACCTCCACCCTCCACACATACTGAGCATCTGGTAGGGCAGGTGGAGGACCTGCCAGGAACAGAAAACCTCGTACGGGGTGATGATGGGATGGACGAGAAGATTGTTCTCCTGCTCCACCACCTACACAAAACCTCATTTGGCACAGATAACGTAATTACTCACCACACTCCCCCACCCACTCAAAAAGCTCAATGCTGATGATGGAAGAAAACACGGGGGTCCCAGGGGTCCAGAGATAAATTTACAAAGGTGACACCACACTGGAGTGCGTGTGCCTTGGCAAGACGCTAAAAGTGTCGAGCTTTTTCTAAATTTTTACACCACACTCGCTGTGGGAAGCAAACAACATAAAAAGGCCTTCAATCACCTCATTCTGGATGAAAAAATGTCACCTAAGATGGCATCCCATCCGGCAGACAATCTGCAGCATGCAAGCAGGTGGGCAGACTTACCGGAGTTCCTCTTGGAGATGAATTTCAGGTTGACGCAGGCTGCTGAACCGATCAAGAGGAGCACGATGGGTGGAGGCTTCATCTTTCGGACGAGTGCGGCAGCTGAGGAGGCAAACGGGACAACGTGGGGTCAGAAGAACCGTGTTTAATCACTAGCAAAGACAGGACAGTGTAGGGTTAGGAAGGCCGCGTGTAAATACCAGAAAAGAAAGGACAGTGTGGGGTCAGAAGGCCCGGGTCTAAATACCAGGGAAGACAGGACAGTGTGAGATCAGGAGGGCCGTGTGTAAACACTGGCACAGACTGCACAGTGTAGGGTCAAGAGGACTGTGTGTAAACACCAGCACAAACTGGACAGAGTGGGATCAAAACAAACGTATGCAAACACCAGTATAGACACCCCCACCAACTCGGCAAAGCCCATTTTCTGGCTCCTTCTCACTCCCCAAGCACCTGTTGTTATCCCACCGGCCAAGCAACAGTAACTGTGTCTGGAGCTGTTTCTTACAGCTACGCTTCACCAGATGGTTAGGCATACCGTGCCGTGACAGAATTTGAAAGCACCCATCTAGCAGCCAAGTCCTGTGTGATTAGTTACCGATTCCAGAAGCATGTGTTTTTGAAAATTCAACTGCGATCACAGTCAAATCACACAGGTACAGCAAAACATTGATCCGAAGTGTTAAGGAAGCCATGGATGATTATGAACAGGGGAGATCAGGGGCAGGGGGGAGCTCAGGACAAATTGATTCCTGCAAAGGTCTCGTTGGCATGCGGACAGAGGAGGCAGGAGGATTATCACCACTCGACAGACGCCACTTAATCCCAAAGAAAGTAAAGCCCCTGTTTATTGGCCACATAGATTTTCACATCGCTTCTTAGCATCGGCCATTAATTGCGGTCAGAGGGCATCCCCGTTGGGAGGGGGGAGCCTGTGTCTATGGTTTGGTATCGGGAGGTGTGTGTGTATAAGTGTCTGAGTCTGTATCGGGAAGCATGTATGTGTCTGTGTCTATGAGTCTGTATCGGAAGGGGGGGGCGTGTATCTGTGTGGGTCTGAATATGAGGGGAGGCACGCACATGCAGAGAGAGGACAGAGGATTACAAGGCACTGGGCTAGGTACTACATTCCAGAATTATACAGGAAGACTTTCCAGCTGTGACGTTTCGACTTTGAATACCTGAGAAGCTCCTCTCCCCCCCGGCAGAGAAGAAGATCCACCGCGCACTTTCCAGAGGACACATCTAAAAGGCCGGAGGACCCCAAAGCTTGTAAAAGCCTTCAAAGTCAGTCAGTCAGTCAGTCAGTCGACGGTAAAAAAAAAAATAAAAAAAAATAAAAAAAAAAAAAAAGTGTCTATTAGGCAATTAGGCGCCAATTATTCTGTCTCGGCAAATTGAAAGGCGGTTCACTCGGAGCGGCGGAGCGCTCTGCAGATGTTACGTTATTAGACTCCCGCCTAATTACGAGCGGCTCTTTGTCACGCTGCTGCCCGGACCATTAGCCGTCTCCGTGCTGGCTGGGTGCCGCCATCACCCTGACAGCTCTTCGCCTTACGCTGACGGTGAGAGAGACCCGCGTTTCGCCGGCTCTAGCGAACGATGGGCGGGGATATGGAAAAAAAAACAGCATTAGCTGGCTGTCAAGGGGGTTATAAATGTCACTCTCCAGATATTTACAAATGTTTTCCGTAAGTTGAAATGTTGCCTCTTCGCGTTTATTTTATTCTTTTATGGAAGCCGGCGCTGTGTTAAAAGATTACTGCTGTCTGCAGTTTCTTCAAACACAGAGAATTTCAGGCTCGAAATAATCCGAAACGGCCGGAGAAAAGGAGCGCTGGCGATAAACACCGCTCGGGTCGCATTCTTGTTTCTCCCAGCAGTCGGGGAAACTTTATGCCAAATAAAAACTTATATATTTGGGTCAGTACCTTGGACACACACACACACACCTTCATCTCTGTGAGGACTTCCGCTGACTCTCACTTTTATGCAATTCATGACTGCTAACCCCACCTCCACGGAACTCGAACGCAGGTAACCTGGTAACAGAAAAGTTTTGGCGCTTTCGCTGCTATTTTTGCTATCACTATCGGAGCATCTGAAAACCACGACTCTGCGGGGATGGATTCTACCTTTCGTCGCTGCCAAGGCGGCGAAACCTGCACGCACACGCGTGACAGACCCCGCTCAATTCCAGTTTTGCCTCGCCAAAATCAGACATGTACATATACGGGTTATGGGTCACAATTTGAGTGGCAGCCCAAAACAGCAAGCAAAAACAACCTGGGGAAGACCTTCCAGAAGGACTGGTCCCAGCCGCAAGTACAACCAAAAAGAGTACGAGAATGGAGACCAGGCAACATACCCTTGAAAGGCATTGTTTGAGTGTTGCCTGACCTTCATCTGAGACCCCGTCATCCAGGACACTCACGGTTCACATGGAGAAAGTCTTGGTATACCCTCAGACATCAACGACCAGAGCATAATTTCATGCACAGGTCATGTTTTTGCAACAGCTTCTTCCCAGCAGCCATTAGGCTGGTTGCTAAGGTTATTCAGAATGGAGAGAAGTACCCCCTCTCCCAACCCAAGCCTCTGAACAACCTCTGACAAACAAGGCTCCTTATTTACTTTTCATTCAAGTACTTTATCTTTATTTTGTCATGTGGACGCAGGCCAGGATGATCCATCCATGGAGAAACGAGAGGTATGAGATTGACTGATGGACACAAACAGTAACTTTACTGAGAGGTAGGCAGACAGGGCTCAGAGCAGGTGCAAGGAAAACACAAGCTGAGTCAGGCACAGAAGGGTCAATGACAAGCTGAAGGCCCATTATGCTACGGCATCTTCATCTAAATAACGTTACCGAGTTCAGCCAGCATCTGGCTGAATGAACTTCCAGAGCTCAAAGTTGCAGAGATGTCCACAGACAACCACTCTGGAGCCAATGGCCTGGTGACTTTAGCTACCTTTTAATTAACACCAGAATTGCAGAGGGGGTGACCAACTATCCAAATAAGTTATTTACTACAATAAATGGAAGCAGGCATGAGAAGAGGCAACCTGCCAGCCACAAGAACCCCTAACAAAATGGAACAAAAAGCAGAAGTGACACATGCTCATCCATCGTCTGGTCTGGCACAGAAAACTGGGAACACATCTCTGGGTTCCCCAGGTGAAAATAGAGCACAAGGACTTTGCCTAGTAAAAGGGTTCAGAAAAAGGAAAGTGACAATTTTACTGCATATGCAGCAGGTCAAAATCAAGCTTTGCAGCCATTTTATACCAAAGATGACGTGTAAAGATATAACAATCTATAAATGTATGTATGTAATTCTGTGTGGAATTTCTCAGGGATACTTCCCTTTCGCAAGAAATGTTAAACGAGAAGTAAACCAAGTAAATCATATTTTCATTACTGCTGTGCACTGGCTCAGTGGCATCATTATAGATACTGTTGGGAAAAACCTGAACCACAGCGGGCCAGACCGAATGAAATGGTACCAGGGCAATATGCTGGTCACGGCCTTTTGGGAAAACGTGGTCCAAAAGGTATGGGGGGGACCCCAAAGGCCGAACATCAACAAGTAAAATCACTCAGTAAACAGAGCATCAGTCCTCCACTAACAGGCCCAACAGAGTGAAACAAAAGCCAGCTGTTTAGAGAGCTGCCACACGCACCACGTCCCCAAAGCAGCCATGTAAATACACCACTCACTCTAAGCACCTGCAGATCCATAGAAATCTGATGGATCTCAAAAAAAATACCCAATCCCACACCACCTGCCAATCCCATTGAGGCCTGGCTCCGGAGGTGGGAGATGGCTTCATCGGCAGTGCGCCCTCCACTGACTTTCTGCTGTCACAGCATGATTACAGCAGGAGCCGATAGGCGGCGGCGGTACTCAGCATGAATCTGGTCAAAAACAGCAGCGAGTGGAAGTTCAAGCATTATTCACAGTGCCAGTGAGTCAGGTTCTGTTAACTGCATCATACCTGGGGACCAGCGAAATGGGCTGAAGACGAACCAGACCCTGAAGACAAAGTGTAGAACCTCCGACAGTCCCAAAACAAGGACGGAGCGTGAGGGAGAGTCTCCATGTCCATGGTGTCCTAGCTTTCAGTTCATGCCGGCCATATATTTGGCTTCTCTTGTCTGTCTGACGGGAGATGAACGCCCGGTCGGTCACTAATTTGCCCCATCTTAACCCCGGCACATGCATCAATGGCCCGCAGGAGCGAGGAGACGCTCTGGTTCCCCAAGTCGTAATGGATGGAGCTGCACCTGGTGGAGGCAGAGAGACTAATCGCACGTCACACATCACCATTACAGCTCGCATTAAAGAGTCGTAAAACACCCGCGTGAGAGCAAGGGGTGGGGGCTCACTCACAGAGCTATCCCCCGCCTCTCCCGCCGTCTGCCGAGCCTCGCAGACGCCGCACCAATGCGGCCCGTCCATATGGGCTGGGAGGATGCCGGCATATGCCGCCGTGCCAGTAGCTGTCTGCACACATGTGGAAGTGGTACTGGTCACCATGGATGCGCACACTAACGACATGACAGGGCCAACGGCACCAAGCCCGCTGTTCGCGGCTGAAAGCTGGGAGCTGCTCGATGAACCACAAGGGGCACACTGTGATTACTCACCCCCCCCCGGCTCAAAAATTGCCAACACAAACAACGCCTTCACAAAGTAGTGTTCTTTCCATCATAACCACACGCTGTGACATACATAATGCATTATGCCACGCTGCGTAACATACACAATACATGTGCTTCAAGCTCCATACACACAGAGAAGCTGTTAAGTGCTTAACGTGTTTAACAAACTAGCCTCATGAAGAGCCACAGGTTCGCAACACCTGAACACACATGCATACACAGATGCACACGACACACCTCCACACAGGCGCTAACTCACACACCATACACTATGAATCACCACTCCTTGACTTCGCAGCCTCCTCACCAGCATCAAGGTCCTGACAGGACGTGTCGACAGCAGATGGCCCCCACCGGGTTGTCACGGACCTGCCATTTTGACCCCCCCCACACCAATGCTTGTGGACAAACGAGCCAGTGGCACGTGAAGGGAGTGCCCACCAGGGGCTAAATAAATGCTAACGAGCCTGTAAATGGTAACGAGGGGAGGCTGCGACTCCACCTAATGATCTCTCGCCAAAGTGACGTGCGGGGGAATCCGCTTCTCGGGACTGAAATGAAAAGGTTATCACAGCTGATGATATAAAAAAAAATCCGCAACCAAAAGGAGGAGCAGGTGGGCAGCAACCCAAATTAGGAGCCAGCGAAGCAGTCAGAGAAGCAGCGCGAGGAGCAGCGTGTCCCTGGCAGCCTGATGCATTTACAGCTGTCACTTTACAGGAAGGCCGCGCATTACCTGCGACGCACTATAAAGGGAGCACGGGGGCCTCCAAGTGTCGGCATGACAGCTGAAATTGAACAGCCCGGCTATTAGCATTCCGACGGGCTAGGCACAGCAGCACATGGCCTGCCGCTTTATAAATACACGTTGTGGCTTCGGCTGATGTAGCTTATTAAATATTCATGCACGACTTTCTTAAATGTTCCAAAGTATTTTGAATTAATAACATAGGAAACGTCGAAACCTCGGGCTTTTTCATAAGATCGACTGAGAAAATATCCCCGGGAAAGAGTTTTAAGGAGTGTGTACTCCCCCCACCCTCGCAAACAGCTAATAAATTAAACGCGACTTTCTCGAAATCACCTAGAAACAGCTGTAACAGTGCCGCCTGCCTGAATGCTGTAATGCGATTACAAACCGTCTCTCCAGCAGCAGGCGTAGTCGATATATCAGCTCAGACTTTGGCATGTCAGCAAAGTAAAGGTCTCTTCCTTCAGATCTCGAACCCTATCCTGCAGAGTCACACAGGGGCTCACTGGCCTTGGGGATGACCTGTCTGCTGCCCAGTTTTTCACGTGACCACCAACAAGAAGGATGGTGGGGCAGCTCGTGGTGCTGCTTAAGGAGGCTGCTATATAGCAGTTGTCTCCGACCTTGACTGATAGAAATGATATAATGGAGGGGCCAAGCCCCCTCCAGGAGAAGGTCAGAGATTCTTTGTTGCCCTATATCCAGTGGATATTTTCCCTGTTTAATGGTGCGTTTGAATCTCACTCACACCCCCGTCTAAGCGAGGCCTTTCAGCCATCACGCCGCACTGTGTGAACAAAAGCGGCCCTCCCTTAGTCTACGTTAAATACCTTGGTGTGTCATCACAGGGGGCTTCTGCTCTACACCCACCATTAGTAATGCCATCTTGAGCGATCCACATTACTCTTCCCAGATCGACATTGTGTCAGTACGGTGGGCGGCATGGAGGCAGTAGTGTTGGAAATCCTTCGATGGGGCCGTCCTTATCAAACGGACCTCTGGGGTCGAGGTTTACAAGGAAGGGGGCTTGGGATCAGCATGGAAGGGCTGCAGTATCAGAGCACCGTTAGGGTCAAAAACACAAATACACAGATTCACACAGAGATATGTCCGTACGGGAAAGACCAAGATATACACACACACTCACATACACAGCACATGCGAATGGACTACACACGTTTCCCCAGCGAACACGGGGAAAGTGACGCAGACATTAAACACATGAATGTTACACTAAACAGGGCCTGAGCCAGCCACACGGACACACACGCCAGCTGAGTCATCTATGTCGCTCGCTAAATATGTTGGATGGTGCTGTGGGTAGCAGATGACATTTTAACATCGATTCATGAGGGTCTAAAAGATGCCAGTGTGGCTATCGAGCTACTAAGGCATCTTGTGAAACAACTGAGAAGTTACATGAATAAATATTATTTATTTTATTCTCTACTTGCTTCCATAAAATCGCTCGCATTGTAGAGAAGGACAATAATTTCCAGAAATTACACAAATCTGGCCCGAAACTGCCACATGGGGACCTTTTAGAATTTCAACGGCTTACACACAAAAGCTGTAACTATTTCTGACACAGTTCTCGGAAACCATCTAATTTCACTATTAAGCACATTATTCAACGACAAAGGTAAATTTAAAACATGACATCTCGGTGTTGTGCTCCCCATATTCTCTGCGGGTTTCAATCATGAGTTAAATTTAATTTAACATTTTAAGTGGAAACGAAGTCTCACGGTTAGTATATATGGTTTTGATGGCTTTTCTTTCCGTTTTTTTCCGCTTCACCCATAAAGTAGCAATGTCTTGAAGACCAGAGACAGACCTGCCAGTCGAGGGTTAATCCAGACCCTTTCGAGATGGCTGATACTTTGTGTCAGAGTGTTTTACCAAGGCAGCCAGAGGAACAGTTACATACACTGCAGCTTTACTTGCTTACCAGGATGCTTCATAGATTTCGGCATGTGAGTGGGCCATTTACCACATTCTGCGCGATGCGAGACACTCTGGCATGGTTAGCTACCATACCGCAGCACGCTGACTGTGTAAATACTGATGGCATCTTATCTTCTATCCTGGTGAATGTTAAGAGATTTATGTTTGCATGGGCACTATTGTGCCATGTTATTAATGAGGAAAACTAACAAGCATGGCCATTAACAGACTGATTGTCCATCCATTCATCCATCATCCATCTTACTGCCCCTTCTGATAGTCAGAGTTGAGGCAGGAAGAGCGTGGAGCCTATTCCAGGCAGCACAGGGCACAAAGCTGGGGTACACCCTAAATGGGATGCCAGTCTATCGTAGAATACAAACATGAATGCACTCACACAAACACAATCATATGCTATGGTTAATTTAAAGGTGCAAATTATGGAAACAGGCAAACATCCATAATCAAATAAGTTACACTCCATGGGTCGTGGGAGAGGACCAGTGTACATCCAGCAAAAGTGTTCAGCATGAAGATAATCTACACACACAAAGCGGAAGCGGAATTTGACAAAAAAGAATTGAGCTCCAATCACTGCAGAAGGAGAATAACCCATCCATCCATCCACCCATCCATCCATCCACCCATCCATCACATTAGCTTAGATATCGAGGATATAAACTCTGGCCGCAAAATATACATATGATAAAAAAAAACAGAGAAACGCTTCAGCCAAACAAGCTACAATAAAAAATGGCTTATATATGTTTGACAATGACAATGGTGCATTGGAAAACAATACTGCCTGTACCACCCGTCCATCGTGTGGAGAATACTGCAGAGATCCTCCTACTCAACCTGGAGGGTAGAAACAAGGTACCATGTGCAGACACTTGATTTGGATGTGATATTATAGTCCATAAAATAGGACAACCACTTGGTTCATTTCGTGCCCTTGGTTTTACCTCTCAGGAGCTGCGCTTGCATCCCATTGACCGAACCTTCGAGTTCCTCTAATTTGTCTTCTAGATGACTGTTGCCAGACTGATTCTCAAGCAGGTTGATTAAAATAAGACATCTCAAGTGTCTTGCGTGGCAGAATTTCTAGTTAATCCTACAGGAAACCACAGAGAGATACATGCCTTCATGGGGGAACAAGTCAAAGAACAGGGAATATAGTTATCAGACCGTTCATTTATACTCTGTGCTGTCCAAGAGCTGATTAGAATCAACTTTCAGAGCACTGAATTTCCTGAAATGTCAGAAAACCCAATGATTGTCCAAACATTATGAAATTGTTCATGGAATGTTCTGCAGCTCTGTACATCTCCTGGGGGGGCGGGCATAGGGTAATAGTGTTAACTTGCCTTGATTGGTCCTTGGTTTTAAGTGACTAGCCTTATTCTCAAAGGGCACTGACACCATGCTCACTGCTCAGTCTAAATAACAGTCAGCACACACAACCCTCGCTCAATTACCTGATTACAGTACTGGTGTGAGTGTGCCAGTGAGAGGGGCTGTCACTTATATCTTTAATTACATACGTGAGTCAAAAAATCCCATTCAGTGGAAGAAAAGTAAAAACTCTGCTTTCACAAATTCCATAGTTCTGGTTTGTCCATATGCCTATTACATATGTCTTTTTAATGTATCATAATTATGGATGATGTACATGATCCTGGGTTCTTGGCAGGGGCTAATCTGACTCATATTCATGGACAGTTTGTCAAATTAATGGTCCAATGTGAGTCCACATTGCTGTGTGTTTTGCTGCGCTTCCACATGTGAGATCTGTGAGTCAAGCCTGACCACTGTATAAATCAATGGTCAGGGGAACACAGAGCCATGTTCATAACAATGGAGACCCAACAAATCATTAAAAACGAGGCCCAGGAAGCTGGAGCAAAACACGCCCCTCAGCCGACGTTGACTGCAGACCAATCGAGGCGTGGGATCGAAAGCGAAGGCCTTCTGCGGGCTGCCAGACGGGCAAGCAGGCAGAGTCAGACGCTCTGAAGATGGAAGCAGCTGAATCAACCGTGTGCCTCCGCTCGAAGGCCCCTACAGCGCAGGCCGCGTCTCTGCCTATCAGAGGGATGTTGAGGGGCCACACAGACCCCTCAGCACGGTTTACTCTGACCCACGAGCTCCCCAATTCCCCCTCCCTAGCAGTTTGCCTGAGCTTTCCACTGTGAGGGCTGGCTGTCCTTCTCACAGAGCTCTTAATGAGAGTGCCCCCCCCCACAGACGTGACTCCTACACAGTAAAGGTTCACCATCCTCCTCACAGAGGCCTTAATGAGAGTGCCCCCCCAACAGACGAGACTCGTACACAGTGAGAGTTCATCATCCTCCTCAGAGAGCCCTTAACAAGAGTGCCCCCCCAACAGATGAGACTCGTAGACAGTGAGAGTTCACCATCCTCCTCACAGAGCCCTAAACGAGAGTGCCCCCCCCAACAGACGAGACTCGTAAACGGTGTGGGTTCACCATCCTCCTCACAGAGCCCTTGACAAAAGTGCCCCCCCTCCCCACGACTGACTGTTTTCATACCTAATTCAGTGTTATGACAATCAAGTCAAGCTATAACACTCATGTCTGGCGACCTGGCACCCAGGCAGCCTGTTCACCCGCAGTGTCCCTCGCTGTCATACCACGAAAGGCAGAGCAGATTAAGAGAAGCCTCCGGCCTGTTTTTCGCCTCCATGAACAATGGCTTCCTCGCCCCTCGCCCCAGAGAGCTGCTGATTTATGCCAGAGTGTCAGTGGCCCCACACGGTCAAACGTCTATTAAAAAAGGGCTGCACACTAAATAACAGTCTCACCCCCCCCGGTCTGAAATACTCATCCTCTCTGGCTGGCCTCCCCCGATGTGCTACCTATTTAAATGCTAAGTAACCGCTCCCCATCGGATTCCTGTTCCTCCAAGCAGGGGCAGCAGCAGCACACATCACACCTGGATTTGCACTTGTAAAACTTAACTATGAATGCCTCTTTATAAGGTTCATGACAACAATGCCATCGAGCCGGTGGCCACGGCTTTGACCACCTCGAAAGGAAGCCAGAGGAAAATCTCTCAGTGGTACGCCTGCGATTCATGTTGACATAAACAGCTTCGGTGTGATGCACATTCACTGGCTCCCAACGCCGGGCGAACTCCAGCGGTTACGCACACAGTGCCGACATGCAGGTGGTCTCGCCTCTTCAAATGGGGCAACGCTTCCCATTAACACGCAACAAAAGGCACCGGGGGGAAAGTAATTTAAAGTGGCATTCGGGCGACAACAATAAAACCCAAAGAGCTCTTTTCAGCATCATAAATTAGAATTTCAGGCCTCGGACCCCCAGTCTAAAAGTAAAATTTTTATGGTGAACGGGTGGACGGTGATGAATAGGCGCTGCGATGGCGAGGTTGTTCTCACGCTGGGACATGTGCCTCCATCTATTTTCATTTAGGCGCTGTTCACCTGGTATTGTTGGAGTCTCCGTGGAGACTTTGGTTAGTCCTCCCGGAGGACACAGCCGGTAAACTTCCACCATTTGTTTTCTACTGTGGTCTTTAGAAATGGCTCCCACCCCCCCACCAATAAGTAACCAATGTTCTGTCATTTTTTTTTCCAGCAACCACTCCCTCCCCCCCCAAAAAAAAATTAGCCAAGCAGAAAGTAATGGAAGAGAGAATTTTTGCCACCCGCAGTATGATCCCTCCATACAGGCAATCCAGATGCAGCTGGAAGGTCAGAGCAGACACGCTGTAATTACTAATCTTCCTCCCATGGTTCAGTGGGGAGACGGACCGTGTTTGAAAGTGGCCAGCACCTGATTCACTTAGTGCCCCGGAAACCACAGCAGAGAGAAGGGAAAGATGGCTTGGCCTACTGGCCATGTACATCTGCTCACTCCTCCTGTATGATCAGATGAGCCAGGATTTGCTCATTGGGGCCCACTATGGAGGGGTCTTTCTGGGGGGGGAGACAGACAGTCGGCATGCAGCCAGGAGACAGTAGGGAAACAGAAAATAAAAAAGCAGCTTAAATGAAAGGGTCCCCAAAAGGGTCTTCGATGACTTTGTGCGAAAGTGGCTTGGCCAGAGTGTGTATGTCACGGATAACGCAGTACAAGTCCTTTTCATTTCAGAGAGAAACAAACTTCCTCCCAGCTCAGGGTCCCTGCGACAAAGCCATCTTTTCACGGCTGGAGTAATGAGCCTCAGATATTCAACCTCCAAATACTCTGACACTTTTTAATATCCTTGTCAGCTTTTTTAATCAGGTCCCTGTTTTTGAGGCTCCTCAGGTATAATATGTGGGTACGTGTGAGCACACACACACACAGACACACTGAAATGCAAACACTCTCGAAAAATCGTACCCATAAATGTACAAACAGATGCACACTCAAACACATGCACAGGTTCTCCAAAACCTGTACGGTCACAAACATACAATGATGTATGCACACACAGACAAATTCTGAAAAGCACACGTGCGCGCGCGCACACATACATATACACACACACACACACACACAGAGCGCATCCCACTCTCTGTCCATGTATCCATTGACTTAGAACAAATAACTCTATTGTGGTTTACAATGCATTTGACATGTGGCTGCCTGCTAAATTTTGAGAGGATCTTGGGAAATTCAGGTGACGGGGCTTTGTTAAAAACAAACCCCACACGCACACACCTTCTGCCATCAGAATATAGGGACATATAAAGGTTCCAATGACTGCAGACTGATATCAAAGGATTCTCTAAAGTATTTACGGGAGCAGGAGGACTGTACAGGAACAAGAAAGATAAGAGACAGAGATGATAAAATAGGTGAACTCTGGGGTGTGTTGGTGGAGCTCCACATCAGCCCTACGTGATCCCGTTGCTAACGGTACTGTAGATGTGACACCGGTACCAAGTACGGGGGGTGCGCCTCCAGACATTTAAAAATGGAATGGTCGCTAGGGTAGGGTAAGACCACAGTGAGCTCCGGAGGAGAGTCATGACTGATAAAATAATAATAACTACACAATCGTAAATTCCCAAGACAACAGCCTCTTTATCTGATCTTTCACGAAGTGTCTACTTACACCGCATTTCCGTGACGGGAATTCACCTGCGGGTTTTGAATAAGGTCGTAAATGAAGTCAGGAATATGGACGAAGTTAATCAAAGCAAAATGTGTCAGACGGGCAACCCAGCAAAACTCAAGGTACAGTTCAAAGCGAGACCCTGACCTTGACTGCTTCGTGAAAGGGCACAATATTGTGCGGGACTGACAGTCCAGCCCCAGGCTGAGCCTGCATCCTGCAAACCGTGTCCAGACTCCAACAGTCCCGGCGGCGCTCTGACAGTACGGGGTCCTGAAGAGCCACCATGAAACTCCTCAGGTAACCAAGTAGCTCTCAGGTATTATTCCTCTTATTATGGGTTTAACCGTACCTCCACAAAGTAACATTATAACCCAGCAAACAAGGAACGTTGCCACAGCTTTCAGTAACGTTCTCATTAGGTTCTTCAAAGGTTCGGTTGCAACGTTATATGACCAACCTTCCTGTAACGTTCTGAAAACGTGGATCGGGAAACTTAACCAAAAAAGAGCGCTGTAGGAACGTCCAGAAAACTGGACATGAACGCTCTAACAACCTTAAAGCAACGTTTTAAAAACGGTCTGCTAACTCGAAATTGTTAGCTGGGAAGCTATTTCAGACGTGAAAGGCAAACTCTTCTAAACCAAAGTCCTACAGCTCAATCCCCCATAACATTATGCTTTTTCAAATGTAAAATGTAAAAATGTAAAAACTGCTCGCGGATTATTATTTTCACGTTTTCCGGAGTATTTGGGTCAAGAAGCGCAGCCACCAAAAAGGCGAAGGGACGCCGTGTCTAAATGGAGACGAGTCGTGTTCCATCTACTGGGACAATGTTTGGCTGGCTGGACGCCTTCATCATTACCGTAGGGACGCGGCTCTGTGTTACCTGTAGGCACTAGGAAGACAGCGCTCTTATTACAGGGAGTTAATGTCATTCCTGTACTGGCCCTACTGCTGGGTTCTGTCACATTCCCCTAGTAGGCTACTCAAGACGAGTAAAAGGATCAAATGTGAGACACTCAAGACTGTCTACGGCGAACTGAACGGAACGCTGTTTTATCTCTTGCTACGACCCGTTTAGCGTTTCTTTGGGCGTTACTTTACTGGCTGTATGCACTGAACATATGACAGATTATGGCGAATAATAAAGGTGTCAGTAAAGAAACTGTAAGATTACACACTGTAGCTCTCCGTGATGGGCAGTCCTGTCAAATTATCTCCTAAAAATCAAACTCATGCGCGGGGGAGGGGGCTGTCGGATATATAGCCCCATACTGTAAGTTTTGCCCCTTCGTTCGTCCCACCAGCCAACCCCCAGCGCTGTCTGAGAGTGACAACTGAAGGCTGGCTAGAGATGATCTGGGGTCTGATGTGTGCAGTTGCTCGACTCTATAAAAAGGTGACCAGTCCTTCAAGCGCCACCGCTCCGACACGAGGCGAGCCGTTAGGCGGGTCGCGCCGCAAAACTTAACCGTTACAATCTGCCTGAAAACTCGTTTATTTCCCTTAAAATAAAGCGGGGTCAGCGGCATGCGTTCGGATGTGACAGCCTGGCACACATCTACACACCTACCACCACACGGAGTATGAAGAAACAGGGAAATTCTACGCTAAAACATCATTACATAACGACAGACGGAAGATTAACCGTCAAAGCCGCAATTAAAAGCGGACGAATAAAACCCCTATTGTTCTGCGTTATTTCTAAAATTCACTGCAAAAATGAAAGAACCCGCTGAATGTCCGAATCATTCTGGCTGTAAAGTTTCTATTTTTTCATGGGGGGGTGGGTGGTGGTGGTGGTGGGGGGGTAATTTCACGGCTTCGCTTAACCTCACCTGCTTTCATTAATCCCTTTATCCGTCTTCCAAGCAGCTGTTTTCGGCGAGGTATTTCCACTTGTTTAAGGCTGCTTTATTGAAGTTTCATAGTGTGAATCATCTCGTCTGGAATTATTTCATCTTCCTCATTTATACAATACATTTACAGAATATGTCGGCAGTTTTAAATGATTGCAGTCTATTTTCAGGCGAACGCTGATGCCGTCAATCTACAGCCTCCTGATAAATATGTAAGGCTATTAGTAAATCACAAATGAAGTGCAACTCGTTGCTGAGTTTCTTCAGCAGTTTCCCGTCCGTTTCGTGTCGCGCAGCCTCGGCTCCCCGAAGTCTCTTTAAGTAGAAACGACTTCCATGTCTCCCGTATCCCTTCACTCGCTGCTCAGGGGGGAGGAGAGAGCGGAGCCTCGGTTCCTTTATCCCGCACTCTACACTTTCCCCGGCGCCGTGTAACCCCCGAGTAAAGCATCAGATTCTCAGAGTGCCAGCACCCCCGGGGTCCTGGGTCCCATCCCAGAACGGCGCGTCCACAAGCGCACGGTCACGCCACGACCGCAGGAGCGGCCCCGGTTCATATGGGGCTGATGTCAGAAGTGCTCGTTTTCTGCGAAAGCTCGGCGGTGATGGAACGGAGTGAAACCGAAGAGCGGTAAAGCGGTGTTTGGGAGGTTTATTTCCGAAAAAAATAACACCTACCGCCTCCTGGTGGCGGCAAGAGAAGACGAGGGCATGAGAAGGATACGGGATACCTCCAGATCGGAGCAAAATTTACATCCAAAATTACATAATATTGAGAAAAAGTCAATATTCTTCGCATTTTTATTCCATTAATTTTATTTGCCAGTTAGGACTTATTTCTTGGCTAATATATGGAGAATGAATCGTATCTGTTTATTCCCGTTTTATCTGAAACGTGTTGTTAAAAATATCAAGCGTGATCGATTAACATATTTATACAATTTCCATTTTCGGGCTATTTTCACAGTTTTACTATAAGTAACATTAAAATCTTTTCTCCATAATTTTTTTTCAGAATCATTTAAGCAGATTCAGTATCGGTATCTGCAAATTCAGAAATGCGGACCAATACTGTAAGACCTGGTCTGGAACTGTACCAAAAGAAGATCAATTATATAAGTAAATGTCGTAAAGACAGCAAAAACAAACAAAAAAAAAACTAGCAAAAGTAACTTCATCGTGGAACTTAAAAATAATTATCTGTATCCCTAAATGTAAGAGAATATGATAAAAATTAAGGACTCCCTACAGCTAAGCAATTTGACAAACCTACATATTTCTCTCAGCCTCAATTGGCTGAGCATGAAATAAACGCACGTTTTAATTATATTCGGGGAAATTGTGAACTGTTTGTAAAAATAACAGTATAATCAGAGTATAATCCAACATCGGTGTCTTGTGGTGGGCAATACATTTGATTATCTGTATAGGAGAATTATGGCACTATTTGCATTTAATGGTCAAACATGCATAGAGACCTTTCCAATGGTCTGAAGTGCGTCCTTTACATCGCCATGAAACACACCCTTAAAGTGTAGCCGTCTAGGCTTCGTTACCAGTGCGTTGCCGCTTCATTAGCTAACTGTTGTACGGGGGCAACCTTTTAATTAAACTATTAATCTGAGAGAAAGTGAAAATGAATTCTACCGAGATGTGGCTGGTCCTTAAACGAAACCCTTCTCAAATGAGCTATATGAAGTGTCTTTTGAAAAGCCCGCCCGAAGCACTGCGTCACGGCCGAAGATGCAGAGAAAGGGAAAGGTCTTCGTGGTGTGGTGTGGCACTGCAACGCCAAGCCGATCTGCCGTGAGATACCAGATGCTATAGATGCTCTTCACACTATAAGACAGCGGGGGATGTCCACCTACTGACAGCAGAACCGCAGTGACATTTACGTCGACTCCCACACGCATATATATGACATATTCATATGTACAGTGTGCGCTAATTATATATGAAATACACCTGGAGAAAATATTTTGGATATACAGCCTCACAGCCAGTTTTACGATCGGCTGATTAACGTAACATCCTGGTCGAGTCTCTGCCAAGCCGTACGAGAGCGCATCGCCGAACGTCCCGATTAAGGGTTTTTAAATGCGACGGTTCCAAAGGGCTATAATCAGAGCAAGCGCCTGTGTGTGGTTCGTGTGTGTGTGTGTGTGTGTGTGTGTGTGTGTGTGTGTGTGTGAGGGAGAGAGAGAAATAGACAGAGAGAGAGCGTCCACAGACGTAGCTGTAGTATTGCTCATTTGATCCATCTGCAGGCAACGGAGCGTAAGTCCATTGACTCACTGCGGCCAAGAAACATAATAGCTTCGAAGAAGGACTTGTTTATTCTCAAAAGAAAATACCAAGGGTGAAAGCCGCATGGCTGGAAATACTCTCATTAAATTATAGCCTGTACTCCGAAGAGCAAAAGTGGTGAACCACTTGATAAAATGAATCTAATTTACTACCAGTAATAAGTACCCCAATTTCATCTTTATACAGTGCATCGTTCATTAAGGCCATGTTGTCAACTACAGAAACAAGGACTGTCCTCTAAATAGTGCACCTATCCCTTCTGACACCTCTAGACACCCAAAACATTTCCCCACTACATCAAATTCATTTTACGGGTAGTTTAAAGTAAACCACGGTTGTCAGGTTTGGTCACAGACCAGCAGAGACAGCACCACTGGTTACTAATGAAAGGATGTTCCTGTAAGAACAATGTGAAGGTCTCCCGGTGTTACCAAATGCATTCTGTGTTTGGCAGAGGAAGCCCTCCATGTGCTGCCAGAAAACTGCCCCCACCCACAACAGCCCTGGAACAAGGAGGAGAGACAACACAGAAACACACCAAATGGCAATGACTGCCAGAGGGGCTGAGTGCCCATGATCACATGACAAAAGAGGTGGGACATTCTGCCTACAGCCAATATCTGAACAGCTCCTCCACTCCCACCTGTTGTGTGTCATACCAACAATGAGTTGCTCGTCCATCCACAGCACAACAACAGGCACACCATGAAGTGTTCATGAGGAGCGCACCCAGCGTTCGCATGCTGCATCTGTGTTAAGAATTGAGCTGGTTGTAGTGGCTGACAGTGGGCCACACGGAACCTTGTCCATCCACCAGACGAATGCTGCCATTGGATAAATTATTCATTTGCCATCAGTTTCATTTTTATGAACAGCCGTACTTAAGGAGGCCATATTAACTGTAATCCCTTTCGCATCTGTCTGATCTAATCTCACTGGCTCTAATAGAAATCACACAACCAACGGCAGCAAAAGAGCCACGTTGGCCGGAATCACAAGCCGTGATCCGTTGATTGAAACGATATGAATAAGATTGGGATAATCCCTCCCCAGCCATCCCAGGAAGCGACATGTGACCTCAGGACCCACAGGCCACCTCTAACGGCTGCAGGCAGACACCACCGGTCGCATTCCCAAATTGCAGCAGATGACGGGACTGGCAGTGCGACTGCCACTCTCCTTGGCACCACCATCTCCCAGCACTGCTGTGGGTTGGTGGCACACATGAGCCATAGTAATAGACAGACATGTCTGTTTACGGATGTGTCACCAGGGATTGTGGCTGGCTTAACACTGCAGTCTAGTCGTCTCCTTCTTGGTTTCCCTGTAGATAAAGAGCAGAGTGGAGGTAAGTTTCTCCACGTACAGTAGCACCGGGTTTGGTTAGTTTGGTTAGTCGGTTATTTTGTTACCGAAATTTCCTTTATCGTTGGAACAGGGCTTAAATGATCTACGCATGATTTGCTTTGGTCAGCATAATGGCTGCTGCTGTGTGTACTTCTTTACACTTCTGTGAACGCCCAATGCCCTGGCCTTGCTCAAATCGACCAGGAATGCAGCTTTTCTGAAGTTGCAGAACAGTTTGCCCCAACTAACTTGTCACTGTCATGCCTCCGTGCTTTTCCCCCATGGCTGGCATGCCAGCAATCTGGAACATGCAGGAATCCCGCTGGGAATTGTGTGATGACACAACTGTGCCACTTCGCATTGCCTTCATGGCACGACCACAAATCGTTCACAATGGGATCTGTTATGTCACGGCTCTGGGAATTTCCACACTTCCAGAGTCTCGCTCAGGTGCAAGGAATAAGCAGAATGCTTAATGTTTTTCGCTGATTAATGACACGTGATCACCTCGATGTTACTGTGAACATGTGTGCTATGAGACATACAGTCCCCATGTATTCCCTTTCCAGAAAAGCTGCTGCCCTTCAGTGGCCATGCAACGTTCTCAAACTCTTCTACTTGAGATGCTGCTGGTTCCAGCCCTCTGCTCACCGATTTCTGCACATGTAATGCTGGGCTGCTAATTTTACCCATGCTGTTGCAGCATGTATCCAGCTATACTGCCTGAAAAAGTGATGTGCTTAAGCAAGTCTCCTCGGAGAATAGTCTGCTAACAAATCAATTAATTAGCAAATTGATTCATTATAGGTCAGTGATGTGTTCTGTTTTTTATCCATATTGCTGCTTGTGAAAGATGGAGGTCAAGATCACGCCACATGCCTGCCGGGCTCTTACACAACCTCAACGCTCTACTATCACAGAGCAAATGCAGGAGGCGCCTTCGTACAGAGCCCACCAGCTCTCTGTGTCCACTGAGATATTACGAATGTTTCACCTTGTGGTTGTCAGAAAAGCAGTCTGTCTGGAGTGGAAGGTTTCCGAGAAAGAGGAGAGGCTACAAACCCAGAGGGATGAGAGAGCGCTTTGACACGTGAAAAAACCAAAGCTTGAAGGAGACGTTGGAGAGGAGTAGCAGGTAGAAATATTGATGTAAGACTTCCCTCTTTATTTTTGCCACCATAGTTGAGATAAGCTGGTGATATTCCAGCTGTGGCGAGCATTGAGATAAAACTACATTTCCTAGCGATGAGACAATAGCGGGAACCCATTAGATATACTGACTGTCGCTGATGCTCAATATTTGCCTTTCAGTGAAGCCAAACCAAACTCTTCGACGGGCCAGCGGCAAAGGCACTTTGATTCACATACGGATAACGATCTCTCCGCTTAATTGAATTGCCACATTTGCATACGGCGACTCGACTATGCGTGAAGTCCTCGTTGTTGTTTTTTTGTTTTTTTTCCGGCATTCGATAATAACTGTGGGAGATGAACTGGGAAGCATCTCAAGGAACCCACACTGTGGGCACGTGCACTGTGGAACCCAGGGCAGTTTCAGCAAAATAACCGTAACGACTTCAGTTACCCGAGAACACGAGAAAGGGCCGTATCGGTACAGTAATAAAACAGAATAATAAGTTTTTTAGCGGGTTTCATATCGTAATAAAAATGGAGCGTGCAACAGAGGGCAGAAACTGCAGCGCAGCCTCACAGGGACCTGGCTTCATTATGCCCATCTTGAACGTGGCACCCATTCATTAAACAAAACAAAAGGAGGTGCTGTGGGCTGCGGGCTGCTGTCTGTGCCGCAGTCTTCCAACGAATGCCCGGCTCTGGGAACACGGTGTGTTTTCGCTCCATATGTCAGTCACCCGTAATGGTGGCAGCCTTTTGCAATGAAACAACAGCCAAAAACAACAGCGTTATGTAAGCCTCTTTCCAGCTCAGGACTGCATACTTCCAAATGTGGATGCCATCAATCAGCTGCACCATCAATCCTGGGGTCCAAGCTACTACTTTCTGGTCACGTGTCCAGGCCCTTAACGAATATGCCACCTGCAGCCCAGTCTGAGTCACTACTGAGACCGAGGGTGTGTACCTTAAGGAATCTCCACATTATCCATTCTTGTGAATCTGCAGCACGTGAAAGCCCTGAATAACTTGGCTCCCTGTATCCGACTTCAAAGCTGTCTGTTTAACAGCTCGTGTTTCTCCATCACACACAGCAGTTGAACTTCAGTTTTCTCATATTACAGATGTGTAGATCAAATGCGGTAAATGGGCTTTCCCTCAAGACATGTCTATCTTTTACCACGTTCCCCAATTAAAGGTGCATGCAGAATAAAAACTAGTAGCTTAAACACAGGTACAGCTACCACTACAGCTGGTAATGCAAGGGAGAGTAAGATAAACACAACATGAAAAAGGAATTTGATGTAAGGAAATCACAACTACAAATGCAGCTACAAACGAAAGTCATGTTAAATTGAATTCCTGATACTGGTATTTGTCAGCTATAGAAAGCGCCTGACGATCTTCAGTTTGATATGTGAGTTTTCAAACATAATGTCAGGCAGCAACGGTCGGTGCCTGAATTGCAGGAGCATTGATTAAAAAATCTAAAATTATTTAATGTGACAAATGAAATAGTTTCAGAAATCATGATGGCATATGCCAAACAAACAATCAAATGAAAAGAGACACAGTGGTCACAAGTTAAGGGTTCAAAGTAGTGATGGGATAAATGAGGCTTCAAAACTCATGGTGGGTGGGAGTATGCCGAACTACAAGAAAGGTTCAGCGATAGTAGCATTCTCCCACTCACTACGGGATTTGAAGCCCCATTTAACGCCTGCATTTTTTAAAACTTTTGTTACTTCAGGATACTCCCATCGACCATGGGGTTTGAAGCCTCATTTATCCCATCACTAGTCCAAAGGTTATTTATTTTCACATGTAATCAGGACAGTGAAATTCCTACTTGCATGAGACCTGCAGATTCTTCAGAACAGAAACGCAAACATGATGATTAATAACAATGAAAACCAAAAAACGACAGACCAATAAATAGCAATATAGTAAATGACAAAACAACAACAGCACTGAAAGGAATTGACGGATAGGGGGTTGGTTGCTAAACACCTCAGAAATTTGGGCTCAGGAATAACCACAGAACTGAACAAGCACACAGTTTCAATGAAAACTGTAAGTCATGATCTTTGCATAGCTGAAATTTATTCTAGGGCCTCTTTTTGAGAACTACCTGTATCAAAGGCCACTGCACAGAGGCACATAAGCTGGTATAAAGGGCAGAAAACCTGCATCCCTGGGCAGTGGAAAAAGTAATGGAATCTGGTGAGTCATTTTTCACCATTTTTCCTCTTTCTAGACCGGTTTAGAGAAGCTAAAGGATGCGTTCAAACCACAATGCCTGTTGGTATGGGTAGCCATCTCTTGGCAGTCATTAGGTCTGACGATTTCTAATATTGATCAAAGAATATAAGACCTTTTTACAGGACCCAGTATATCCTACGGTGCAAACACTGTTTTCTCATGATGTCCCCATATTCCAAGATGATAATGCTCCCACACACTCCTCAACAAGTCCAACAGGTCATGAACACCATAATTAAGTCAAGTTCCTTCAACAGTGTGGCAGATCACCAGGTCCAAACAGCACTGAACCCTTCTGGTATGTTTCAGAACACAGAAATGGTTTCCACCTCCTTCACCCTTCAAAAAACTGGAAGCTATTTTCTTGAAGGATGGTCCAACATCCCATTTCACAGAAACTGCAGCACATGTATGACTGCATTCCAGGGAAGCGATCTGACAGCAAAGGACAGCTCTTCTCCTTGTTAGACTGTTGATATGGATATAATGTTATACATTAATTTTCCCACCCCCTAGATTTAACACTCCTTTATTGCACTACAACCAACAGGAATGGTATTTCAACTTGGTGTATGATCCTGAATCAAATATCTGAAGCTGGCAATAAAGATGCTATGACTTTGACCTAACTGCATCAATGCAGCTAATACTACTATGGTTACCACTAGTAATTATACTATTGTCCCCAGTACTGATACTGACATGATTAATGGAGCTGGTACTTTGATTACTGATGGAAGTGTGAGTCGTAAGAACACCACCGTCAGTACTGTTGTAGTCAGCTCATTCTTATACTGCTACAGTTACTGGTACTGCTCCTATAACAGCTAGAAACAGCTTTGATAAGTGGGTATAGTTGTACTATGTATAATATAATTGGAATGACGACCAATTCTGTATTGTACCTGCATCTGTTCTGCAGCCAAAACAAGTTGACATGGAGGTGGCACGAGTGTTGGGGGCCGTTCTGGTGGTCCCCCCATCAAAGCCACTTTAAGGTATGCTCCATCTCCTTGACCCCTGAACTGGCAGAGGTCATCTCCTCCATGTCTATAAAGCAGTGCCACTCTCACTCCCTGCCAGTCCATTCACCTTCTGCCTTGCTCCCAGTAACCGTTGGCAACCCGCTCCATCCCTCTTGCTGACGGCACCATTCATCTCTCCCCTAATCTCCAAGCACTCAAAGGCAAAGAGAGAGAGAGAGAATGTCCAGGACGTCCCCACACATCCCGATGTCACTGGACATTTCACCAGAAACTTCTAGCGTTCCTTCAGACGTTGCAGGAGATGTGGGTGGGACGGGATGGCAGTTGGGAGAGACACACCAGTTTGATTGTGGTTTTCCATGAGCAGCGTGTCTGGCCGAAAACATTCAGTTGTATAAAGCCATGGAGCATGCCTGCAGAGTTGTAATCTGGTTAAGCTAATAGAATTTTAGGGAGGCAAAAGGGATGGTGTAATGCAAAGTGAGTGGTTTTTTCCTCTGAAAATCATCAGTGAAGGCACTAAGGAGTGCCAGGTCAATATTCATAATGGGATCAACTTATCTGGTATATTCTCCATTAAATGCCTAACTCCTGAAACTGGTTACTGAAGCAAGGATTGAAGTGGGAGTTTACATTAAGCCCAGAGCTGCTCAAGATGTGGGCAGCTCACCTCACCTAGTCACAATGTGACTGTAATTATTCCGCTTCCCCTCTCACCACCAGACCCACGGGGCCCGTGAAAATCCTCCAGCGTGCGCCCAATGGAGATCAGAAGGGTCACTGGGGGCTTGTCCAGCCCCCGGTGCCTCCTGGTCTTGTGGTCGCACTAACTGGTTCAGCACTGCTTGAACCTGTATTCTCGCAGGAGGCTCATCCACTGTACGCTAAAAGGATTATTTGGCGGGAAAAGCGAGCTTACGCTCAACACTTAGATCTTGAAAAAAAGGGACTTTCATGTTGCAGTTCTACAGAGAGGGGAAACTCATGGCAGACTCAGGAGCCAATCCTGTTAAACGGCTTTTAAATGCTCTGGCTTTTTTGTCCTCGATCTTTCAGACGTACCGGCAATGTCAGCCCCCCATTCTGATGGAAAGCCCAAAAAACTAAGATAAATGAACAATGCCTTTTCTGGGCACTCACAGTGACTTTGTCTGCCGATGAACACGTTGCTGGTTTGATTCACATGCTCTATTTCCCAGTCTTGTTACATGAAGTCCATCTGAGTCAAACACTCTAATTGAGACTCGTGAAAAGCTGTTGGTTTTTTTTTTGTTTAGAGCGCATTTAAAACAGCGCGACTGACAAGATTGCACAAAAGCTGAACATTATTTGGTACAAATTAGTTTAAAAAAATGACAGATGCTTCAAAACCCTGCTGGTGAAAGACAGCTGGTGTCTGTTATGCTTCAGATGATGAGTGTGATGAACGTGTAACAATCACTAGCTGGGCTCAGAAGTAATCCTAGTGCTGAATTTAAGACCGCTTTAACGGGCGCTTGACAGGTGCAACACAAGGTGTTTGGACCTCTTAAGGCCTGGGACTTGCTCATATTCCTGATGTCTGCTGGGAATGGAAGGAAACCGCAGGGTGGGGGCACATGTGGAGACAGTGTCTCTCCCAGTCATGGGGAGAAGCTCTGACTCAAAGATGACGATCGCATCAACACGAGCGATGGCCTGCTTTATGTATTTCTCTCCCACCTTTCCAGGATTCCATTCAGACAATAAACCTGTCACTGGGGTCACATGGCACGGGTGTGCAGTTGATTCATGGTCAATGGAGAAAACATCTCAGCCTGATTCTTGGCTGCACAAGCTCCCCAAGGATCAGAATTTTCCCTTTCGCTTTATTGGACAACGTGGGCAGCTAGTGACTACAAAAACTCACTGCAAGAGATTCAACGATGCATTCTGAAGCCCATTAAGGCCTCCATGTACAGGATGGCACAGGAGGGAACTTGTCAATCATCACCATACTAATATTAACAACCCCCCCAAAAAAATGAGGAAAATGAAGATTCCATGTGGATCTGACATGCGAACTGCAAGACACCATGTTACGTATTCAAGTGTATTTGGGTGATTTAAAGACTTCCTCCCAAACAGCTTTAGTGAAAGGTATGGAATGGCAGCTCAGCATGGGGCTGTAATGCATACTGTAGGTACTGCTCAGCATGATTACCAGTCACATGTGAACTGCAGAAAGGTTGGGGAAAAGTCAATGATTAGGGCAGGCAGATGGTCCATTTAGGAAAAGCACAGCATTTATTGCAGACCTCCAATTCTGGAGCTAAAGAGTCTGGAAACAGTGAGGTATTAGATAGGTCAGAGGATTCAATAAACTGAGGTGAGGTAATTAGTCAGGATTATCATGGTGAAGTGATTACTAAGATGTTTATTGATGTGAGAGAATTAATGCAGTGGATGGAGATGTAAAGTAATTTCTGATTCATTAGAAGGTGAACTGAGTACATTGATTAGTGATGTGCAGTTTACTGAAGTCATTTACTCCGTGAGGTAATTAGTAAGGTGATTAGTCAGGTAAAGTAATTAGTAGAGTGATTACTGGAGTGGCTAGTGAGGCTGGGTGATGTGTGGGCTGATTAATTTCAGTGTGGTAATTATTTAGTAGCTGTTAGTACGGGGGTAGTGAGGTGAGGTAATTATTGGGCTGCTTAGTGGATTAATTGCTGGGATCATAATTATTATGATGATGAGGTAATTAGCAAGGTGGCTAGTGAGGTGAAGTGATTAACAGGGTGGATATGGTTAGTGTAGTGGTGGTGTGAGGTAACTAGCATAGTAATTGTCAAGGTGCTGAGCTGGTCAGTCATTAGCAAGGTGTGGTAAGTTTGTTTTTTTTTTTTTTACCTTCATACCAAACCAAGCTCCCTACAAAAGTAGTGCATGTCCTGCAGGGCTTCCCACTGCTGCCCAGGGTAAATAACGGCATTCTCCAGCATCCCTTTGTGTGAAAACTGGGCCTCACCCACCAGAAGGAAGATACATCCTTGCATTTTTGTGTGGTGACACATGATGGATACGGGAACCCACAGAAGAAACAAAGTAGCTTGATGGGAGAAAATGAAAATGGAAAAGTTCCTCTAACCTACGAGTCGTCTACCTCTTGATGGATGTTTCTCATTTTAATGCCTCAGATCTCCGCAATGTTCTTTCCCCAGACTACCATTTCTACAGCAACTTTAGCGAGACAGAATAAACACAGGACTTGGAATAAATGGGACAGATACATCCTACAAAACAAGAGTTACTCAAGAGGTTTTCCATTAAAGAAGATATCTTGTTGTTTTTCCTCACCACTATAGTTAATGCACAGAAAAGCCCTTCTGTTTGAATCTGTTGCTCAACATCAGATTTCAAAGCATATTACACTATGCCAAGACACTTACAGTCTCCTTGCTAACACACAGGGGACAAATATTCCTGCCTACAGAATCCATTTTGAGTAAATATAAGTTCAGGGACAATGCACCACCATTAGAGCTAACTCTTTACAGGTGACACGGACATTCTGCAGAAGCTAACGGCCCACGGACGATGCTAATGCTGCACGCACAGCACAAATATCATTGCTTTGCCGACATCATTATTTTCCACAGACATTATTCCTCTGCAGACAATGCTAACACTTCAGAGGTAACGCTAACGTTCTGTAGACACTAACACTCCACACACAATGCTAATGCTCCACAGATAGTACAGCAGTCTTCATGCACTCAGGCTAGCACGGCACTTGAAAAGGACTGGAAACATTATTGGGCCACTATTTGGCTATTGGCAAAAAAAAAAATTATAAACAGACAAAACACAGGTAAGTAAACAGTCACTAGGCTTGTAAGAGTCCAAGTCCACTATTTAAGTGCCAACTGAAATTCCCCCCCAGAATATATAGAACTGAACTTTCCACTTTTCCTCGTCCACCACTCACAGGTTGCCCCCCTCATTGACACCCTGCCAGGGACTAGGAGAAACTGACATAATTAGTTTCATTACAGTATTAATGCTGCACACACAATGCAAATTCTCAAAAGCACTAACATTCTACTCACGATAATGCTATACTGGACGAAATAATACTCCACATGAAATGTGAACACTCCACAGACAGCACTAATACTCCACACAGAACTCAGTGTTCTATAGATGACATTAACATCCTACACACAATGCTAACAACCACAGACAGCACAAATACTCTACACACAATAATAACACTCCACAGATGATGCTAATGTTTAACAAATAACACTAACATTCCACAGGCAATGCTAATGCTCCACAGGGTGACACTAATTTGACTGCGCTACTTCTCCATAGACAGCTGCACTTCTCCACAGACAGCTGTACAGCTCCATAGACAGCTGTACTTCTCCACAGACAGCTGTACAGCTCCATAGACAGCTGCACTTCTCCACAGACAGCTGTACAGCTCCATAGACAGCTGTACTTCTCCACAGACAGCTGTACAGCTCCACGGACAGCTGTACTTCTTCACAGACAGCTGCACTTCTCCACAGACAGCTGTACAGCTCCATAGACAGCTGTACTTCTCCACAGACAGCTGTACAGCTC
>JAACJT020000002.1:22213866-22239815 GCA_009936485.2 Gymnarchus niloticus
TCCACAGACAGCTGTACAGCTCCATAGACAGCTGTACTTCTCCACAGACAGCTGTACAGCTCCACAGACAGCTGTACTTCTTCACAGACAGCTGCACTTCTCCATAGACAGCTGTACAGCTCCACAGACAGCTGTACAGCTCCATAGACAGCTGTACTTCTCCACAGACAGCTGTACAGCTCCACAGACAGCTGTACAGCTCCACAGACAGCTGCACTTCTCCATAGACAGCTGTACAGCTCCATAGACAGCTGTACTTCTCCATAGACAGCTGCACTTCTCCATAGACAGCTGTACTGCTTCACAGACATCATTAATTTCCAAAGACAAGGATCATCTCTCCCTACAAAGTCTTACCATGGCACAGGCAAAGTTGACACCCAGCATACAGTAGGAACCATTCAAAGACGAGGCACACTGACGTAGACTCAAGACATCAGTGAACTTTTGAGCTGTCATTTTTGTCTGGGTGGGACCTGCAGCCTGTCGAGCCTGAATGCCCACCAGTAGGACCATACCACCTTTCTTTCCAGGGGTCAGCAGCAGAAGGTAGCTTTGGACGCTTCAAGCAAAGCCAGCTTTATCTTGCTCAGGTTTCAGCCCAGGTCTGCAGATCATAGCTGGAGACTTAGATCCTGTTCATACCACAGTACTGTGACCCCACACCCCCCCAGTGTGACATACAATTTCCAGTCAAAACTTTATTCTTTATACGTGACTTCCAGATTACATTGCTGGTTATCAAGCCAGTTCTCCGGCACTCCTAAATGTTATTGTTCATTACCTATAAGTATATTTGTCTCTTGTGTTAGTATATGTGTACATATTTATAATATGTAAATATATTGTTTACTGGAAGCAAATCTGTTTCATGCATGCCTTGATTTTTTTGAGTTTGCTGTGTGTTGATACTGAATGAAAAATGAATGACTAGATATTGAAGCAAACAAATATGTTTTTTAGCATTTTATCCCTGCTGATATAAAAGCTTTTGTTGAAATAGCTACTCATTTATCTTTCTAATTAAAATGTACTATGAGGATATTATTGCACACTAAAATGGTTTTGCTAGTTCTGCAGAAATGTTAATAATATGTGGCAAGGACCCCCGACATCTGTCCTTTAAGACAGGGGGAGCAGTGTTCAAAGATCTATGTTTAAGCAGAAGAGCCCCCATAATATGCCCCCTCACTGTGCTCAACCTGACACAATCAACACCACTTCACTTTTTTTGCGCAAACCTTCATCAATCAGCCAGTTTGTTGTTTTTTATGTGCCGGATTTCAGCCAGTGGTACACATCTCTGTCCACGTGCAAAAGTGGGAATTTACCTGCAGGATGACTCATCTGTCAGTACACTCCCTGAACTGACCTTTTACCCAAAAAAGTCACCTCATCTGTATTCAAGGGAACGCATGCAGCATTCAGGCTGGTCCAAAGAAATGGTATCAGCCCATTTTGCTGAGCTCACGAACTCCAGCCCACCCTCGAATTACATGACACGACACGCTTGTTCTTCACTGTGTGATGCTGATCTCAGCCAGCTGGGAGATCTAGTCTTCGTTGAAACTTTACATTTCACATTCCACCCTGTCCTGAAACCAACCCAACTGATCCTGGTTCCCGTCCTGTGAGCTGACGGCACCATTCGGAGTGTGAATGACACCATGACAACTTTTTGAACGAGTGTGAGCAGAACCGTCCCTTCACACGTATAGCTGTGGCAGACACTTAAAGACCTCCAGTACATAATAAACGAGTTGAGCAAACAAAGGCCTCCGGATGGATTTTAGCATTAGTAAGGTGGGACGGTGCTGATGTCCTTCAGCTGCAGAAGGAGAATGTTCTGTGGTCGGCCTGGATTTCAGAGCATGTTTCCAGCCTCGCCTTTGTCATCCGACATCAGCAGCCAACATAATTGGCAATGTTCTGCTGCGGCGCTGCCAGGGGGGTTTTTGTCGGCCTGGGTACCTGAGTCGCCCACCCCCTAATCACACCCCGCTGACCTGTCTGCCGCGTGTTTACATGCGCCGTAATTCCTTGTCACCGCAACATCTCCTCTTTACTGTCGCAGCCCCTGTCACGACTTGTCAGGGTGTATTGTGGGTTTACTTGGCAAGGTTTTTACTGGACAGCACTGTGCAAATCTCGCCATTAAGACGTTCAAGGCAAAAATGGGCTTTGCTTCCAGAGAATGATGCCCCTTTCAGCTCTTATGCATTAAGGGTAAGTGACACTAACAGATAATACAGAGGAAGAGCAGCCTTCTGAATAACTCAGAGCGGTGGATATTTACAGAATCTGTTCACAGTGGGTTACTGTCTCGGGAAAACAATGGAATGAGTGCTTGGATCTGAACGACAGCCTGTATGCTCCTTAACCATTCTGCCACCTGATCTTGGGGGGGGGTCAGGGTTTGACAGGAGGGGGGATTGTCGGAAGCTCAGGTGCCGTGTGGCAGGCAGGCCTGACTGTAGATGCGACAGGGCTGCTCGCCCTTCCTGTGGCTCTCAGACCTCATTTGCAGAGTGTGGGCCGCATCACAGCCTCTTCCGATGAAAGTTAGGCGGGTGCGAGATGCTCCTGCGATGCATGGAGTCAGCCCGTGGGCGGGTGCCCAGTGTTCGTCTCCGGGGGTGTGATTAAACAGAGGCGCTGGATGGAAGGGGAGGGGGCCTGAGCCAGAGGCAGAATGTTTCCAATGTGCAAACGTTCCTCTTTATTACATCACACAAGCAAGGGTCAAAGGTCATCCTCCCTGTAGTCTAGGAGCACTCCCCGTTTTCTTCTCTGCAAATCATCGCTGTCTGGAATGACATCCCTCCCAAAATGATACAAAAAGGCAACTGTCATTCCTGAGCAGCTGCCAGAACCTCAGTCGCTGCATCTGATTCATCCCCCGAGGGGTGGCTCTGTGAGTTTCAGGTTCCAGTCCCCTGGTGGGTTTGGACAGGGCCACAGAAGGTAGATCAGCAGAACTCACATAGATCGTCAGTTTTTTTTTTCTCCTTTATTCCTCCTATGCAAAAAAAAGTTCAGTACAGTTTCTTTCTCATCAAAGATCAAAAATCCAAAAAATATGAAGAGAAAAAATATCTAATTAAAGTGATCATTCTCTGGACCTTGCCCTTCTCCACAGAGAGACAGTGGCTCCCATGATGACTGGCAGGCACTGGGGATAATGACGGATATTCTCAAAACATCTGGGGGGACAGGCAAGGCAGATTCTCTGCTCTGGAGCCGCCTGTCATCTCGCATGTAATGGTGGAGGATGAAGTGGGTCTCTGGTAAGCAGCCGGAGCCCTGGGCGGCTGACAGCACCCCCGCCCCCTCCTTTTCCCAGCGAGATTTCTGCCTGGTGGCTGGCTTGCAGGTCTCTCGCCGGTCCCCTTCCTCCCCCCATCCGGTTGCAGGTGCTGCGGTGGTGGGCGGACAGCGTGGGTAGTGGCATTGCGGCCTTCGTTCCCAAGCGGGATTTTCATGAACGCAGCCGCTGAAGAGTTTTCAAATCACGCCGAGGAAGAGGAATCACACACCCGCTTTTTTCCTGCAGTAGGGTGGGTGATCGCCGCCTGGGTAATTTAATACCCCCTTCAAAGACTTCGCTGGGCCCTCTGCTGCACGGCGGAAGGTTTTAAAGAATCACCCCCGTTTAGCGGAGCTGCTAATGGGCCTCCCCAGACGCCAGGCTTCAGATTAAGGATTAGCGTTACAGGAGCCGTCAATGATAATAAGGCAGACGTTCTTTAACCAGGTCGCCAAATTAGCCGGAAGATTTATTTAAGCTCACTAAACGTTGCTGGCTGACTCGGAGAGCGGACAGTCCCTAATAAATACGGGGAATTAAGTCATAATAACAGCTTCATAGAGGTGCTTCTCATACATAAGGGTAACATGCTTAAAAGGCGGCCTCTGTCCAGGCCTTCTGAGTCTGGAGAGAAGTGAGGGACATCTGGAGGGACCACAATCATGTCTAAAGCTGAGCTCTCCTAACCGTGCATGGTTTTCTCCAGGGGGAATGGTTATTCGGGCAGGGTGGATACAGAATTTTGACTGTTCACAGGCTGATACCTCCTATTTGTAAAAATAAAAACATATTGATTCGAATATGAGCATCCTACCCATAAGCCTTTGCTGGACCTTCACCTCTTGCCTTTTGGGTCAGCTGTGTAAAACTGCGAAGATGCTTCTGGTGCTTGGCCAGATGCGCAAATCTCCCATGGCCTCTGCTATGTGCATGCGTGTTACCGCTGGCTGAACACATAGGTGAGGGGACGGCTCCACTCTAGTGGGGTCCAAGGACAGGCGCCATGCCGTAACATCATTGAGGGTAAACAGCAGTGATGAGGCCGGGTCTAACGGTGGACTGCGCCATAGAACCCTGTGTACCTAACCCGTTGTCACCTTAGCAAAACCGCGGACTGAGAGCTTTTCAGGGGAGCAATCTGTTGTTACAGCACTGATCTATTCCCGTTTTAGTCTTTAAGCTAAATATTAGATGTAGGACACTATTTAAAGCGGGTAGTGGTAGGGGATGGGCTGGGTCTAGGAAAACGAAATCAGCACAACATGAAGCGAGGCAAGTCAATTTATTTAAGGGCAGCCCACACCCTTGAAACTACGAGAACTTATCTAGAGAAGACACTGGTGACATCCAGATGTAACCAGCGTGAAATGACCTGTATGCACACACGGGACTCTGATCCCTTCCTCACAAGGGGCCCCGAATCCCCACTGGAGGCGATCCTTTAACAGGAATATTAAAATGACTGTGAGTGTGCGAGGAGGTAAGCGTAACACCCAAGGTTCCGCAACAAACAGTCAAGGGGTGAAGGGTGGGTGTGGAGAGCCAGGAGACACTGTAATGCGGCTATCAGACAGTGACAGGCTTTACCTTTTGGCTGGGGGGGGCATTTATGTCAAGGGAGAGTGCCACCGTCTCTGCTTGTAATTATACAGGATTACAGCAGTTATGTCCCCAGTGCACCACCCTCCCCCAACCCCCACCAAATGAAAAGACTGAACCAGTAGCCTTTGGACACAGTCTGTTCACACTAGGCTGATGGGCCGAGGAGGCTTGGGCCTGGGCTCACTCTTCACAGCAGATTTATGTGAGGGATTCTGGGTAATGAGTCTCTCCCCTGGTGGCTCTGGTCCAGATCCTGCTTGTAATGGTCAATTCAGAACCAAACTTTAAGCCCTTCTGCTCACCGGCATACACGCCTGCCAGCAGCGCATCAATCACGCATTCGTCAAGCTGTGTTATACTGCTGAGGGGGGATGATCACCATATAGAACCACAGAGGATTTTTCACTGCCTTCATGAAGCCATCCAGTCACATAGGACATAGAAACAAAAGTGTCTGATTTAGGATGATGTCATCATTGTGTTCCACATTGCAGATCACCATAATCCTGCTCCTTGTTTCCTTCATTACCATTGCTAACATCCTCATCATCATCACCACCACCATCATCATTCTCATCACCATCACCACCTCTATCATGACCGTCACATTCAATATCATCATCTTCAACATACTCATCATCACCACCACCATCATCATTCTCATCACCATCACCACCTCTATCATGACCGTCACATTCAATATCATCATCTTCAACATACTCAACATCATCACCACCATTATCATCCTCAACATCATCACCACCATCATCATCCTCATCATCATCACCACCTCTATCATGACCGTCACATTCAATATCATCATCTTCAACATACTCAATATCATCACCACCATCATCATCCTCATCATCATCACCACCTCTATCATGACCGTCACATCCAATATCATCATCTTATCATCTTCATCACCATCATCTTCAACATGCTCAACATCATCACCACCATCACCATCATCATCACCATTATCCTATCCGTTGTTTTCTTTGAAATGCCCTGGATGTGTTGAAATTGACATCACAAAGCTGACCTATTTAAACCTTAAAAATACTTAGTTTTTCTCCTATGATTTTTGTTATCTTTGCAGCAAAAAATGAAAAAGATAACTAGAGCAGGTAGAAAAGAATAATTAGTTTTAAAATTAACCTCTCTCTGTGCAGCAGTGACGTGACTATCACCTTGTCTGGATAACAAACCCAGTTTGTTTAGGGATAATTGGTCAGGCAATGAATCTGAAGGAATGGTAACATACAACAATAAAGGGCATTCTGAAAAACACAAAGACACAGTGATACAATGCATGAATAGAAATTGGACAGATATATTGTGTTTTTGATACACGAGGGAGCACCTGATAATTCAGTGACTATATAGCAGCCACATCAAAAAAGACACTGAGAAGTGATTCTGTGAGCTGTGATTCTGAACAGCGGAGCAGAGCAGGACAGTGATTCTGAACAGGGGAGCAGAGTGGGACGGCGATTCTGAACGAGAGTGCAGAGCGGGACAGAGATTTTGAAAGGGAGAGTAGAGCGGGATGGAGATTTTGAACAGGAGAGCAGAGCAGCTGAGGAGTGGAGAACTGGATGTGCTTTGAGAAGCTTCTACCCCACTGAGAATTTGGGGAGGTGTGGCTGTAAAACTGCCCCCCAAGAGCTGTTTGAGGACATGCTGGAGAGCATATCAGACCAGAAATGAGGGAACATCTCTCCTACCAGGGTGCCGAGCTCTAACACCCCCACCCCAGAAGCTGTTTTTGTGGGAAATGGTGACTCTGAAAAAGATTTTTGGCAGAGTCACCCTTTCAGGGTTTGTAATATTCTTTAAGATATATCCTAACATGTTGCTCATTTTCATTTGATTGTCTGAAATAAAAAATATGGACTGGAAAAAAATGTGACGGTATCAGTCACATTATCAAAATGAATAAAATATGCCAGTGCTGAATACTCTTGAAAGAAGTAATGGGACAAATGAGGCTTCAAAACATGTGGTGGATAGGAATATCCTTAACTACCAATCAATGCTGGCAATAAAAGGGGCTTCAAATCCCATGAACTCACACCCAGCATTGATTGGTAGTTCAGAATTCTCCCACCCACAATGGGTTTTGAAGCCTTATTTATTCGCATCATTGATTGGTAGTTCAGGATACTCCCACCCAGGTTTTGAAGCCTCTTCATCATTACCTGTAAGGAACCGTACACCCCTTTGGCTCACAAATACCACTGATAGACTGCCTTTCTTACTGTTTTTCCCCACATTTAACGTTTTTAACATCAGAAGCCCATCCTGAGTGATGTTTATTGTTCCTCTCTTTGAATTTACATATTTTATTTGCTAATATGCTATGATAAAACAGTTTCACCAAAAAAACTTGACATGTTTAACATCATTTCACTGTAGGCAATTCATGCTTGAAAAAACAAATTAAAATTAAACATTTATGCTTCCCTAATTATTGAAGACTTATTGAAGAGGTATTTCTGACCTGAACAGGGCATGTAAAGCATTTCGGTATATTTTATACTGCGTAAATATTCTGCTTACCATGAGCACTTTTTTTAATAAAAGTCTATTAATTCCTCCATGTATTTCCTCAGGCTTTCCTGCACAAATACCCCTTAAATGAGAACAGGGCAAACGTTCCCTGGATGCTGTATAAAACACAAAGAGAGGGAATCACAGCTTATAACAGCCTCTGGCGGATGGACCTGCCACAGCATTTATGTTTGGTCATTTAAATGCTAATTTTCTTAAAACGCACAATTAACTGTTGTAGCAACGCATTGGTAAAAGTTTCAGGTTGTGTAGTAGAGGCAAGGTGTAGGTATAGTTGGCTACCTATCCAAGTGGTTGACTGGTTTGAAGCCCATAGGCTGCGCCCTTGAATCACGGCTTCCTGCCACACAGCCCATCTTCCTGTCATGTGACATTCTGTGATACAGAAATAGGGATACTGCTGGTAGGAGAAGCTGTACATGGTGTCCAGGAGCCACAAGGATGTATTGATGAAGAGTGAAAGACTCCACACTTGAAGGCATAACTGAACACACCTCACCTTCTGGTGAACCCAGATTCAGCACCTGCCTTACTGGAGAACAGACGGACAATATAAAGCTGCAAGAAATGGGAGTTGGGAGGGGGCAATTTCACAGCTGGGCAATTCTGAACAGGAGGTGTGTTTGAAAGGCGGACCACTCGTCGTGTGAAAGAAACATATGTGAACCACTGAGACCCAACATGAGCTGGCCAGTGAAGCTGCAGCCCAGGCTGATCGAACAAAGGAGACCGGCCAGGTGTAATTTGCTACTAGTTTGTCACGAGATTAGAAACACTGCACATGCAGAGCACTGTAAATGACTGGAGGCCATTTTAAAGAACCTGTTTCCTCTTTAAATGGTACAGCAGGCTCATCATCCTGCCGACAGTTTAAGCCGGCCCACCCAAGCGAGCGAACCCCTCTGTCACAGAGAGCTGGTCATGTGACAAAACAAAGCAGGCGTCTGCACGGACTTTAACATATAGGGGAGCCTGTCAAGCTTGACATGTCAGAATGGAAAAATTAGACTGGGGAAAAAAAAAATCAGAATTTTTAACATGCTGATCTACATTTACGACATTTACGTCTCATACATTCTCTAGATGCTGCCACCATTTGAAAGGTAGATATTGATTGGAGATTTTTTTTGTTTTAAATGACCCTCCGTATTCCAGGGAGAGAGATGTTACTTGATTGCATTAGGGTCCAGTCAGCTTGCAAGAGCCAATCTCACAATTGTTAAAGGCCCCTTAAATGGTTGTGGGCGTGTCCCCTTATGTACCTCTCCCAGCTGGCTTCCAGGGTTTTCTTCTCAGAGGAGTAAGAGTGAGGAACTGTCCAAAGCGAGTCACAGGCTTTGTTTACACACTGTCCCTCTACTTTGCCAAAGTAGTTCAGGTTAAGTACCCCACCCAAGGGCATGGTCATTGTGCCCCTCTGGGAACGTGCACTGGGAACCTTTTGGCCACAAGCCCAAACTACTTTAAACCTGTCTTAGACAGGTAACATGAACCAACCGTCTCCACAACAGGAAGTTGGGGAGAGAAGGTGAGGGAGAGAACAAGAGAGAAAGAAAAGGATAGAGACAGAGAGAAAGAGACAGATGGAAGGGGAGAAGGACAGAAAGAGAGAGAGAGAGAGAGTGAGAGAGAGAGTGAGTGAGAGAGAGAGAGAGTGAGTGAGAGAGAGAGATTTGTGCTGATTTTTTGGGTGCACTACACCCATGATTCCATCTCCTGTACAGCGCATCTGTATTGACTGCAGGTATGAGGGTGCCAAGGTTATGTCAACTATTACAGACTGTTCCTGCCTGCCCAGCCCTTCCCCACCCCACATCTCTAGCGGTTTCTTTTTTTCCATATTATGGGTTCCAGTAGTCCAGGTGCCCTATAAAGCTAATGGCATCTACAGTGGTAGGGTGTATCAGCAGTGACAAAGGGACTGGGTGAATGAAATGCTCATGGTCTTCGAATTAGTAGTTAGCAACGAGATGACAATCTGCTTCCTGCCATTAATTCTGACATGACATCATTCACTTTCAAGCTCTGCCCACCAAAACAGATCCTCAGGGATCAAAACGTTATCTTTCTTCCCATGAAAGGGATTTTTTTTCCCCATAATCCTCCCTTCCGGCTTTTGTGCCCAGAACTTAAGAAAGAGAAGCTGTATGTGACCAGCCACATTTTTAAACCAGCGAAACGGTTAAAACAGGATCTAAAAGTGCATCACAATGATGTCAGGGCACAAAGAGACACAGTGTCGGCACGTTGGGGGGAGGATGACCAGTGAGAGGTCGTCCCGATGACAGCTCAGCACGGCTAATGAATGCCACTGCTGCCCCGCCACAGCACCGTTTGCCAATGCCGCTCGATGGCATTTGCGACGGCTAACTCGGTTCTGTTATCAGCGACTGGGCATCTTTCGGCATCAATAGCCTTGAGTTCAGACCGCTGGCTCCACTTAACTGCCTCTTATGTGGCTCTAAAGCCAATAAAAGCAATGGACACATGGATGCTCGATTTGGCTGATAGGATTATAAAGGCGGGGGTGTCCTTGGCCAGATCCTAGAAAAAGCCCTCTCACAAATGCCTAGTAGAAGATTTTGATCTGATCTGATTCCAGTGCAAGAGGCAGACGTTGTCCAAACCCTAATCCCGTTTATGGGTGACCTGTGCAGAATGGTATATGATTATGGAGTAATCACAGAATCAGACCTGATGGTGGAGTGTTTGTCACAGCCGTTATGGCTGAGGAGTGCGACTCACATACGCAAAAGGCACTCACTGAAACAAAGCTGGTCTCGGATCATCCGAAGCGGGTCCTTGTCACAGATCTGCGAGGCAGTACACGCAGCTCCAGCCCATCAACAAAAGTTATACACAAATAGGTTCAAAATCCACAGCACATCATTTGCAACTGGTACAGTATGAACCCGCATTACCGTTTTCAAAGACGCTTTGCTCTTCACTCTATTCCTCCGATCCAAAGAAGCCTACGGCAAGAATGCAATTTATTTCAAAGCAACAAGGGTGAGTATTTTCTCAAAAAGGTAAAGTTTCGGTAACCATGACCGCCGCGCATGCGAGTGTCCGTTACCATGGTGATAACTCTGCTTTGAGCGTGAGGCTCTCCCTAATGTAGGTATGGGTTAGGGGGCCATTGTGCTAACATTTTGGAACAGATCGCAACAGGAGAGCAGAGCAGGACACTACAGTGGGTAGAGGGGTCCGTCTGTTGGACCATCATATCTGTGTTCATACCTTACAGCTGCTCAAAGGCAACCATGCCACCCTCCGCCCCCTCTGACCCCAGGCTAATATATTTACATTTATCATTTTATCGCTAACTGGAAAACAAGGCGTTGTTTTGAGCTTGATAGAAACAAATGCGCGTCTCATTATGCACCCCCAACTGCTGCCAAAAGGAGCTCCCAGCTAAGAAAGTCGGCTGCATCCGATGCATTGGCCAAGAGTGCAGGTCTGACCATTTATGAGTGGTGGGAGAAGCCCAGCATTGAGCAGAGCTCCCCCCCCACAGTGCTCCTTTCAGGTAGGGCATGAAAACAGTAAAAATGGCATAGTTCTGCACATGTGATGCGCTTTGAGTGAAATCACATAGAGTATCAAAATTAAGGAGCCACGTCTGAAATGAGCTGGAGGTACTACAACTGGGCAGGAGTGACACAAGGAATTTTTCTTCTTACCACAGGGCTGAGCTCATCGGTAACCTGGGCCTGACAGGCTCCATTGCAAGCTGGCTAAAACTGAGCAAACTGCAGACCAGACTCAGTGAGTCTGCCACAGAAACTTCTGGAAAACAGGCGAACATGTACAAACGTAGAATTGAGTTGCTTCTTTCTGTCATTGGATGCTATACAACGCATGAATGTTGTGAAATGCAGCCATCCAAAGCAGTCGACCTGGAACCCGAAAAGCACAGGGCCATTCTTGTCACCTGTGCTGCCCTCTTTCCTCTGTCTGTGAAAGACATTCGCTTTGGTGGGAATGCAGCTTGTCCTGGAATGCCTCCATTTGGACCAGGCATTACGTGATCGCTTCGTCAGTGGGATATGGAGTGAAGCATGCCAGAGGCGATTGATTTCGGATGACGGATTAACTTTTGCAAGGGCGTTAGAGATTGCTGTTAGCATGGAAACGGCGGACCGGGACACGCAGCAGCTAAGGAAGCTACTCGTAGATGAAGCCGCCGCGGTTCTGAATAAAGTGACGTTACGGCACAAAACTATGGGACACAGGAAGCAATGCTATTAGTGCACGGGTAAGAACCACAATGCACACGAATGCCATTTTAAGGACACTAAATGCCATAACTGTGGCAAAGTCGGACATATTTAAAAAGCATGTAAAGTAAAAACGCGTATACAGCCGCCTTCTAATGAATCGCGTGGGAAAAGCCGATCAAATCAAAATACCAAATATGTCCAAGCAGAGAAACCAGAGTTGGTAATGTTTTCCCTGTTTGCCATAAATGACAGCGATACGAATTTGTTCAAAGCTGATTTTATTGTAGATAATAAAGACATGGAAATGGAAATAGATACTGGCGCAGCCGTTAGCATAATATCTCAGAAGCTATTTGAACAGATTTTCGCGCCACGCACACTTCGGAGCGCAAGAGTAACACTGAAGACGTACACAAGTGAAGATATTCTGGTGTTGGGGCAATTTATTGCAACCGTTATGTATGAGGATCAAAAGGAAGATCTGCCACTGGTGGTTGTGGGAGGTGCAGGACCAGCTTTGTGTGGTCGAAATTGGTTGCAGAAACTTAAGCCGAACTGAGCACAAATCAAAAAGGTGTGTCTAACTGGACCTCACATGCCGAAGTCTCTGGAAGATGTGTTAAACATTTACCCTGATGTGTTTAAGAACGAGCTGGGCACATTCAAAGACATGAAAGCCACTATTTGGGTGAAACCAGATGCCACTCCCAAATTTCATAAGAGTAGACTTTTGCCGGAAAGATTGAAGGCAAAAGGAAGAGGGGATGGCAGAAGATGAGATGGATAGATAGTGTAGTGGAAGCAATGAACATGAGTTTGAGAAGGCTTCAAGAGGCAGTGGAGGACAGGGCAGCCTGGCGTGCTGTGGTCCATGGAGTTGCGAAGAGTCGGACATGACTGCGTGACTAAACAACAAAAACAAGACCTTTGCCGTTTTCTGTGAAAGAGAAGGTTGACAGGGAATTGGAAAGACTTCAGGAAGCCAACATCATCACCCCAGTGAAGCACAGTGAATGGGCCACTCCAATTGTGCCAGTGGTAAAAAGGGACTCATCAATCCATCTGTGTGGAGATTACAAACTAACCATCAATCAGGCAGCTAACATCGAAACATACCCCATACCTCGAATTGAACAACTGATGGCTACACTCAACGGAGGTAAGATATTTTCTAAAATAGACTTGGCTGCTGCATATCAGCAGGTGTTATTAGACGATGATTCAAAGAAATATACCACCATCAGCACACACCAAGGCTTGTTCGTCTACAATAGGCTAGCTTTTGGGATCAGTTCAGCTCCTTCAATTTTCCAGAGAATTATGGAAAATTTAATGAAAGATTTGGATGTAGTGGTATACTTAGACGACCTGCTAGTCACGGGCAAAGATGAGCAAGCGCACCTTGAGAACTTGCAGAAAGTCCTACAGTGTCTCAGTGACAGTGGTTTGAGAGTCAAAAAGGCTAACTGTGAATTTGGCAAAACTCGGATAGAGTATTTGGGTCATGTTCTTGACAGTGATGGAATCCATCCATCTCAAGACAAGGTACGAGCCATTCAAGAGGCTCCTACTCCTACAAACATAAAGGAACTCAGGGCTTTCTTGGGCCTTGTTAACTGCTATGGACACCTTGTGCCACAACAGAGCACAGTTCTGGCACCACTCTACAAATTGCTCAGGGACCAAGCCGTATGGCATTGGGGTAAAGTTGAACAGAGTGCTTTTGATAAATGTAAACAACTGTTGACCAGTGATAATGTCTTGGTACATTATAACCCTGAATTACCTCTTACGCTGGCGTGCGATGCGAGTGCTCATGGCATTGGCGGTTATTCAGCACGTCATGCCCAATGGAGAAGAATGTCCTATTGCTTATGCTTCACGAATACTTTCAACAGCAGAGAAAAAGTATTTGCAAATTGAGAAGGAGGCTTTAGCACTGATCTTTGTTGTAAAGAAATTCCATCAGTATTTGTGGGGAAGACAGGCTAACTTAGTGACTGATCATAAGCCCTTGTTAACCCTTTTTGGGGAACACAAAGGCTTACCCACCATGGCCACTGCTCGCATTCAGTGCTGGGCCATTATCTTGTCAGCTTATGATTTTTGAATAATGTACCGCAAATCAGAGGACCACAGTAACACTGATGGATTCTCACGCTTCCCCTTACCTGAGGCAAGTGATGTAGGCACAGACGTAATGTCAGAGCAGATATGCACACTGCTGTCAGAACATTTGGAGGAAGCACCACTGGATGCACCACAGGTAGCAAGGGTAACTCGCACAGATCGTGTGTTGTCCAGAGTCTACCTTTATGTCATGGAAGGATGGCCTAGTCAGTTGGAGGACGACTTGAAGGTTTTTCATACAAAGAGGAATGAGCTCTCTGTGGAACAAGGATGTGTCTTATGGGGCACCAGAGTCATAGTTCCAGTTAAATTGAGGAAGACAGTGCTCCAGGAGATTTACACTGGGCATCAAGGAATTGTGAAAATGAAAACACTGGCCCGTAAGTACGTTTGGTGGCCAAAACTTGATGCAGACGTGGAGCAAATCTGTAAAGAGTGTACAGAGTGTCAAATGAAACAGAGGGCACCATGCCAAGTGCCACTGCACCCATGGGAGTTTCCAGGTGAGTGCTGGAAACGAATTCACATAGTCTTTGCTGGACCATTTCAAAGTAATATGTTCATGGTAGTAGTGGACACTTACTCTAAATGGCTTGAAGTGTATTACATGACACATATAATGACTCAGGCTACCATTACTAGGTTGAGAAGGCTGTTTTCTTCGTATGGTTTGCCAGAGCAAATTGTAACTGACAATGGCACAGCTTTTACACCAGCTGAGTTTCAAGCCTTTTTTTTAGAGAAATGGAATTTGCCACTCAACCAGTGCACCAGGCCATCTAGCAACTAATAGACTGGCAGAACACTATGTTCAAACCTTTAAGATAGGCCTAAAGAAACTGGCTAACACTAGTCTCAACATTGAGGACAAAATCTCACTGTTTTTGTGGCAGTATCGCACCACTCCTAACTGCACAATGGGTCAGTCCCCTGCAGAGCTGTTTCTTAATAGGCATGTTCACACCCAGCTCGATTTACTCAAGCCCAGCATTGCTGTTGCTGTGCGCAAGAAGCAGTTCCAGCAAAAGGACTACCGTGATCGTAAGGCGGTGGAGAGGTCATTCGAGGCGGATGACTCTGTGTACCTTCGAAGTACAGCAGGAGGTTCAAGATGGATCCCAGGGGTGATCGTGCAACAGACTGGTCCAGTGTCCTACAGGGTTCGTAGTCAGGGCTCTGATATTATTTACAGGCGTCATAGAGATCAGCTAAGGGCCCATGTAAGAGTGGACTCATCAGAGGAGCAGGCTAACTCAGAAACTGTTGAACCCAGTATGAGCCAGGAGTTATTGTGTGATGATCCCCAATTAACACAAGGAACTGGTAACTGTGTTAAGGTGCCAAAACATACGGACACTGAGACTGTGACCTTGAGGAGATCAAAACGAACTGTTAGACCTCCAAAACGTTATGAACCCTAAATTGTAGTCAAGATGTCACAGACTGTTTGTCAACCAAATTAAGAAGAGTCTGTTGATAAGTTTAACGTTTTGTTTGGTCTTAGTAATATTGATATTAATGCTGAGTAATGTCACTTGTAGGTTGATATGATGGTTGATTGTGTCTGAATGTGCAAGAGTTATGTTAAATTCAGCACATTCTTAAAGGGGGAGGAGGTGTAGTGTATTGCATAGAAACTTAGCATGTTTAATACAGATTGAGAAATGAACCTTTTATGTTTCCGTCATCAGTGATCTGATTGAGTGTCTTCAGCGCGCACGTGAGGGGTTTCAGAGCCACACAATAAACTTGCTGTGTAAACTGTTGGCCTCCGTCAATATACATAACAGTCACCAAGGACTAGGATGAGGGTATACGTATGAAAATTCCCCCGACATCCACTAGTATAAGGGGTGTCTGTCAGGGGGCTGAAAGCAGACTTGTCACACAGAGACATTTTAATGCGAACAGCCCCTCCAGATATCTGCAGATACCTCACACGTTGTTAACACACCACAAAGATGAGAAGTACAAACACATGCCTTTGGCCAGTATTTGATAGGGGTCAATCACCACTCAACATGTCAATTAATGTGGCAAAAAACACTTGGCTCCACCTCTTTTTCACAGCCACCACACCCCTCATTCTGTAAAGAGCTCACCTCTTTGTGCTTTGCGAACGTCTCAAGGGAAGATGGGACTTGAAGTCTCATGATCATTTTCTGGTATGCCTTCACGCAGCGCTTCTTTAATGGCTTTAAAATTTCTGCTACTATAATGGTCATGCTTTACTCATCTCCAGTTGAAAATGGAGTAACTTTCATATATCCTATCTTGTTCCCATGAGAACAAGTTTTGAGGTCAGAGCACAAGGTCAGTTAGCATCCAGCACGCCATGTGGTTAAGGGCATTACTCAAGGGCCCAGTAATATCATGATCAACTTGCCAACTATGGGATTTGAACCGGTAACTTTTCAGGCTTAAGCACAAACTCCTACCCTGCAGGACCCCACACATCATTCCATCAACCACAGGAAAAAGAAAAAGTTAAATGACTAAATGACTTTGAGGACTGTGTAGACTGCTATTTTGGAACAAATCTGTAGGTGCGACGAGGTCAAGGCCACTTTCTGAGTCCCCAGGATTTTGAAAAAACCGTCATTGTAATTTGTGCCATGAGTGCCACTGGCATGTGGCACTGAGCAGTGAAAGTAAACATGTCCCCAAACACGAGACGCCTGATTCAAGATGCACCCAACTCCACCTCTAGTGGTCAACAACAGCCATCTGCCAGCACTGGAAAGAAGGAAATAAACCATAAGACGCAAAACAAAGACACCCCACAGCTCAGGATTTTAATTATTTTTTAATTTCCACAGCCATCAGTTCTTATTCTGTTCAGTTAAAAATGCTAGCCTGTCTTGAAAATTAATTAAACAGAATATCAAATTATTCCTCTGGAAGAAACAGAATATAAAAAAATGGATGGGGGAAAAATCCATCTTATTTAATCGGTTTATAAATACAGTGTGGGGGGGGACCGCTCTTAATTTTTCAGACTGCAGGAGCTCGTCATCGTGGGCAGAGTGCCTGTCCTGCTCCCGTCGTTAGGAGGCTACCAGAACACAAAGCTCAGGCAGACACATTTATCCACCCGTGCTGCTGACCGTACTCACTGCTCGTAGGACAGCAGGTCGCAGGGTCTGGAAAAGGGACATCTTTGTGACAAGCTGTGGAACGCTCAGCAGTTTTCACGAGGAGACACGACGAGCCCACTGTGACAACCGGTAGACCGCACTTCACATTTCAAAACAGCACAAGTCAACATGGGCCAGGATGCAGACCGGAGAGACACCGGCCCTTTAATATACGCTCCCATCGACTGGGACGCCCTCCTCAAGGTCACTGTGCAGCTACTGCCTGCCAAGACACCCTGTGGGGCACAGGGTCCCTCATCCCCAGGAAAACAGCGTCGGTTCTGGTCTGCCGCTACCCTGTGTGACTGATGCTTATAACAGGCTGACTTCAGCACTTTACGCTACACATTTACTGCATCATTCATGTTATGCATGTGACAGCTATCGTCTTGGGGGCACCCTAGAACACCAAAATGACTTCTGAATTTTATAAGGCGGGCGCCCACAGAGGGGAAATTACAACGGAAATGGGGCTTACACCCTGTCCACTTTAACTATCGTGGTAGCTTTTGTATCCATTTCTCCACTTTCACTGTTTTCTCACACTAACCACTGTGTTTGTGTCTTTCTTTGTTAAGCAGAGACCAGGCTTGGGTACTACTGGGAAAACTGAATAAAGGATCATTTACAGGCCCCGTTGTTAACCCCTGTACCACCTAGTCTGCTGGCTTCGTAGGAGAGGGATCTCTCACTCTGGACCAATAAAAAAAAGCCAGCCGTCCAGTCAGAAACAACCCGCCTTCGAGTGTGCGGCCATAGTGTCAATCCAGCATTTTTAAGCTGTGATTTGTTTTGCCCATGGAAGGTTTACTTCAGTTTGTTCAGCCGGATCTGACTCCCACTCACATTGTGTTTTCCTTCAAGTTGACCTCATTCCCTCGCGGTCAGGTGGCTGATGAGGTTAAGAGTTCGATGGGGCCCAGCCCTGCGGATACCATGTCAATTTTCCCCCATCTCATGACCGAGCGAGTCGGCAGAGATTAAGAGTGTGCACGGAAAGAGAAAACGGCAATTCCCAGGACACACTGCAAGTCACGCTCCCTCCGTAAGTGAACATGAGCCACGTCAGGCCCGCGAGTAAATGCCAGCTCTCCTGAGCGATGGCCCTCGTAATCGGAAGGAGCACGTTAATGTGCTTCCGTCGCTTCCGTCATCCCTGCCAGTGTAGCATCGCTATTTCATTACACTTGCCATTTAAACTCGATTCCCTTTACCCGCCTCAAATCCGATTTGATTCTTATGAATACTACTAGTGGGAGTTGGAGGAATTTCTCACCACAATGCCCTGGGGCCTGATTTCTCCATACATACCACATGGTACTTGAGCCAGGAGTTAGTTTACTAGGAAGGGACACCCCTCACCCTCACCAACCGGTTTAACCAGAACCAGAAAGCAAGCTAATTTTCATTAAACACTGCAATTTCTAGAACATTAATTTAGCTATTAGCATGTTGCTTGTACAGATAATACTTTAGGCTATCCCTGTGCATTGTGTTGCACACAGCATCACAAGTGCCAAAAGAATATCCAGTCAGTATTCACCATTTATCACGTTTTGAAGAACATTTTCTTCGTGAGTCATCCCTTGTGTCACACCGTCACGTTAGCCTGACGTGCTAATGCTATCTGTGGGGTTAGAGGATCACAGAGGAGACTGCACGGCACATTTTGGTTCACCGGAGCGCATTATGCAGTGCGGGTTAAAAAACAAGCCCCCTTCCTCCGTTAACGGGGCAGAGACGCGCGGCTGGTGTGATTCATGCCGCGTCGAGTTGACGTACGCATTGTGCCGATAAGACAGGCAACGGCAGAAGTCAGGCAGCGGACAACCTCTGATTAAATATTAACAAAGAGATGACTCTCAGGGCTGTGAATCTGATGACTGCGAGGATACAGAAGGTTATGTGTCAGAGTGCCGACTGGGCAGAAGAGCCTCATGTGACCTTTTCGTTATGTTCACAAGAAGAAACAGACCATCTGTAAGCAACTGGAAGCTAACGTCCTATCATCAAAGACCTACAAATGACCCCGAAGTATTAACAGGTAAAGATTACCCGTGGACGCTGCTTGATTTGGGTAACTGAATTAGAATTTTTAGAAAGCAGTTAGACTTCACCAGCTTTGCAGAAAAGCTGGTAATGAGCACTTCTGCAAGCAGCTTCAATCAGTACTTTTTTGTGGATGTGTGCCGTGATGAAAGTTGGGACAGGAGGCCATCCGAAGGAAATAAAAGTCATTTGAGTTCTGAATGCCCGTTTGGGAGGTTAATTCTCCAATAACTTTGCTGTAGTGATCTGAGTGTCCATCCCCAAGGGGTCAGATAGCATTTCAAGGACACATACGAATACCGACATACCACTGTGAACCCCTAAGAAGGGAAGACCCCCTCCCTACTGTGACACCCTACGAAGGCCACATTACCCCCTTTCATTTGCTTCATGCACCTGCCCCTTACCTAGGGCACATTAGTTTAATCAGATCCAGGTTAATCAAGGACCATCTACAGTACGTTGTGCAGGTCTTAAGAGATGTGTAATTTTTAAGAGATTAAACTTAGTTTAAAATTGTTTAAAACTTAGTTTAAACTTAGTTTGAGTTTAGCTGGAAGTAAAATAACCCAGAACACCCCCCTCCCCCCATTGTGTGTTTTCCTTCTCCGCCTGGCACATCAGGCCTTATTTAAATGTAAGGGGGTCGAGTTTTATTGACCAGCTACTTAGATTTTCCTTCAGGTAACAAATCGATTATACGTTCTGTGAGGACCACTTGAAGCTGGCTAAAATCATCAGCAGTTGTGTTGAAAACAGTGTGTGATAAGTGAGACGTCACCTGAGAAACGCCATGGAAATGGAGAGGAGGAGCTTAGGGGGTGTTCCTGAAAACACTGTGACCGCACCCAGCTTCGCCTCTTTGAAGGGGTTGAGGCGGCACCTGCCCATAGAATGATTTTTGATTTGAGACAGATAGAAGAAATGAATCGAAAAGCAGCTCCTGATTTGCTTAAGCAAGGCTGACAGCCTCTCTCCAGCTCTCCAACGTGCACCTGTCCAGGGACACATTTATAATGTGCGTAGTAACAGGCCTTCTCCAGCTACATCCGCTATTACAGTTCTGCCAAAAAGTGCTTTTTACTCTCATGGGAAGCTGTGGAAAGACACTCCAAAAGGCTGCGGGGTAGGCAGACTTGTGTTTTAGTGGCTGTGCACACTAGTGCTGTGCTAACAGATGTCTTTTAACTACTGAAAACAACAGACTGATGGATTACTTGGTCCATGTCCCACCAAAGCCTGCCTCTGGGCTAGCAGCGTCTTCATGCCATAGTGAGTCATATTAAACTACAGGCCTGTGTTGGATTTTCTTCCACCTGAGCACCAACCAGGACCGAAGCCCCTCAAGTCAATCTGAGAGACTGGTCCTGGACCAGATCTACGAGACAGACCCTGAAGCAGATCTGAAACACAGATCCTGGAATAAATGGGCTTCTTTTCCAGTGGTTCAACGACAGGACCTGCCTGGGACTGAATCACTATATTTTGGTCACAGGAGGAGAGTTAAACCCAAAGCCAACTAAGACCCATTCTGCTCTCCTTGGTTCTGTCCTTTTCTGGTTCTTCTCGATTCTGACTCCTCCGTGGACTGAGTGGATTTGTACAGAGCATCTCTCACATATCGCTGGGGTTCTGATGAGTGAGTCTGGACTGGTGGGCTCCAAATATTTTCCCCGTTTTACTTGATTTCCACTGCCTCCTAAGTTTTGTTGCAGTTGGGTTTGTCTGGCACCCAAATGTAGAGACTCAGCTTTACATTCTGCAGAAGAGCACACACATTCCTGCACACTGTAATGTGATCAGGGCCCACAGTGAATGTTATTCCTGTAGAAAAAAGATATAAACTGGTCTCTGAGGCCTTTCAGGGAAGTTAGATGGTCCAACTGCATTGCCTCTAGTGAGATTTGAGCGGCCGGACTAGGCTGCTGCTGCTCGTACAGATATCTAATGAAAGCTCAATACTGTGATCCGAGCTAAATTCTGTGAGCAATCAAGCCACTCATCTTTTGAAAGAATCATTGATTATGAAAGGCATCAGCATTTTTTCAGATACAGCAAGCAGTCAATGAAAACTATGATGTCTGTGGACTATCGATGCTCAAGATCTAAGCTGACTTTTCTCTTTTACTGTACCGGGGGTCTAATTAGTTGTAAGTCAGGTCAATATGAACCATCCATCCATCCATCCATCCATTCTGGTCAGGGTCGCAGATGGGACTGGAGGCCATCCAAGGTAGCACAAAGCACAAGGCTAGAGTACACCCTGGATGGGATGCCAATACGAAACAAGGGGCAGTCTATTCCCTTAACGTGAAAATAGTTTGTTTATGAAAAAATTACAACTGGAGGGAAGTTCACTTTTAGCCTGACCACATGTTCCACATACATTAACATCATGAACTACTCTGCACCAGCCGCAGAAAAAACAGCTACAAAATATCACGGCTAATTAGCTCAGCATTACAATAGAAAGTTTCAAGACAATTATGTTGGGTATGAATTTTCATTGTGAGATTTGAAGTCTCACTTAACGTGAAGAAAACATGATCGAACAATATGATGCCATGTTGCCCTGTGGTTTAGCGTTTTTAAGGTAGGAGAAGACTTAGACTGGGCTGCGCTGGTTGCATCTCCAGAGCATCCTTGGACCAAGATGACAAGGGAAAAACATGACACTTAATTGGAAACATTGCTGACAAATTGCAGAAAAAATACTGAATTTATGAAGTACATAAAATTGAATTTATTTTAAATTTAAATTTGAATTTATATTTATTAAATATAAAAATCGAAGACCAACAATAAATGTTCCTGAGCATGGACCTAACACAATTACAAGTAGTGTTACGTTCATAGATGGTGGTGGCAGGTTGAATCATTTTGTTCAATATCACATGGACTCCACAGCAGTAATAATTTCCTTCATGGACATTGCAGGACTTTCGTTCTTACACTTGTCTTATCATTCTGCAGCTATGGTATCCATGGATACACAAAGAGGAATAATGCATCCAAAAGAAATTAAATCCTAACATCAATTGAAACATGTGTGGTTGAAATTAAATTGTCAGAGAAACATTCATCAAGAAGATTTGTTGCATGGTTTAAGAACTGACATTGAGCATTTGTACATGGAAGTGGCAGTTTTCATCAAGGTTTTTACAGATTTTAGAGCTGCTCCACAAATGAAGACAGGTGTTTCCAGCATAAACATGGATCTTCTGCTTTCTTCTCCTGATTTTGGACAACTTAAAACATGGTAGGTTGCTTTTCCAGCAGATGTCTTCCAATTCAGTGTAGTACAATGTTTCACTGTACAGTATACTAGCTAGGGGGCATCTGTACGAAAGCCTTGGTCGAGGAAAATTCATGTTCGTCTTGTTCCTGCAGCAACTCAGCCTGGTTGTGATTCAATATTTTCTGTTGAGGTTCACTTCGGAACACCATATTTAAGGAAAAAAGCACTAGCTTTTATCCACAGAAATACACATTTCACCTTTTTGTTCAGTGGAATCTGGTATGGGAACAATTCAAATGACATACCTTGGACAAAAGTTCCATTGTAGCCGCCCTCTTGGGCCTTAGGCCAGTAACCCATGTCCTAGAATACTATGAAACAGGCTAAATTAGATTACTCACAGAAGGTCATTTGCATGCATGTCTGAAGCAGTTTCAACTTGTAACTGACACTCCCCATTAGACTAAAGTAAAAACATGCTTTTTTCAATTACATTCTAAATTACATTTAATTACTTTGAGAAGTAGCAGTAAAGCAGAGGGAGAAAAGTAACAGCATTAGGTCATTTGGTAACTTCTTTGCCATTCAGGACTGTGCAATCTGTAATTACCATTACATTCAGCTCTCCAGTTCTCTTCTTGAAATTTCATCATCAATCAGTTAATTGAAACAGTTTTCAAACATGTATAGGATCACAACTAATAATCATGGGTGTGCTTTGGTACTGTGTTGCTGATGACCTTTCAGAGGCTGGTCTCCAAGCTGTGGAAGGCAGACAGCTTTGTGACCAATGCTGGAATGTTCTGGCTAACCGAAACGGAGGGAGGTTACAGCCCAGAGTGCATGCAGAGGGTCATCACTGCCGTGTCGCTAATGGCTTCCCTCGCTGGCAGCACAAGTCTCACCGGGGGCATCTCTATGGCCACCCCCCACCCCCCAGGCGATGGGTGTCAGCCACAGATCCCCGCCATCATCTGCTCCGAACTGGAGGGACCCGGAGCCTCTTCTAGGTGCTGACATAGCGGCCATGTCACTTCGCTGTCCCTTGGCGCCGCCTGTCACACAAGGCCAGTGAAAGAGTATGTCCCTTTCTGAAGATACCCCAAAGCCCAAAACACTTCTGCAAAACTGGAAAAACTAATCTGTGATGGCCGTAACATCATGCTTGCTGAACAACCCGTCCTACCTGCACATTTTGGGTGGAGCTTGACATTCAGCTGCTGCTGCTCATTGGTCCTCTGGGTGCTAATATGGCGCTGTTCTAAAGGCAAGTTAAGCCCTTCCACACAAATTCAGTAAAGCCTTCGAGACTTGTGGAGTACTGGAGGACTGAAAGGCTGAAGCTTTGGGGCCCGGAGCAGAAGCTTAAATTACAGAGTGGAGCCCCCCTCCCCACACACCTCCCAGCTGGATACCATGATTTTTCCACCCTGCTGCAAGCAGTCGGAGTGAGGGAAACTGACCCGGAGTGACAGGTGTCCTAACTCAGCAAGACATGTGGTTTGAAGAACCAACCCAGGAACCGGTCAGCAGGTTGGGGGTGGAAGCCAGAAGAGGGGGGAAGGAAAGGAACCGCAGCAGGAACCCAGCTGGAGTTTAGAGCATGCACCCACACAAATGCACACACACAGACATCTACAGGCCACCCATCTACTCCTGCTGGAACCACAGGCCGGGCCATTTCCTGCAGCCTGCAATCTCAAGTCTGTGGACCGGTGCTGGGCAACTTCACAGGGATGCATTCCCCTAGCTGGTCGCTGCGCTGTGTTTTGGGCTGAAACATGCTATACCTGATCCAAGAGACCAAAGCCAGGCCTGGTGTCTTGCTTAGTGGACGTCCCTTTGCAAAAAGGGGGTCACAAGCCGCCTCCGCCATCACGTACCAAACATCGTACTGTCAGGTGGGATGGCGACATGCCAAAGGCCATAACTCCCAATCGCATGTCTGCCTCGCCACGGGGGCCCTCCTGTTTTTCCCAGGAATACTTTGTGATCACACGTGTGGCATCACCAATGTGCATCAAAACACAGTTACCGTTACAGTGGAAGCACGACACACGTAGACATTGAATATGAACCCAGGAGTGAATGTGGAGCTAACACTTTGTATGTCTGGTTTCTCAAGTCCAAACAAACAGTGTCAGCAAAAAACAGCAGAACCATACAGTGCAGAATCATGCCGCTGGCCTACTCTCGTGGCTGGGCGGTACCGAACGCTGACACGACCTTGTCAGGGGTACTACCGCCTTTGAATGACTGAAGCCAAGATTAAAATCGACCATCCAAAGTTACAGTTCCTCCTTGTGGATGGATTTGTCAGGATGGATTGAGCCCTGGCTGACGGGCGGTATGGTGACAGTCCCCTCCCGGATTCTCCCGCAAGCTCCCCTCCGCGGTTGCCTCCCGTTCGGACTAACCGATGAGGAGGCCACATTCACGCTCAAATGGAGGTAATTCAGAGGCTTTACAGAAAACGAGGCAGCCAACTTAAACACCACACTTTCATTTTGTTCAGACTCGAAGAGTGACGCTTTCACAAACTGACACCAAAATCCTTCTCTGGTTTAGTAATTTCATTTCCCACAATGACATATCCTCTACACTGACAAGATATTAACTTTGGAGACAAATTATTAACCCCATAAACAAGTGAGGTCAGGGTGCTGCTACAACACGGAGGCCGATGTCAGGCAGAGGTGTTTCCAGTAAAATGGTAAGGGTGTTGCCATTTGCAGTTATCCATTGAGCACGAAGATTTACGGCTTGCCTAGCTGTGCTTGAACTGAGATGCTAATTTAGATTCGGGCTAGAAGGAGGCGACATAAAGGCAGGAACAGCCAGTGAATGCCACTGTTGTTGTTTGTGCCCAGGCTGTCGCTGGTGTTCTCTGTGGCAGGGGGGTGGGGGCAGGGGTGGAACACGCCAAAGCTTCTCTCTTGGCTGTCTTCACGGAAGCCATGCTCTGAGCTCGTATCTTGGTGGGTGGGCAACGGGGGCCGGGAAGGGCTGCAGATGTGTTGATGTCCTCCATGCCCCCCCACTACCACCACCCACGCTGCAGGACTGTCGGCAAATTGTGAGCAGAACTATGCAAGGAGGGAGGCTCCGACCCCAGGGATGAGGTGGTAATCAAGAGCCTGGGCAGGCAACCAGATGGGCATGGGTTCAAGTCACAGTACAGTGACACCAGGAGCTAGATGGTGGACCTCGGTGACATCAGCTGGGGGGTGGTTCAAAACTCTAAGCTGGTCTTTCTTGATAAAAGGCTGTGCTGGAAAATTAAACTTCCAGTGGAGGTTAAATCGCTTCTGGACTGATAATGAAAACCGTATAGACTCTGTGTGTGTGTGTGTGAGTGCGGAGGGGTGTCAGGAATCAGAGTCATATTTGATTCCCATTGCATTCACCTGTCCCCCCCAGCCAGTCTTTTAGAAATCCTGGCCCGTGCGGTCAGAATTTCTCCCACACCTTCAGACAACGCCACACGTTTAATGTGAGGCCATCCATGTAGTAAGAGTCAATAACATGCTTCCACGTGAAATAAAATACAAAGGATGGTGGTTCTAATTTAGGGATGTTCCTAATGGCTTTGCAGGTGCAACAAGCATGTCCTACACTCTCTGGGGGTGGGGGGGGGGGGGGGGGAGGGGGGGGGGGGACGGGGGGGAAAGGCGGGTGACCCGCCC
>JAACJT020000002.1:22239915-22277715 GCA_009936485.2 Gymnarchus niloticus
GGGGGGAGGGGGAGACGGGGGGGCTGGGGGGAGGTGTGAGAAAGAGCCATTACCTCTCACTCACACTGTGTTTACCCAGTGCTGACAGTTAAATCTGCCCCTTTTATTAGGGCATCACCAAGCTGGCTGAAATGGTCGGCAAATGCCATTCGATGTAGAAAACATGTTGTTGACACCGCCATCCAAGAGTCAACACCTCTACCACAACATGGCGGCCCCGTGACATCAGTAAGAAGCCCTTCACAGGCAGTGGGAAAAATCAGCCCACTTTCTTAACTATTCAATACATCCACTGTGGATGGTGGCCTCACTGCACAAAATATCGGCTATTTTAGGCAAAAAGTGGTGGCATGATGTCTTCTTTTAGCCATTATTTCAGTACACAGGGCCAAGAATGGGAATGTTCACCATGGACCAGTGAAGGAAACTGGCCATTAGGAGAATAAGCCACTGAGTTTTATTACATCAGCGACCATAATGGTGGGAGTAAACAATAACCACCAGGTGGCTCAGTGATTAAAGGGACGTACTTGCAACCAGTGGGAGGCTCATGACTTTGTGGTTCCATATGGCGTCCCCAATGCACAGGGGTCATGGGTCACATTATATGCATTTTAAATGGCTGTTCCGAAAGCCACACGGCCCCATATCCCACAGAAGGAGCTGGACATATCCATGCCCTTTTAGGAGAGGCTCGCTCTTCACCAGCCAACTTCACGGTTGCCCGACTCGATTGCCTGACCATTAATCCCTTAAAGGGATAAATCTGACCTGTGAAAGGACACACACACTGCCGGAGGAGACGCGGACGGCTGGTAATAAGACGAGCCCAGCTTCCGCTGGAGCTCATCCTGTGCCTATAAGCAGGGACAGGAGAGGTCCAGCCCCTTCCATCTGTTAGCTGTGTTACTGATTAATGCAAAAATAGGTCCACGCCTCCTGGCTTGGCAGGGAGACATGTGGACATCAAGGACTGACCACCTTGCCCCATGGCACAAACGTATACACCAACACACAAATAGATAACTTTGACAACTCCCTCCTCCAATCCATTCAGATACTAACCCAGTTAAACACCTCCTTCCTCCAGACAGTCCAGATCCTGACCCAGTTCATCACCTCCCTCCTCCAGTTAGTCTAGATCCTGAACCAGTTCCTCACCTCCCTCCTACAGTTAGTCCAGATCCAAACCCAGTTTCTCACCTCCCTCCTCCAGTCAGTCCAGATCCAAATCCAGTTAATCACCTCCCTCCTCTGGTTAGCCCAGATCCTAACCCAGTTCATCACCTCCCACCTACAGTTAGTCCAGATCCCAATCCAGTTCATCACCTCCCTCCTCCAGTCAGTCCAAATCCTAACCCAGTTCATCACCTCCCACCAGTATCACTATGCAGCCTGTGACAGAAATAAACTGGTGTAAATCAAAACTCTGCCCTTTCGCTGTACCTTAGTTCAAACTGGTTAATTACAGCCCATTTCAGCTATGTAACCTTGTTTACCTGAGTAGCATTTCTGTAGCTGATTAAACAGGTAATTCATCAGCTAAATATTCAGAGTTAGCTTTCTGCTGCACTCAGTGTTCACTGGCAAGGCAGAGGGCCACCGCTTCTTTAATGGGAGGTTGCGGGGCTGCCTCACGTGGGCTGGATGCTGACGACGCCTCCCGCCCAACCATATGGACGCATGGCAGCGAAGGGTTTTTAATGAGGTCACCCCGCCTTCCCCTTGATTATTTTATGCCTGCTGTGAGTCCCACAGGGGCAGGGAGGCTCTCATTAGCGCAGTCAGACAGAAGCTCATGTAAGAAAACAGCTTAGTATCATGCATTTCCGCCTGGAAACACCTCTTAGCCCTGGGGTGAAAGGGGGTTCCGAATCTGCACTGAAGGCCATCTCTGGAATCTCCTACCCTCTCCATGTCTGGTACGTTATAATCGTGGCTCTGAGCAGTGAAGGCACTGCACTCAGAGAACCAGAAAGATCTCACCAAGCAGACACCTAAAGTCAGTATGGGAAGACAGGGCCAACTGAAGATGCTATTTCACATCTCACCAGAGAAACGTGTATGTACGTACGTGTGTGTGTGTGTGTGTGTGTGTGTATCCTTCTAACAAACATTTCTCAGCTTGATGAGTCTTATGAGCTATTTACTGACAGCAGATGTTGATCAAACTCATTAATGACTGCTAATAAAATTGAAAAATGTAAAACTTCCAAAGTCAGATTCGGAGCTCAGGGACACCATTCTGGTTGAAAGGAACATTTCCCAGCATCTGTTATGGAACATAAACCTTCCTGTAAACATTTGGACGAACCCAGCAGCGTCTAACAATAACGGCTGAGTGACGTCTCTGAGTAAACATTATGCAGTATAAATGTACTTCCTTCTTCGCTGTACCAAGCCCACACAGAAGCTTCACTTGCAGGAACAGGGTGCTGACACTCTCTCCTCCAGGTGACCAATGGCCCTCCACATTTATACCTCCTTGGCAGGATCAAGTGACGTGTTTCTGCATATCCATGCCTGAGATGCCTGACCTGTCTCTTGGTAGGACCATGTGTACCCGTGTCACATTCTGCCAGGTGAAATGCCCGACCAGCATGACCAGTGACAGAACGTCTGAACTTGGATCATGAAGGCCACCCCATTACTTTCTGGCTGCAGTCATCCAGGAACACAGGCTTCACACCTGCTGCAAAAGTCGAATCACAATGAGATGTTGTATTAACCGGCCAGTAGGTGGCGGTCCCACCAAGGGTTAGCAGTGTATGTAGTAGGACCAACCCCGGATGGGATACCATGTCTTTCATACCCACTAAAATATTCGGTGTGACCCTGGGTTACCACTGCCATTGGTGAAGTAGGATAGCACCCATTTGGCAAGAACGGGACACGGACATCACCTAGTTCACTGCATGATATGAACACAAAACGGGAACATACGCCTGTTGTTTTGCTTCCTGTATGCTTGTTGAAAATTAACATTTCCAATCAGGGGACTAAAGTATGTCACTTCTTCTCACTCTGTTTTGCTAAGGTCACATGGTAATGTCACCTACTGGAGGCCTGCTAGCGACTGCTCAAGCGGAAAAACAACTTTCTTAACCGACGTCGTTGTTAGCATTCTGCTTCAGTAAAAAATGGGTGGGGTGACGGCTGTGACTCCCAGCATGCTGTCAGTAGAAGACACAGAACAATAAGAAACCTCTCGACCTCTTTGCTGCCAGACTTACGGATGTGCCGCTAATTAACCATCAGCTCAGAGAGCTTCATTAATGCAGACAACTCCAGCTTAAGTCAGCACCTAAATGACCCCTCTTACACTATATCAACTGTCTATCCCTTATGACCGCCAACGGTCATGACTTTCTGAAAGAAACATGAACGTCGCACAAATGCCTGCCTCATGCCGTTTGCAAAAAACATGTGTGTACAGAATGTACCAATCTGTAAATCTGCTTAATCTGTTGCCATTTCCAGATGATTCAGGCCATCTTAGCTGATCTCAAACCCAAAGCTGTGGCCATTTGATCATCTGAATACCAAAAGGTCCACGGTAAACCATTGTAAAGCATCTAAAGGTGAGATATATCAGAGGACACTTGCAGTGCTGCAAAAACCTATCCAATCAATTTTGGGAGTGAGGTCGAAACAGAAAAAACCCTTAGCAACCAGCAGGTTTGGTGCATTTGCATTAGAGGAGAGTAAGACAGACTGACACAAGCACAGTTCAGCGAGGACAGACTCATTACCGCCATTGCCATACCTGAAACATAACAAGTGTGCACGTGTTCATACGTGTTCTCAAAATCAGGACTTCTAATCATCAATGAAGGAAAAACTGTCATATTAGCAGATGATGAGGAGAAGGGAGAGTGTGTGCAAGGATTGGAGCTTGTATGTGCGTGCATGAGGAGGCGGGGTGCATCGACGCACATGTCTGTGTGTGTGTTTTACTATAAATGTCGCAGGGCGTCCTGCCAGCTGTGCCTCTTGTACATTGTCTCTATAATGAGCTGATTTGGTAGCAAGGTGTCTGGCGTCAAGGTGAGTGTTCAGTCAGCCATGTTCCTCTCTAATGGGCTCCATGTTGGGTTTGTGTGTTTGTGCATGTCTGTCGAGGACTACAGTGAATCTGCATGTCAGTTTATCTGTCTCTGTGTGTCCGTACTGAGGGAATCTCCCCTGAATACATGCGCGCTTTTCTACAACGTTCTGACATTTTTTATTGTTGAAGTTTTTATTTTGGAGCGAGGAATCAATCACGTTAAAATGAGAGTTCGTGTGATGTCTCCACGGAGAGATGTTAGCATGCATGTGTGTTTCTAGTGCCCTTGTGCGTGCGAGAGCCAGTGTGCATGTGTGCTCGAGGGGGTGAGCGCGCGTGCGTCCGTGATATCAGCACACTTGCGTACGCGCCCTGGCTGGTGTGTTTGTGACTCAGTTATATTACAGGTGGGAAAAAGCTTTTTTTTTTTTTTTTCCACACGTCAAAGCTACTTTTGTCCTGATCCATCCCCCCCAGCCGCCCCCTCTTCACTTGACAACAACAGGACATCGCCCGCTTCTTGCATTCTGCGGGAGAAGAGCACTTTACATTAATGAAGTCCCCAGCCCGGTGTGCAGGGTAGGGGGTTAGGGTGTGTTGATCGCTCCCTGAACGGAGCTGTTTAACAGGCCGCTGTCAGCTGGAGGCCGGCAAATAATCACGTTAAATCAAAGTCCAGAGTCCCCCAGCAGCCCCTGGAAAGTGTGCGAATATTGATTCTTTTCTTACTAATAAGCTCTGCAGCTCAGCGATGTCACCAGGTAAAAGGTTCCAGAGATACAGATCCCAGAAGCATGCAGGCAGAAAAGGCACCGAGTCAAGACCTCCCATCCCAGGGCCGCTTGTTATGCCATTAGATTAGCTTCAGAATGGCTTTGAAGGACTTCACTGAAGTCTTCAGTGTTTCCCCCACACATTTGCTCAGAGCCACTCAAGAACAGTTGGAAAAAAAATGGAAGCCAAATATACAGACCAGAAATTTGATATTGTACGTTGGCAACCTCAGGATGCGGCCCAGCCACCTGACCATAGCTCCCGGATGAGTCGTGGGTCCCATGTGAAGCTGATACACAGGCTGGATGGGGGGGTTGTGGACTACCGTTCCTCAGACAGGAATGCCATGCCATCATCAGACAGTGCAGCACTCCCCCCGCTGCGTAATCAGGGAACAGACGCCCCTACTGACACTGTGCCACCTCTCCCCCCACCGCCAGCCTAACAAAGGACAGAAGGAGGTGGACAGAAAGCCCAAGAAGACAGACTTCCACAGCCCAAGCCTGCGGTAGTGGGGACTTCATTGACCATCTACCTACACATTTGAAACATGTTTGGCTATATGGCACCATGTAAAGACCTCAAGAACCCAAAAGACATAGCAACCAAAGCTCCTCCAACACAATCCAGCAGGCTGGCCTTTCCTGTCCCACACACCATCCAGAATATGATTTAATTAAAGTTCCTCACATCAAGAACCGGACCATGCTTCTTTTTCAAACCAATTTTCAATGTGTCTCTCCCCAAATGGCATTCAGCAGAAGACAAAAAGTAACACAGACTTATTGAAAGCAGTAACAGTATTTTCTAACCGCACAAAAAAAGAAATTATTACATCCTTATTGCTGTAGCTGGCAAGCACATATCTCTAATCAAAATATAGCCCGGCTTGTCAGAGAGTTTATTAGCTTTTAGTGGCGGACGTGAGGCCCACTTTCTGTACATCTTACCTAAATTGCATTTCTTTAGCAGAACAAAGCAGTGGCTAAGTACCAGCTGCAGCTCTGTGGGCCAGACACAGCCTGCTGATGGCTGTCAAGATTAAAAAAAAAAAAATGTCAAAAGGAAAAAGCATCATTTTGCTCATCCGGTGCCTGGGGCTGTGTCCTCATAAATCTGCATTTCACAGCCTGGGATTTTTCAATGCTCATATTAATTACTTTTCAATTACAGGAGATCAAACTACATAGTCATTTTATGCTTGAACAATCCAATGATTTAGTTAAAAAGTAGGACATATATAATTTGCGTGGCTATACGTGTTTTATTTTATGATTCCACAGCAAATGAACAAGTGAAATCCCAACCAAATAAACAAACAAACAAACAAATGGGTCACACCTATTAGGTGATTTAAAAGCTATCTGTCATTTACCCTGTGCTTCATCCCAGATTGCGACAGACGCCTGAGACAGACGACCGCACTCCTTAGACAGAGATACATCTGCGGTGTAAACGGGCACCACGTTTTCAGCCTGCTTCAGTATCTGAGGCAAGACATGTGAGAGAGGATTCATTCCCCGTCCAGCCACCTGTCCATCCCTTGGTTTTTTTTTTTTAGTTTTATAGTTAATATTATTAAGATGACCTTTATTGCTACCGGTGTCGCTTTGAAAAGTGACTGTTTTACCGACTTGTTCCGCTGGCACTTAAGTACAGCTGGGTATTTTACTGGTGTACTTTGGAGTAGGAGCCTGTCTCAGTGGTGCAGTCTGAACCCTCCCAGGACTCGGGTTCACCTCCTTAGCCTCCATGCCACCGGGTGCCTTTGAGTCAACGCCCCTTGGAAGTCCATGCCAATTCAGCGCGTGAGTCAGAGGGCTGTTTTGTGGGAGTGGGGCAACGCTGCCAGCCAAGTGGCAGCACTGCCCCGCAGCCATTGCAACTCCCAAGGGGATTGGGGATGGAGCCTCACGTCTGAGGTAGGAGGGCACTCCTTCACATTATGGGTGAGGTGCTAGGATGGTGTAGTGGGTAAGGCTATGGACTTGGAACGTGATGCTACTTAGAATCAGTTCTTGAAACTGCCCTGCTACAAAATATGACTTCCCATTAAAAATTATTAGAAAAGCAGCAACAAAGTCTTAATATAACAACACAAAGAAGGATCGTAGTCATCATTTTCTTTCGGCTGCTCCCGTCAGGGGTCGCCACAGCAGACCAACAGTTTCCATCTCCTCCTGTCCTCCGCATTCTGCTCCGTCACACCAACCACCTGCATGTCCTCTCTCACCACATCCATAAACCTCCTCTTTGGCCTTCCTCTTTTCCTCTTGCCTGGCAGCTCCTTCCTCAGCATCCTTCTCCCAATTTACCCGGTATTTCTCCTCTGCACATGTCACAAAGAAGGATCTTAATAACAGATGTAATTATACACTTAAGTTCTGTCTCCTAACAAGTCCCCTGAGATGTAAATGAATCAGTTTCCGCGTGAGACCACACTGGCACTGTGCAGCCAAGAAGGACGGTTTTATTTACACGTCCCTGCGGCCTGTCATGGCACACACGTCAATATGCAGAAGAGGCACTCCAGGGGCGGCGATGCGTGATTCACTTCCTGAAACCATGGTCGTTTCAGCCGCGGCGCTGGGTTTCACCAGATTAACGGATGCCGGCAAGCATACATGCCGTAATTTTTGCTGCATTAAATGCCATAATGTTTACCGCATTGAACGCCATAGAGTTTACCGCTTTAAACTCCATAACTTTTATTGCTTGTCCCAGAAGGATTTCCTCACAAAACTTGCCTCATTTCAGGATGAGTGACTGTTTTCTTCTGCACCAGGTCTCCATAATGAACCCCACACCAAAGATCAGCATAACCTGGAGTCACAGACCACCACACTAAAGTATCAATGTCTTCCTTAATCGTTTGTTAATTACGGCTTCTAACAAATAGTTCACAGGTCATTTAGAAGGCTGTTTTTTTGAGGCAGGTAAATGACCTTCCTGGAGGCCGTAAACAGGCTGTAAACAGAAACCAGACACTTCGATCTTTTTCTGTTTTGCTGCTTGTGAAGCTTAAACGCACCCCGTCCCCAGATTATTATCCCCAGACAAGTTTCAGAGGCCGAGGGACACTCTTCATGCTCTCCTTTAGGAACCAGAACTGGCTGCTGACACAAGCTCATTCAGGCTCCAGCCAGAGATAGATGCAGGTCAAGCTCACAGTTCGCTCGCTGAATGGTTGGCCCTTACGACACCCTTACAGGGCAAATAACTTGAGGATGAGTGACCATTTGTGGCTAGACAACAACGGCTGCCATCCTGATGCCTGTGATTCAGAAGGTAGCTCAGGGACACCAGTCCTTCTGAAACGGCAATGGAGATCAACCCCGTCAGAGAGGCATCACACGGGAGAGTAAAGAAAAATGTTTTGGGATTATTTTCCCGGCGCGCGATTTACTGAGCTTGTCCTCCGCTTTCCCCTGAGATCAAAAAATCCTTCTGTCCAGTATCAGGACCTAACGCCTCGGGCAAGATCGTTTCAAAGTTTCCGCCGACGCTGTACTTTAATGATGGAGGAGAGACGTGGCATGGATGAGGGACGACCTTCAGCCAGTGTGAGCTGAATGGCTCTGGTGCCAGGGAGACTGTGGCAGGTCGTCCTGACAGGCGGAGGACGGGTCCACATAGCAGCAGCCTAATAGAGTCTGAACCTGTCAGACACGGAAGTCTTAAACATCGAGCTGAAGTGTGGATACGTCAACACCCCCGGCAACACAGCATCTCACGCCGAAAGAGCAGGCAGCGCCACGGAGACCGGCGCAACGTCCTCGAGCCGCCGACTGGGGCCAGTCAGGTGAACGTCAAAGGCGGAGTGACACAATGGAGTGGGGAAAGGAAGGGGGGGTGATGACAAGGCAGGGGACGCAAATGGCAAGGCAGGGAATCTAGGACACTAACGCAGCGGCAAAACAGGACCGTGCTAGAGGTGAGGAGGGAAAATAACAGACGTTAGGGGGTGTATTAATTATGAAGGGTGATCAGGTTAATGAGAGCGAGCGTGCTCGAGCGTAACCGGCGGGCTATGGGTTACACCACTACGATACCTGTGAGCGACTACAGAGGGCCGGAATCATTCTGGTCCTCATGAGATCGCCACAAGCATTCCTGCATCGCAGGGATGCAGCAGCACGACAAAACTGGTCTCATTCGGAGCAAATCTGGGAAGTACGAAGTTTTCCCGTCAAACATTGCAGCTCTAGGAATGTCGTAAGATCATCCTCTGCAATCATCACCTCCTTTGAGCAGGGCTCATTACATCCTCCTGAATTCCTATTGTTGGAAAAGAGTGCACTAGTCACTATTTCCCTGCCCATTTCTCTAGGTTGCCAGGAACTCGAAACAGGTTTCATAACGACCCAATTGTTGTCCTCTCCTATGAAAATTACAGCTCCCGTGAAGCAGCTAAACGAACACAAGTGATCAAAACAGAGCAGTATAATATCGGTTGTACAGCATCAGGCTTGATTAAAGGCTGCTGTGGGAAATTGTAGAATCCCACGCACCAGAAGATAGCAAGGGAGAAGGAGGAGGAGAGAGAAAAGAGAAGAGGAGAGAGAGAGAGAACAAAAAATGTAGTATGTAATTGAAAAAGCCAAAGATTGCCTTCAGCTAATCCTACAGAGGGCCAAATGACAGTCGTGTTTTGCAGTAATTATTACAGCAAACACTTGTAGTGGAATATTAGCTTGTTGTACAGAGCCGTGCCCAGGATTGCAGTGCGGAAACAGCGTGGGCCTAACACCTGGGCCTCATTAATATGTATGACAACCTGTTCCCATGATAAACAATAGGATTCTTGTAAACCATTTAATATAAAGGCTGTCACACAGAGACGTAAACTATCTAATTCACACTGAGATTTTAATTTAGGGCGAGACAGGAGTTTGGCGCACAGTCAGGATGACCCAACAGCATGTAGTGCAGGGAGTCCAGACCGCTGCCCGGGGGGGAGGTATGGTTATCAATAAGGGCCACAAAGCACCACAAGAGCGAGTGGGGCTCTGCAGATTGACAGGAAAGGGTGAGGAGACGCACAATTGGTGTAGTCCCCTAACAGCTACAGACCCGTTTTCTGACTAAATGAATGTTGTAATATTTCAAAGAAGCACCTAAAGAAGACCATTTCAAGAACAACAGTCAGCCACAATTCATTCACGGTGTGAAGGAATAAAACCAGATGATGCTTCACCTCACTTCTAGACTCAGCAGATCAAAGCATCAGAAAAACATACACGTCAAAGACACACAACCTCAAAGTTACACTCCCTGACAGACAGATTTCATAGCAGGAGGTAAAGCTATTTTTCAAATATTCAGACCCACATCAGTGAACTCTTTCAAGCTGCTGGTGCTCTGTTAAGCCAGGAAGACTGGGAAGAATGGAGCCATTGTCCTGGGAGACAATCCAGCAATTGGTCCGCCTCTGTGTTTGAGACGTCTTCACCTATTTTTGACTAAACTAGGACAAGTGTGAGAGGACCAAGCTCAGGCTTAAATTACAGCAGGACAGCACTGTGGGCCATGTAGAGACTAAAATCAATTTCTGTTGTTTGCCAAATTCAGTCGGTTCGGTGGACTGTACATTGTTAAATGAAGCACATTTTTAAACTTCAATATATAAATGGGTTTCTAGGAGCTACCAATTCGATGTTTTCCACTTCTACTACTGCCATCTAGTGGCAGCTTAACCAAACAGTCTCAGCTCTAAAGGAGAGAGTCATTTGCTTTGATAACAAAAAAACAGCTATGAAGATTATGGTGAAGTGCTTGGCCTTCCGAGCCACACTTGCTGAGTGCGTTCATGTCACAGACTATGAATATTTTCCTTGACATGGATGGAGCATGTTCTGTAAGCATCCATGAGGATGTCAAACCATCTATGAGAGCCAACATCAGGGTTAAGAACTATACCCCCTTCTTGATATCTTGACTATACCGACCTATCTGGGATGGTCAGTATATAAGTATATGTATAATATATAATATATAGCCCTGTTTACCTCAGTAGTGTTCCCTTGGTTCTACAATGGACCAGGAAGCAGATACAATGATATCAGGTAAAAAATGGTTTGCAAATCTAATTACAGCTAGCTGTTATCACTCATCTTCTTCACATTATATCCAGTTACACAGGAATTAATAAGTCTATGTAGTGTCTGTAAAGAAACCATATTCACCATTTTCACCTGCCTTTGCACTTGGATAATTTACCGCAGAATTTACAGTCAATGATACAGGCACTCCTGAAAGGCTGTACTGGAAAACCAGCTGGAAAATGGATAGATTTCAAGTTAATGTGAACCAATCCCTGGCCAAACTTTACCTAACAACACGAAGCTCTGCCTCGTGTCTTTAACCACCATGCCTCCGGCTGATGCAATAATTTTAGTTCTGGGTATTACCAATGGACATGCGGTTGTGGTTTCCATAGACATTTTCAGTGAAAATGGTTCTACCGACGGTTCAGCCCCGTTATTAAGCAGAAGATCCGGCACCATGGACGTTTCAAGCAAGAAGACGACTCGCCCTCATCAGCTGAAGGACAGCGCGCTGCAGATCACCAAGGGGTCTTGTACAGATGATGACATCTTGTGGCCGAATGACAGATTGTATCCAATGATGTTTAAGCGCATTAATTCACGCTGCTTCCCAGCAATGGGAGCTCATCATCCATCAAGGCGTAGATGACATTGTCTCGCACCTCCACCGGGGCCCTCCTCCACTTCTTGGACTCGTTTGCACCGCTCAAAGTCAGCGGGCTAAATTTAAACTGTCCGACTGCAGAAAGATCGCGAAGTTTCAGTCATGTGCAGTGTTTCTGACGGAATTCTGTCTACAGCCGGCCATAATTAATGACTCAATTTGGAAAGAGTCCCAATTCCAGTTTTAAGATCCGCGGCCGACAACAGAGGAGGCGTCGGCCTCTGATTAATCGGCATCGAGTTCGGCACAGCCAAGTACATAGGGTTTGTTCAAACACAACACTCATTCAGAATCTAATATTAGCCTAAATAAAACTCAGGCTGACATTGGCCAGGCTTATCCACCCAGCCTTCTGTATGAGAGGACGTCGTCTGGACCAACTGGACCTGGACTGGAGCACCGAGGCAAAACGGCCCACTACCCCCGCTACAGGTCCCGGCTACAATGAATATGCTTATCATTTCTATGTCCAGAATTTCCACATCACTGAAATACACTGAGGATTTAAGATGTACATAGAAAACAGATTTAAATTATAAAAGGGAGATCATGACTGAGTTATAATAATAATAATATGGAAAGATCCAACCCTTTTACTATAAATGATACTCATTCATAAAACTAGCAAAAAAACTATAGACATGTTGACAATGACTGCCCTATAAATATTAATTGTTAGCTAAATATTCCAAACCCTCGGTGTGTACTATGAAGCAAGTTTTACATCGTCCAAATTAATTCAATCAAGGGGGATTAACTAACACTGATTGCGGCAATCAGCGGTAAATGGCACTGCCACTGTGAGCTACCGTTCGAAAGCACCCAAACTCCAAAGAAACATCACTAAGCCAGTAAACTCACTTCATAGTACACCCTACCCTAACCCTACCAAAACTCGACCACATATGAATAACCCATAGCAGCATGTTCTGCCACAATTTTTTTTGTTAAAATAAATCCCACTGGTCTCTCTGTCAGGATCTCACCCTAACCCTCTGATACCATCCCTAGTATCTGCTCTACCCTGCACTCTCTCCCCTCTTGATACTTTGATGAGCTGTTGTACATTTCACACAATTTTCTACACCATGTGTCCGGCCTGGGTGTTGGTGGAGGTCCAGGAATGAAACGCCGCTCTGGTCATTGACGTGATGCATCATTTGGAACTCAGAAGGCATAACGAGGAGATGGAGACACCTGTAGCTGAAGCCGTGATTTATGACATACCAAGGACCTAGTTTTTAAAGTAAAATAATGGCCTTGAACTGGATAACCTTCATAACTTTATATGGGAGAAAATGCTTAATTAGGACCAGATTTTATTTGAGCAAAGCAAATCTATATTGTAGACCTGTAGTGGACCATGAGACCCCTATACTTATTTTGCTGTAATGAAGCTATGTCCTCTACATGCCAGGTCACCAAGTGCAAGAAGTCACATGCGTAGCTCTAAAAGCAAGAATAAATATTGGTTTCAAGAAAACACTATAATACGTTTTACACGGCAGGAAGCTGCTTTCCGTGGGGGGGTTTGTTCAGAGGAGTACTGAGTCCGTCCCTTTCACCACACTTACGAATGGTGGTTCACCGTGACAGCGAAACGCAACATGAATGGAGACTCTGACCCAACCTAACAATTAAGGAAAAACCGCTTCCCGAGAAGAGGAGCTAATTGCCTAATATGACAAGATACTAATATTGCCAGTCAGGAAAAAGCATAATGGATGTTGATAACCTTTGGAGGCATGGCGAGCAGCGCTAACTGCTATTACTGGTTAGCTCGTCTCCCTTTTCCGTTCTCAACGCGTTTCATTATCCAGCCCTTTGTACTTCCACGAAGCGCAAACGCCTATTAATGCTGCAGATAAGTGAGCCCAGCGCTGCCATGAAAACCCCGTCATTTAAGTCCAGGCCAGCGTGTGCTGAAAGCTAAACCAGAACCTGAGACCTCTCCATCGTGTAGGAAGGGCACAACTCTTCGATTATAGCATGACTCAAGATTTAAAGTTGAGGAGGCTGCAACGTTAAATATTTCCGGCAGCTGCTGTAACCTACCAACATTAATATACTGTTTTTAATTGTTAATAGATATTTTACTCTTACAAAGGCAAGATAAATGGATTAAACAATCTACCTATAAAACATAAATCAATAACAGCAATTAATTTTAACGCCCAATAGAGGGCTCCAAAGTAAACTCAGAAATACCCGCTTAAACATTACGTAGTCTGAGTTTTTATTTGGGCTTTATTTTATATTCGGCGTATATACTTTATCTCTGCGGGAAACACAGGGAAAATCTACTCACTATAGCAAAAAACCGACAGACGAACGTGACAGGCAACAGCCCTATGTAATGGGTTTTTTGTGCAAAACTGTCTCCTAATATTGTAAACCTAACACTTTAATGTGACATATCTATAATTATGACTACCATCAATCCCTTGCACACTGTCAAACATCACCCTAGTGATGAAAGAAGGAAGGTTATCTTTTTATAATACACTATGCTATTCATACCTGAAAATATAATATATGAATATGTACAATACTTTAATATCATTATTCAATCCTCACATACTGTCCAAATATGCTAAGTTTTAACGTGCTAATTGTTAACATCATGAGTATGAACATGCTAAATTGAACAGACAACTCCTTCAGACCTGTCAGGGGTACAACATGAATAGGATGCCAGCTCATTACAGGGCACACACACACACTGCAGGCAATTTATAGACTCCAGTTCCCTTAACTGAATGTCTTTGAACTGCAGGACGAAAGCAGAGTACCCGAAGGAAAACTGTGTGACAGGGGAACATACAAACTCTTTACACACAGCAGACGTGATATTTGAACCCCAAGCCTGGCGGTCTGAGGCAATACTGGGCCCCCATGTCGTGCCATAACAATGAAAAGAAAATAACAGTAAATTTCACACATCTTTGATTTCACAGTCATGTTTCTCAAATGGCGAGTAATGGACAGATAAGAATCTGTCTTCCCGCAATTCTGAGTAAACTTACCACAAAAAAATCCCCTCTAACCAAAGCCTATTAATCATACAATAAAAGTTATCTATAGAATGTTTACCCTGTCTTCGCTCCTGGGTGTTTTATATCCACTTCATGTATTTTTATGGCTCTGTTTGTAACCGTTCAGTGCTGGGCCTGGAGGATGCCAGGTGGAGCAGGATCCAGCCCATAGTCTTGGATCACCACTGGGCCAAACCTGAACTAGCTGTGTCTCCATGGTAAGCTGTCAGTTACAGATGCCCTATACAGGCATAAGCAGACCAGACATCCACGCTGCCCCGGACCCTAGTGTACAGAGGAGGAAACTCTCCGTCTTGCGTTTTGGGACTGTGGGTATACTGAGGAAGTCTGAAGATCAGTGGAAGGTCTGTGCAGGAAAGTATATCCATAGTTTGGGTTCTCCTAAGCCAAGGTGATGAATGGGTGGTCCTCAGGTTCTCAGCTTGCCTTCCCTCCCTAGATGTGGTTATTGATCAGGATTACCAAACATGAAAGGGTTGAATTGAGAGCCTGGGGAGTGTATTGATAGATCGTGGCTGATTTGAATTTCAAGAAGAAGTTAGATGTCATCTTGTGGGGCTACCATGAGGCCAAAAAAAGACGGAGGGACCTTTACTGGCTTGAGTCCCACTTGAGATTTGTTTTAGATGTCAGCCCACCTGAGAAGGTAAGTGCAGTACTGATCGATTGATTGATTGCTTAAGCACTCACAAATGTTTGATTGTTTATCGGTGTGGTGCACTCCTTCTTTTTGTGGAAAAAACACATTCTCAGGAGTAGATGCCCCTGCTTAGGACATCACATATCCTGGGCCTGTACTCCATAACACTGTTGTAGAATGAAGCTGTGAGTATGTGGCTCTCTCAACAAATTCAACAGTAATGGCCCCTATAAATGTCCCATTCTCCTGATTCATTAGTGACCCCTCTGGAAGGGAACAGTCTGTTACCATGAGGACCCATGATCCTCTGCCGTCATGTTCAGAGCACTGGAGAGGCATTTGGAGCAGAGCAGCTTGTTTTAGGTGAGGCTGGAGATCTTCTGCACCATTAACCCCCAGGCCATGAACAAACAAACAAGTGGAAACATAAGCTATGCTAAAAGGCTTGTTAGCACTAATCAAAATGCGTCTAGCAGCATGAAACATCTTAAGCTCTTTGGGATAGTTTGTCCAGTTGCCGGGGGAAGAGTGTGTGTGAGGTGACTTTGTTTCACGTGAGATACTTCCCTCAGCTTGGCAGATCTACAGATCTGGAGAGGTAATTCCCATGGTGTCAAGGTGACAAGACAAGTTCACAGGACAGTGTTTCCATTAACTTAGCTAGAAATCTACTGCTTCATCGTATCATCAGGCAACAGGTAAAGCTGAATGATTCCTGTGTGCTAAGCAACAAAATATTAATTTAAACCACCTTTAATTTAGAAACAGTCAAGGGAATTCCATAAAAAAACATATGGAACATATGATTGTAATGTTATCACCATAATTCATTTCCACAAGAAAGTCATTTTGGTGACATTTTGATAACAATTAAATAACACTGTAACACATTAAGAAAGTTATGTGATGGTAAAGCATGGGAGGAGGAAGGACTTGCCACAGCAATGCATTCCTGAACCAAGCTTTGCTCTCCAGGGACATGTGTCTTTAAAGTGGCACAAACTGATTGGTCTGCAGGAAAACAGACATTTTGGTCACATGACTACTGTGACATTGTCCTGTATGTAGATTCCTGGAGGCCTACTATGCCACACGATTCAGACTGAGTATCACAAGTGAACTCCAGACACTTATTGCTTTATAAAAAGCCTGCAGTCAGAGATGAACAGATAGGATTCCGCTATTTCATTTGAGTCCCCCTAACTCCTGATTTTTGTCGCTGACACTGCCCTGACAAGCTAATGGAAGTCTGACAGGACAAACGTAGAGGTTAACTTCTACTTACAGACACCAGGGGGCACCAAATGTCAGGGCGATGATTAATGTTTTACAAAGAAGAGTTCCATCATTTCAGTCACTGCTGGTTTTGTACAGGAAAGTAAGAATTTCTGTTTTAATCTCCTGGTTTTCATGATTCTTACTATCATCAAATGCGCTGCGTTTTATTGTCTGTTATTTCGATGTTATTCGCGGTCACATCAGAACCTGTACAAATAGACTTAGCGTTTTTAAAAGCAATATGACGAGCTGCACATTCTCCAAAATTCTGTTCACGCATTATTGATTACTGGTATTATTTACACAGGGAATGTATTATAGATACTAAGTAAAATACACAGAATGAGAAAATGAAGCGTTAATATATAATGCCACCCGTATTTCCCACGACCCTGCTCAGAATAAGCGTTTGGAATGTGGAGCTGGCTATATAATACATATTTCCATCCCATCTTGTAAATACTGGACTTTTTCCCTGTTGGACTGAGGACATATGCGGGTGTACATCTTGTTATGGGTCCTCGTTGAATTGCCCTTCAATAGGTAACAGAGGAACTTCAGCACTTCCTTAGAATGACTGCAATAAAGTGCTTGTTGCACAATGTGAGACCACCTCGTCCCGTACCCACTGGTGTAATCAAATGCTAATCAGACCGAAAACACTCCAATGCCGGACCAATGGCAAGCAATACGGTCTTAATTATTTGGGAGGAAACAGCTTTGTACACAGTTCGGTCCATTAAAGGGATGCATTAAGCATCAGGACGGATGAGCGAGTCGGAGGCGACAGAAAGGGTCATGCAGTCGGGTCTTACAGCCAGCGGCTGCCAGACGAGGCAGCCATCAGTCAAAAATCCGAACGAAGCGAAGCTGCCGTCTTTATCGTCTCATTTCATCGACTGTATTTTGGGGAGAGGGAAGAGAAATGGAACGGAGAGAGACCAAGAAGAAGGTGGGTCTTGAACATACTGTGGCGTGTAACAGACTTTAATACACTGCAGGGTAATAGAAACCGTTATGTTGTTTTGTGAGGCCCCCGCTTTTCAGCGGTCTCATAACCTAATTGTCACTTTTTACTAATATATAAAAGTCTGTTCCCTGGCCGTTACAATACGTCCAGCAAAACCTCGATTGCAGTGTATTATGTTCGTAGTTTTCTTTTTCTCTATTAATAAATCATTTATTTAATAGAAGATTCTTTCTTTCATTTTAGCTCAGTACAGTCATACTTACCCAGACATGGTCTTCCCTTTTCAAACAGTAAAGGAAGACGAACCCCCCAAGAGAGCCACGTATCGGTCCCGTCACAGGGATTCTGGTAACTTGATGCGGACTCCGGTGAACACCAGGCGCCCACGCGAGGACGGGGCGACCCCCCCGGGGAAGAGCCTCTCCCCGTCAGCCGGGACCCCCGCCTCCGTCACCGGTCGCGAAAGTTCGTCGCACAAACGAAAGCAGCGCCGATACAGAACCACGTTTACGAACCTTCAGTTAGAGGAACTCGAAAGGGCTTTTCGGAACTCGCATTATCCAGACGTGTTTTCCAGGTGGGCTACTGATGAAATATCACTTACTCTCTTATTGCCGCTTATCAATAAATAAATCGTAAATCAACCAAATTAATGTTTTCCGACCAGTACAAACAGCTAAATTTGATATTATTTGTATGTCAGTATGATTTACTACCAACCGGCTTTTAATGTGAAATCGACTATGTTGGACTGAGACTTCAACGTAATAACGAACGAGTTAGATCGTGAATTTTTTTTGTAAAACTAATTAACAGCCTAACGAATGACATTATGTGTCCCCCCTTCTTAGAGAAGAATTAGCAATGCGTCTTGATTTAACGGAAGCGAGAGTTCAGGTACTGTGCATGTTTTATTATTTTAAAATATTCAGTTGTACATAAACTATTTAAATACCCCAATTCATTAAAACACTATCATGGCATGAAAGCAATTTGCAGTTGCGTATAAAACTGACTTTTCCATTCAATGATTACGTTTACAAAAAAAAAATCAGTTTTATACCTGTGTTTTTCAGCGGTAACCTGTCACTTATCTCGATCCTGTGGAAAGGCTGTCTTTTTTTTGTTTTTGATTAGCTGGCTGCTTTTGCCAAGAAGCATATCTAAGTCTACAAACTCGTGCGGTTTTCAGGTGTGGTTCCAGAACCGTCGAGCCAAGTGGCGTAAGCGTGAGAAAAGTGGAGCGCTGAGCTCGGTCCCAGGACTGGCTGCACCCAGTACCCTCAGTGTGTGCCTGGACATCCCAGTGAGCCAGCCCCACCTGCTGGATGTACCCTGGAGACCGGCCGGCGGGTCCACCCTAGGACCAATGCAGACGGGGGTCCTTGGCCCTGCCTCGCTGGGAAGCCTGGGCCTGAGCACCTTTGCCTGGGCATCGCTGTTCTGGCACCCGCTCCTCCATCCACACTTCAGCAGGTAAGGGTGGAGCCGATCCCCCAATGGTTTACCTTATCAATGAGTTGCAACCACTCATGTCGGAATATTTACGTTTTGGTGGTGGGGGGGATACTGCAGATTTGCGTGCAATGAGTCTCCTTAATGGGGGGTACATGATCCCTATCACGATCTACGGTCCGATTTATACTTCAATAAATATATTCTCATCCCCTTTGTGGTAACTTGTGTGTAGGACTGAGCTCAATTTTGTGTATGGGTGATCGGCCTCATTTTCAAACATTGAGTCGGTACTCAACACGCTTGCCTCTGTCCTGGTGGTCTCAGGTTCCTGACCACGGCCAGTCACCACCCAAGCGGTATGGCAACCCCATCAGGTGAAGTTTTCAGCCCCTTGGCCGGTGAGAGGAAGACGTTCAGCATAGCTGAGCTCAGACTCAAAGCCAGAGAGCACTCCGGCAAGGTCCAACAGCCAGACACATAATGCAGAGACAGGGTGAGCCACTTAGGCATGAGCAGCGACATTCGGGGACCTGGGACTCGTCTGTACCATGAGTAAGACGGAACGGGAGCAGGTGACCACCTTTACAGAAGATGGCTGCCTCCGTTTGTAAAGTCTATGAATAAAGACGCTCCTTTTCCAAAAAACAAACATGGACCTATCTTTAACTTTAACATGCTTTATTGTGGTTAAAAAATTCAGTCTTGTGCTTTTTGGATGTTGAAGGGCAGTGGAATATAAAGACAAAACAGGTGATGTTACATTGTATAAATTACGTTAAATTTTGGAATAAAAAGATTATTTATGCTTATATTAAATCTACCTGTCTTTACAAACTGAAGTAATTACAAAGTGACATTTTCTATACTTAGCATCTCTGTACATGTAATGTTCTTTACTGGATTTCTAATTTTAGCTTGTACATACTTGTATAATAAAAATAGTGAAAATCTGAGTCAAATGTTTATTTTCAACTATAATCCAGATTTATTATAAGATGCTGAAAGAGAATAAAAGATCATTTTGCAAATCTGAGGAATATTTACTTTTTTTTTTTATTCATTTAGCAGATTTTTTTTTTTTTTTTTTCCCCCCCCAAAGAAACACACTGGATTTTCAGGAGCTCCCAAAGGGTGGGTTTACATTACACAATTTGACCCCGATTTTACCAATTCACAATCAGTCTGCATCAGGCAGTCCATGTCTCCCGATTTTGGGACAGTCAGAGTTGTTAGTTGGAGCAGACAATCTGGTAGTGTATAGGCACAGACTCGCGTCTCTGGTATCCCGACAGTGCTGCAGACGACTCTTAGTATTTCAAACGTGCTTGAATTTCACAGCTGTAGTCGGGAGCAAATCGGCTGGAGCCGTATAGTGTCTGAAACCTAGTTGTGTGGAGTGTGATTCCCCAACACATCAAAAATCTGCATCGATCAGTCGTTAAGTGTGAACCCATCAAGGCTTTTCAGAATCTTTTAAGATCTGAGAAGTCATGTAGGTGATAGGCATGCAAATTTAAGTGTAGCTAGGCTGAGCTTCCAAAGAGGGACCAGCAATTAAGTGCAGGTTCGCACTGGATTATGAGCTATGCAATGTCATTCCTACCAGAAGGTGTTCATAATCAAACGTGAAGCCCTATTGGATCAGCACCAAAAATATTAAAGATAAGAACTTGCATGTAGGGGGAGGCCATGACAGGAGAGGTCAGTCATTGGATAATGTGTGCAAAATGATGTGGAGGAAAATAATGCAATCATGCATAAGAAAAATAATGCATTCAGTTCTCCCAAGAACCCTTTAAAAGGTAGTCTTGTTTTTAAAAAAGGTGATGAAAAAGATTCATGAAAGAAAAGAACAGGCAGCTTGTTGCCATTGCATTACTGCCATTTCTGAAAGTGTAGACGCAAGGTCTTAACCCTGTCCTATAGAAAGGCGTACCTAGCGGACTTTGTTTCAGTTCATTAGTGGTGATTTAGCTGTCAATGGAATTAATGTTACAATTCAAACCATGTCAGAGCAAACTCAGCAACTGAAGACTTGATTGTGTTAAATTGAAATTCTGTCCATGAAAGAGTATCTGTAAAGGGGAAAAGATTAGAAACCATTACAGTTCTTTTGGTGGTAAGACATTTGATCAAATATCCAATCTACACAAAATAATAAGTTTATAAGTGAATCATTTTACGTTAACCTGTGTTTTTTGTAGACTGCCATCCCATTCAGGGTGAGCCTGGACTTGTACCCTGCGTCGCCCTGGGATAGGTTCCAGTCCCCCTCATGCTGACTAGGATAGTGGTTGGAGGCAGCATGGATGGATGTATTTTGACTATATAACTCTTATGGGACTAAAGACTGAATAAGTGGATAATTATTAATTATTTGAAATAATGATCACTCTTATTCCGTTATCCTTCAAGATACAAAGAACCGCAGCATTATGCACTTGTCCTTTCATTAAGACTTTCAATTCAGCCTATCGTAATCATACAAGTCTTTCAATTAACGACTTACGCAAGCAATAAATCTTACAAAGAAAAGAGCATGAATCAAAGCAGTTTTCAAAGTCCTGTTCAGGCCACCTGTGTCCTCCGGGATTGATTTCATGGTCTTTTGACTGGTTCCTGAGCTTGTTTTTAAACAGTTCAGATCACACATACATCACTGTCTGTGCGTGATGTTACACCTGCTGATGTCTTGTGTCTTTAACAATAAATTACATTTGGCCACTTTTTGGTTTTAAATACCTAGGTATTGGGATATTTTTTTCACCAATCAAGCTGTAGCCAGTTTTAAAAACAACCTAAAATTTAACTTTAAAAACTTTGTTTTCACAGGCTTTAACTTTTAAACATTAGTTTTACATGTTTAAATTACCTTTGTGTCTCATTTAAAGACTATATTACATTATATTTTTATTTTATATTATCCATCCATTTTCCAAACTGTTTAATCCGATTATGAATTTTATTTTTAATTTAAATCCCTTTCATACACGTCTTAGTTTATAAAAAGTGCTGTATGAATCATTTCTGTGGAGCTTTTCCTGATGAAGGTAGAAATTGTTATTATAAATATGGGGACATAAAAAGGATTAATGTCCATAACCTTGTATTAAGTTTGATCTGAAAGCACCAGTAGTGAATTAGTTCACTTCACATAACTGTAATTCTAATACAGTTTTATTGTTTGGCTCCAGAATATGACTGTACAGTCATTGTGTTAACCAAGTTACTTCAGTCAGGCTGGACAGATTTATCCAAAGAGACTTACATGTTTGTGTGGAAACAAAACTGATATGCATTGAAGGGTTAGATGATGGATTGTTCCAGACTCCTCCCCCATATACCATTCATTCAATCTGTAACGTGCATCAATGATGTGGCACATCTGCATCATTCTGGACCTCGCAGACCCGTTCCTGTGCCTTGACCATTTCTACTACGCTCACCATCCATACACCTGCCTACGTCTGTCTCTGCTGAAGCTACTGACATGACGATCGATCTCAGGAGAATGGGAACCTGCTACAATTTGTCTAAAAGGTTGCATCTTCTAAACCAGTGGAGGGAGAATGATTGTAGTGACCTTCTGGAAATGTACCATTGCATCATTCTATTTCAGATTGAAAAGTTAACTTTCATCCATGTCTGCTCTAACTTTTCTGATTTTCACCCATAAATACTGTAACTGAACAGTTTGTGTTTGTTTTGTCTCACACACACACACACACACACACACACACACACACACACACACTCAGTCAGGTTAGTGCTTTGACGGGAGTGAACAGAAATAGCCAGGAATGCCCAGCAGTATATCCACCCACTACCAGTCTCTCATGAGACAACCGCATTTAGAAATGAAAGTCATAACTAAATGACACAAGAACCTCAACGTGAAACACACATCACAAAAATGCAGTCAAATTGCCAGTTCCTAACAGTTAATCCTTCCCAAAAACTGACTCAGCCTCGATTAGCATTTTATGAGTTTCCCCCGTGGCAGCAGCTGAACAAACAAAATTTATTTCTCGCACTGCTTCAAGTGCAGTTTTCACACTGAATGCTCCATTTTAATAAAAGTGCTGATCTACAGATTACCAAATAAGTAGACACTGGGTGATTTTGGAAGATTTCATATAATGTAAAAACTGACAGCAGCAGATAAGTTCTAAGGCCATTTTCTAGACTTGATGGACTCGATTTCCATGCATGTGTCTGAATGGTAAATAAGCTCCATCGTCCTGGAAACCTCCCATGGTCCACAGCTACTCTTGCAGAGCAAATCACAGAAATCGTCTGACCTTTACACCTGTGACAAACATATTCTGTTCCAGTGTGCCAATGACAGTTCATCTGCTCCAGAACTGCTGCAGTGAGCATTAGTGAGCTTCCACTAAATATTCGCGCCCCCCAGTAATGCGTGGCACCTGCAGTTTAAGCTGGTTATCTTACAACAAAAGAAATATCCCACTGAAGCTAATTGAAAGTACTTAATTCAGCCTCTTTACTGCAATCCTCAACAAATAGGCCAGGAAATCAATTACCCACCCCCACCCCCCACCCCCCCAGGCCACACCCATTGTCAAAGAAGACTGAGGTCAGTGGGTTCAGCAATAAAAATTCAGGCATTTTGAAACGAAGGCCACACTAATAGGAGTGCACAGGAGACCAAAGCCACAAAACGTGTGCGGACATGACATTTGAATAGCACCGGCCTTTGAAGTGGTACCATAACCCCTTTCTGATGTCTACTGCAGCTCAGAGCCAGCAGGAAGTACATCACACCTCCGCCTGATTCACGGGATCACACTTGTCATCTCCTGAAACAGCTGCGGGTTCGAATTATTTCACACAGAACTTTCAGCAACTCGTCGGAGCATGACACCTATAGCTGGCTATCAAAAATTCATCAATGTTTATTATTTTCATATCTACATATACTAATTATTATTGTCTAAATAAATATAATTATTTTTAAAGTAATGCACATTTAATTACCCCCAGCTGACCTTGTCAACCTATCACCTTTTGAAGTGAAACAACTTGCCCCTGACTTGTGCCTCATCTCTTTCTGCCATGTTAAAATAAATTTTTAACAAGAAACCTCCAGTCTTCAAGAAATTCCTTCCTTAAGGTTCTTTTTTTTTATTTTCAAAACACAATCAATTAGTTAAGAGATTAATAGCCTTAAACTTCCTTTGAAAAGCGGATCTAGGCTACGAAAAGGAGAAGGAGAAAGGGAGAGGAGGCAGAATGAAAAGAAGAATGAAAGCAGGTGTGTCAAAAGGGGGACAAAGGGTGGACCTCAGCACGGCTCCGCGTGCTGAATGTGCAGACTCCACAAAGTATTCATGGGGGAAATTAATTTAACAAGTATGTAGCCTGCTATCCCAGCCATTCACAAGAGATTACCATTACAACTCGAGGGTTTGATTCAAACAACCTCTCAAACAATTACAACAATCACTGGACATGTCCCAAAAATAGGCAGTACGGGGGTAAAGTTAGGAGCCTAGGGGACTGTATGCATGTGTTTCCCACTTGCTGGTGCTCTGGCTTACACACCTGCTGGTAACGTAGGGATTTGTAACCATTGGATAAAAAGCCAACAACTGTGTTGGAGAACTCTTAATATACAGCAACCGTTTCTAAGGATTGGTCGCATAAGTCCAAAAGATTTAATTTGATCCCCGTGAAAAGTGAACACTTTACTGTTTTTCTCACCAATTTACTTTTCATTTACGCTGCTTATATCCCCTGAAAGACCAAACTTCTTTCTCAGTACGGACCACAAATGGACAGAAACTGAAAAGACAGAACTAACAACACCAATAGAAAAATCAATGCTGTATCATCATGGGCCTGAGTGGTCAGAAAACGAAGGAGGCGTTGATGTAGTCTTTCAAAGACGCTTTTTTTTTTTCTGCCGTGACAGATGGAGTCACCAAGGCACGCTGTGGCCATGGTGACTGCTGCAGGAAAGGCCCTCCGGACACACTTCCCTATAACGTAGGTGTTAATGCTGCATGTCTTACCACACTGTGACAATGAACGTAACGGAGTAATGGCTGTCGTACCGACTGAAGCACCGTGTGCGGCTACTTGAGTAAACTTGAAATAGAGTTATCTCCACACTCCCTTAGGAAGGCACCTGGTTACTAGACATGCCATGCTCTCACATTACAAAATAAGTCATTCTTAGTATAAAATTATGAAATTAGTGTGTCTCTTGTTTAAAGGAGGTAAGCTCTTCAGCTCTTCATGCATGACATGTTATGTTACAGATTGGTAGATGTACATGTAGAAAAGTAAACGTAATGACAAGGTTCCTCTCACAAACACATTATCCCGAGTGTTATGCCCATTATACCGCCAAGTAAGGAACTGGTAATGTCGAAGAAATGGAAAGGAGAAATTAAACGAGGAGGTTAACGTGGCCGGTGGGGCTATCGCTGCTACGCTTTGCTTCGCTTCTAGATTTCCTGTTACCTGGAAATATGCCGGCAATAAACTGATGGCGCACAGGGACGATGTTTCTGGAGCCACCTTACTGGGCGCCTGTGCCGCTTATCAGAAATAACACACTAAATATGAAGATTAGTGTTCAAGTAACCGAGAAAAAGAGACTGGCCACCGAAAATTTTCACGGGTGAGCAGACAGAAAGCTGCGTCGCGGGGACGAGGCGTTATCAGAATTAACGGCGCTCATGCAGGCATCTGAGGCGGCGGGCGGGAGTGGTTATCCACGGGGGCCTGGAGCCCGTACCAGGCGGGGGACACCCTGGCCATAGCCTACTTATACGGTGTATATATACACTAAGGATTGGCTGTCTGAGAAATTGTCCTTTTGAGAGTCAGAATCAAACATGTTTTTGCATATGGTCCTCAAGATTAGAGGTTACTGTTACACATTCCGATGAAATATCACCTAATAGGAAACCAGCTCCGGATTTAGTTGATAGTGACCGAGCTGCGATTTAACTCCAAACGCACCCTTTGACTTAAAGCCCAGTACCCGAAGAGAACACGCTAGGCTTCCCCCCACCGTCTCCACGCTCCCTCTAAGGACATGAAACCCTAAATGCCAATGACTTCGTCCCAGCTGAGAATCCCGCCCCCGTTTGTTCGTCATCGGGGGTCCCAAGATCTGCGTTCTCTGATAGCAACCTGGTCACTAATGTGCCGTCGTGCTTGGAGCACAGCAGACCTCAGCCGCAGATTAGTACCGGAGAGCTGTTCTGCGCTATAATTAATGTGCTAGTTTTGCTCAGTCGTTGCCTCCGCTATTAAATAAACAACAGTAGCAGGAAAAAAAAAAAAAAAAAGCAGCAACGATAATTAACATAATTTAAACCCATTCCGTCCAGCGGTGTTTATGCCTTCGTTAATCCTCACACCGCGTCCGTCAGTTGGTGTCTTTGATGCGTTTTAGACAAATTAAGCGTGAAACCCAACAAAGACGGAAAGCAACAGGAACCTCAGGTCGGGTATGCCCCCCTCTAAGGGGGCAATTGTTTACAAAGTATGTGTTCTATTTTTACGGAAGAGTTTCCCATCTGTTTACGGGTTCTTAACCCAAGAAAGGTTTTGTCTTGTTGTTCAGTATCAAATCCTTCTTAGATTGATTTTACGCTCTTGTGGAAATGCGAATTGCTTTAACCACTGCTGAACTAAAAATACCTAGACCTCCAAGAGGTAGGTATGGGAAGCTATATGCTCAACGGGACTGCCAGTGATGGAGATGTAACAGAAACGTCCAACCTAAATGACTTTGTGTCATTTTGCTACACCACCAGAGTTTTTTTTTTTTTTAACCTGTCTTTGTTCTCAAATCTTCCTGTGTCTACATCCCTGCTGACCTGAGGAAGCTGTAATGTTTTAAAGCTGAGGTCCCCAAACCTCTGACTGTTTCATAGACTTGTTCTGTCTCGTACCATTTAGGCATTTAGTGTCAGAGCCTGTAATGAGTCGTATCTGGTGGTGGGGTGAAATGAAAGAATGTCTGGAATTGCTGGGGGTCTCCAAGAAGCACTTATGAAAGCACCAGTCTAAGGACCAGTCCTTGCTATCTACAAAAAGTTCTGGACCCAAGGAGCAAATTATGAGCCTTGTCACTGGCATCACTAGTGGGAAAGGCCTAACTCAACGATCCACAGAAAATACAGACGGGTTCATTTAGCAATGAAAAGTCAGTCCAGTGTCAACAATTAGCTCAGTTTCTGTATGCTGACTGGGATATCGAATTCTTGTTAAAGTTTCACACTTTGATGCTAAATGACAAAGTAGGTGGACCCCTTAACCAGAAGGTCACTTTATTTAATTCTAGGCGGAGCCCTGAGTTTGTTCTGGTGATCATGGGAAACCAAGCTAGGTCATCATGGATGCCAGTCCAAACTAAGCAGCTAAATGTAAATGCAGTGTAAATATATCCTGATGTACGCTCACAGAAGTCCATCTGTGCGGCTAGCAATGTTACTAGTGCTGGTAACATCACAATGGCCAGAAATCGGTTTAGGGTTAACGCTAATCATTTTTGTGTTTGAGCAGCCCATGATTGAGCCAAATTCACTTGAGAGGGGGATTAAGGAAAGGCAGCATTGTTTGCTAATTGGCCAATTGACGGCATGCCCGGACTGTCTGTGCTTTTGCCCATGGAAGGGTTCTTTGCTCCAAGTGAGTGCCAGGCCTCTGGGCTAGAAGGTGTGGCAAGTAATCAGAGCGCTTTCCAGTTTCCCCAATTTGGCAGCTGAACGGCCCATAATTCTGTTTAATTGCAGTGTGCAAAAAAAAAAACTGCCTTTTTTCCCCCCACCTCGCATCTGCTACAAGCCTCTCTGATTTCCTAAAACATGGTCTGTTTGCTGCAGCTTCTCCAATATAATCACATTTCCTCATAATCATTAATAGCTTTTCTGTTTTTCTTGTCAGTCAAGTTATCTGTCCATTTTCTTTTCAGATAAAAATAATTTTTTTTTTTTAATTAAGACAAAGTTCTGCAGGTATTGGGAATTTCTTGAATGTAATGAACATTGAACAGACAGAGCTGAATGAACACAGGAGACCCAGACCACTTTGGGTCGGCAGGAAATAATAGCCCAATATAACAAATCTTAATGCTGCCGTGGCGTCTGGAAAACAGTGGCAATTACATTCGTTGCGTGAATCTGCGACGGGCCTCTGTAAGAAATGACAGCCGACTGATTTTCAGATGTTCCTCTGGGTCAGTGCGTTCACTGTCAGCGTGGGATTTTTGAACAGAAGCCTTAATTGCACTGGATGCAAACAGCCAGCGAGGAATGAAATCTCCGGCACGGGCGAAGCTCCTGGTTAAACGTTAAACTGCTAGCCAAAAACCCCATATATTTCATTGGCATTGAGAGCAGGCCAAAATTTATTTTGCTAACGACCCGGAAATGTGCCAGAAAGCTCTCAAGATAGATGGACTTAATGCCGTGAAGCAAACGACATTTCTGCTGCTCCATGGACAGTGATGAGTCGGCGAGCCCAATGATTAATCACTAATCAATGTCAGTAAGTTTATTTAAAGACTATCATCCTTCTGCAAGGACCCCAGCCTCTGAGCTTCAACACATAATGTATTTATTTTAGATAGTGTATTCCTCATTGACATCCAGCGGCCAGCCAACACCGGATATTGCTGTGCAATTAAGGTGAAGCCACAATAGCCCCAGGAGCCTGCCGCCAATTCCTGCGATGCCTCAATGTGTTGCGCATACATACTAATGAAAGCATTGCTGCGTGTAAAAGTGCCCACGCGTAGCCAACAGCCAGGCTATGTTCAAACCAAAGGGCTAGGTTTGGGATTCGATAGAAACAGAGGGAAATATTATTTCGATCATGCGTTTGGAAAATGCACGCGTACAGAAACATCTTTCTGGGAGCCTGTGTGCTGTCGATCCAAAGGAGGCAGAAAAGTGAGCCAGGCTGGTCCATATCCCTAACGGGTGGCCACAGAACCCTTTCTGCTCCAGACAATGGAGAGCTCTTGCTGATTACAGCAGAATGTGACAATTGAGGTGGTCACTCACAAGGGCCCTCGATAATTGACAAAGCTCTGGACTCTCGCAAAGCTCGCTGTGTGAAAAAGGGATATAAAAGCTGTTTTATACTGGAAAACAATGGAAAACTCACATAAAAGCAAGCAGCTAGGCCTAGATTACAGAGAGGGAAAAGTCATTAATACTGAGAGCAAATTAACGTCATGTGAGTTTGCTACAAAACCGGCAGTCTTGCATAAAATGACATATAAAAGAAACATTTTGCTGCAGGTATTTTCTACCAGTAAATCAAATATTTTTGTAAAGGTATTTTTGTAAATTATTATGAACCATTTCTTTGTCAGGTAAGAAGGTCAAATTAAATTGTGCTAAATGGCATGGCTGCCAGTACTGGACATTTTTCCAAAAACTAGTTGGGAACTTTGTCATCTACTGCCCTCTTGTGGATATTCTATGTGTTACGGCATTACAGAATATGCAAATTTTGAAAATCCATTAAAATACTACTCAGATTTATTTATGCGCTTCTTTCATCTGACCTAAGGCATGAAAATCTGCATAACTCATTGTTTTAGTTCCAGTGTTGAGGACTCAAGACACAGTGTGTTTTCCTGCCAGAACCAAATTTATTTAATAAGTTTGTAATTGAGACCTTGTTTCTTTGAACCAGGTCCGTAATGGGATGTCTAGAACCAGGGCTGGAACTGGAGATACTTTGCTCACCTTAATGTACTGTAAGATTTTCAGTGGAAAAAAGGCAAATGGGTGGGTGTAATTTTGCTTATGCTGTGGGTCGATTTGACCTTGAAAACATGAGTACACAGTCAATTATATGTTATACTATGGCTAAATATTACATTAAAGCTTTTCTCTTTGTGCTTTCAAAGTTAAGCAATGTCTGAAATATTTCTTTGATTATTCACACTAGTATTTTTTCCATATCATAATTTTATTGCTATAAATATTCAGAAAATATCTTTTTAAAAAGTGTCCCCACAACCCTGTCCAGGGTTAAAAGAAATGGCCGTGTGATGTGTCTGTTAGTGTTTTTCATGAACTTGGATGCAAAGTTGTAAAAGGTGAGGCTGAGAACACAATGGCATTTAACTAGCTACTTATAAGCAGGGCTATTTAATTGATCCCATTTGAAAATGTAATCAGAAAGACTGTACTTTTAGGCAAGCATGAGATAAAACAGCTTTGGAAAATGAGATGCTTTTACAATTAACTTTAAAGTTTTTTGCCTGGAAAGTTTTTTATGTTTTTGATCTGGTTTTCCAGGGAGATGTTGCTTGCACTTTGTTCTCAAGACAGAAATCTTTTACAAAATGCTACAGTTGATTTTGAAGTACTGCATTAAAAATAAAAAAAAAACAAAATGGTGTCATATTCTGAATAACCTTCATTCAGAATCCAACAAGAACAGAATCTAACAAGGATTGGCCACTGCCTCTGTTGCTGAAATATGTGTTGCCATAACACCAGAGACGCCACGTTCTACTAGGCTTCCTGTTCTCAGTCGATCCCACTGTTCTTCAGGTTGTCGTGGTTCTAAATTGATCCAGGTCGAATGCAGATTAAGTCTCAAATGCGAGAATGCTACTCATCGTGATTCATCGTGTTTTCTGAGGAAAGCCAGGGAAATTATTTTTTCTGTCGCTAGGGGACGACAAAGCCTAACATTAGAAATTATACACTTCGGTACACATTTTGGGTTTAACCACTAAGGCTACAAAAAAAACACTACATACTTAACAGAAGTGTAGTTGTAGCTGATCAGGCCGCCAGATACACGTGATAGAACTGCAGGCTGCACAAAGCACTGAAAGCAGCTACCCTGTGGAGTTCTATGAAGGATCCTTAACTCATAACCATGGAAGATCTGATATGTAAAGGCTGACAGCAAATGTTACATTTCTGACTGGTAAGGGTGCCATCTTCATGCTGGTTCTATTTGCCTTTTGCTTGTCTGCCTGACGGAGAGCCCTGTCGCTAACTGTACTGCAGTCGTTAATCAAAAAATGGCCTTCACAACATATGCACACTTCAAAGCCCTCCAGTTAGCTGTTAGTATTGTGGGTGGACACAGTAGACTAATCTGTATTATTTGGCTATATATAGTTTTCACTCCCCTTCCTGTTACAGTATATTGTCTTTAGTATTTTAGTAAAAATGTGCTTAGAGACTGTCAGCTTCTGGGGAGAGCGAGGATCTATGTTCCCTACATCAGTGCATGGACGATAATAGGCTAATCGCGATCAGGCCACTGAAACTCATTCAGAGAGTCCACGTCGCCTCCTCCTCTCACCTAATCTTTAATGCATCTTTCAGCCAGTCAACCATTGCAGCGTGCTTGAGATCCACTACTATCATCCCTGTACCTAAGAAGTCAACAGCAACATCCGTGAATGACTATGGCCGACTGACACTCCTATCATCACAGAGTGTTTCAAAATGCTAGTCATGGCACACAAAAAGACCAGTCTTCCTAGCCCTCTGGACCATTTGCAATTTGCATAGCGCTCTAACAAGTCCACTGAGGACACTATATTTTCTGCCTTCCACCTCTCCCTGACACATCTGGATTAAAAAAAGGTACAAATGTCAGAATGCTGATCACAGATTTTAGCTCAGCATTTAACATAATTGTTTCCTCAGAAGCTGACAATGAAACAGGGGGGTTAGAACTGAACAGCTCCCTCTGTAATTAGATCTTGGATTTCCTAACAGAGAGACCCCAGTCAGTTCGGATTGGCTGCAACACCATTACATGCATCATGCTAAGTACTGGAGCACCACAGGGCTGTCTGCTCAGTCCTCTTCACTCTTCTGACTCATGACTGCACAGTTATTCATAGCTCTAATTACATCATGGAGTTCGCTGATGACACGACTGTGCCGGGTTTGATAAGCAGAGATGACGAGTCAGCATAGAAAGAGGAGGTGGAACAGCTGACCATCTGGTACAGGGATAACAATCTGTCCCTCAACGTCGACGAGACTAAAGAGTTAACGGTCGACTTCAGAACCGACCCGTCCTGACCAGATCCCAGTTATCATCAACTGCTCCACTCTGAAGATTGTAAAGAGTGCCAAGTTTCTCAGTGTGCACATAAGTGAGGACTAACATGGACTAACAATACCATCTCCCTAAAAAGGCCCAGCAGAGACTCCATTTCCTGAGACCGCTGAAACGAGTGAACCTGCCTTCTCCTGTTCTCAGCACGTTTTACAGGAGCACCGTCGGGAGTGCTTTGACCGGCCGCATTAATGTTCAGTATGGTAACTGCAGCCTGTCTGACCGGCAAGAGACTGCAGAGAATAGTGAGCAAGATGAAATATGCACCTAACTGCATCACGGCGATGAATAAAACATTACAAAAATCTTTTTGTTTAATAGCACTTATTATTATTGATATGAAATACAATAAAAAGGACTTAAAGTGCATCATCCATATAGCTACCAAACCATATTTATATGAAATGTTTTTTTCTTCCTGGCGAGGGTCATGGTGGCACCATGCCAAGCAGGTCAGAACAGACCACCCTTGCTGGGGAGACAGACAAGCTCATTCTGGGGGTATCCCCAGACATTCTCGAGACAGCTGGGAGGAACAATGCACCACCCACTTCCCCACTCAGGAACCAATGTGACTGACAATCGTAATCGTAAACAAGAACAAAGGGTACTCAAACTCCTTCACTAAGGGCAGACCCCCCACCAGAAAGGAGCCATCCACTCTTTTCTGGGAGAGTACCATGGCCATCTACCTGGCATTGAACCCCTTGATAACATTAAATTACATCTGACACAAGGAAGATCTGCTTGGCTTCTTCAAAACAGTGCCAAAAATAGGAAGGTTAGGAATTAGCACCTGCACAGCGATGATATGTTCCATTTCCTTGTAAGGTGCAAAGAAACTTGTTTAATGTTAGAGCACATTTTTAATAAATACTTTGATGTATTTACACCAAATCCAGTAAACTGTAGCCATTAACTCGCTGATTAAGTTATCCATCAAATGGCCTCACTCCAGACTTTGGCCACTAATCCTTCCTCCTCCCCCTCTCTCTCTCTCTTTTATTCTTCTGTAGGGCTTATGGTAGGTCTGTAATCACTTGATAGATGCAGATTGCCACATGCTAAAAATTACATTACATTCAGTTTAAACTGTGAAATATGCAGTGCACCCTAGATGCACAAACACAGGTCCAGTGATGTCCAGGGGATTTAAAACAATCACATCATGGCCACTGTTACACTTGACACACACCTTTCATTTACACATGAAGCACATGCTCCAAGCCTCTGATTCCCAGCTGGACTACAGAAATGAGGCTAATGAAGGGCCAGGCGGTTTAATCCCAAACAAAGTCAATGTCAGGACAATATCCAACCACTTACCAGCATGAGTTTGCCCCAGAAAAGCCTTTTCTAGTCTGGAGGATGCACTATTTTAAGGCGAACGGGGGTATTACATAAAACGAAACGGGTTTTTCTAGGACTGTAGCTGGCACAAATAAACCAAAATAATGCTGCAAAAATACAACGCCACAAAAGCACGTAGGGGTTCCAGTAACTGGTTTTTGAAATTATAGCTATCAACCAGGTTACTGCACGTTTAATATGAGGTCAGTAGTCTAAGTCCCTTTACAGTGAAACGAAAGGCTCTATAACCATGGTTACTACAACCTAATCACTCATGAAATTCATAACCTTACACCCACTGTGTAGAGTCCGTCAAACATTATATTATATGGAATACCGTGTTTCCTTTTTCTCCTTCAGGTAAAGTTCTCACTGCTTCTTCCCTAAGCAAGTTAGCTGAAAACAGCGTCAGTTCCAACAGTCTTCGGTAGGAGGCGCCCCTGTGCCTGCGTCACGTGGAAAAGCGGAAGCAGGGTAGAATCTGGGCGCGTTATTGTGTACATAACATAGTGACTGATTCATGGTTTCTTTATTATATATTCGATGTGATCTGTTAGTATGAATCTTTTAAGAATCCGATCGGAAACATAGCAGGTCTTGCTCCATATTTGAGTATCGTAATCCGTCGGGTGAATTGCTGGGATTATATCGCGGCTGCATCTCGAAGACTAGGAAATATTTGCGGGGAAGTGGACATGTCCGTGACCGGCAGTGCCAAAGGGGGTGTTATGTCGGAGCCCACGGGCTTTCTGGGGGGTAGAATTCCTGCCGAAATAGAAGCGATGGCGAAGCACTTAAAAGACCTGGATAAAGAGCTGTTCAGGAAAATACTGAAAGGTGAGCGATTGTTAAAGTGTCTTGTGATGCTTTCGCCTTTTACATTTAATGTCTGGCTTTTACGTCTTTAACCATTTGCTCGCGCGCAGGACCTCCCCGATGCAGTGGTAACGGTGTTACACCTCCCCCCCGATGCAGTGGTAACGGTGTTACACCGTTACACCTCCCCCCCAATGTAGTGGTAACCGTGTTACACCTCCTGATGTAGTGGTTATGGTGTTACAGTGTTACACCTCCTGATGTAGTGGTTACGGTGTTACAGTGTTACACCTCCTGATGTAGTGGTTACGGTGTTACAGTGTTACACCTCCCGATGTAGTGGTTACGGTGTTACAGTGTTACACCTCCCGATGTAGTGGTAACCGTGTTACAGTGTTACACCTCCTGATGTAGTGGTTACGGTGTTGCACCTCCTGATGTAGTGGTAACGGTGTTACACCGTTACACCTCCCCCCCCAATGTAGTGGTAACCGTGTTACACCTCCTGATGTAGTGGTTACGGTGTTACAGTGTTACACCTCCTGATGTAGTGGTTACGGTGTTACGGGACGCCAGACTGTGTGTCTATCCATGTTTAAAAATATTTTTTATATTGCAATCCATCGCGCAGTCATTTATATTTGTATGAAGATATTTTGTAACAGCAAGAAGAAAAAATTACTCGTGTTTGTTACTCTGAAATTGCTTATTAAGAATTTGTAATTCTCCAGACTTGTTTCATGCTGTATTACAAAAATGTCTGCCTTGTCACAAGTCTGAGTAAAGAAATGAATGTGTTCAGAGGGACGACAAGGCACGCAGATCACAGTCATTCTGACTACACATCCAGCCACTCTGTGGCCTCTTGTGGTGGTTAATCAGTTCTTCATTCTCCTCAGCGGTGGTGAGCACTGTGGAGGGCAAGGACTGTAGGGACCTGATGAGATCCATAGCGGAAAGCAGTGAGGTTCCCGAGGACCATTTAAGCTTCATTGTGGCAGGAATGTATAGTCTGCTGAAAGAGGCGTTGAGACTGCCCACCTCTTCGCTGAAGCAGGAGGTGAGTGCCCCAGGACACCACAAAGAGGGACCAACATCTCTGTCCATCTCCATATTGCCGCTGCCCACTTTGGATGTTTATATTAAATTATCTTCAAAGCTTAAAATAGCGGCTGGACATACATGTAGCTCTGCTCCTGTGGCTTACTGTGACTTTGTGATGTTATTGAAACTTGTCAACATCATAAAATCTGCATATATTTCAGGTCTTCAAAGATGATCTCCGGGAACTTAGGTAATGAAATTTTTTCTTTTAGTTATTAAAATTACAAGAATTACATATAGGGTGGCATGTCAGTGCATGATTGGTTTGCATCACAGGGTAGGCTTAATTTAAATGTTACATTTCTGATTACCTGGGGTCTCTTTTATAAAACTTTGCATGAATTCTACCGTGAAACATGCCTATGCAAAACCCCAAAAAAAATCAAAAGTAGGCAAGAAAAAAAAATCCATTCAGTAATACCTGGAGCATGCACTTGTTTATGCAGTTTACCCTTGATAAACCTCAATCATCTCGTGAACGAGTCTGAGCACCTGCCCAGTTGCCACCCACAAATTACCAAACATGGTCGATGCTAATGAACTTCCTGTTCATTTAATATTCAAATAAGGCTTTTCTGGTTGGTCCAACGATTGCGATTACAGAGGAAAAAAAAAACACAAGAAGAGGAATGTTGAGCAAAATGTTATATTTCAGAATATCTTTATTGTCATTGTAACGGGTACAACGAAATTAAGTATTAAATTAATAAATAAATAAATTAATTAAATATTTCAGAGACTAACCAAAGGTATCACCAACAAAAAGTGCATTGAATGGCAAGACACCCCTGCTGTCGTAAATTCCGTCCACTCAAATGAACGCATATTTACCCAAAATAAAAAGTGGCCGTCGTACATTTCGCTTACATGCACACAGTAAAGCAAGAAAGTTGATTCTCTTTCAGGGTCAACTACATTACTTGCTGATTTAGAGGTTATTTTTTATTTTTATTCAGAACTGTCTTAAATTAGCAACCAGGGTGCTTAACCTAGGAGTATTTCACACTAAGCATTTAGATTGACACGTCTTTTGTAGGAAACACACATGTATGCCTGCTTCTTGAGATGTAATTTTTGTCACAATTCACATTATGCATATTTATTGCAGAAGTTGACAGACGTCTTTTCTTCATTTTTCGGTGTCTTGTCTATTATTAACTTGCCTGCAGATTCTCATTACACAACAAGCAACTGGGATGTATACTTTTATCAGCTCATGATGCTGATCGTCAATGCGCAGTTGCTTGCTTTATTATTAATAAATATTAACCTGTATATTAGTTAACTATTTACGACTTTATTTAAGCCATCCAGCTGCCATAAATATACGCAAGTTCTCTCAACATTTTCTTTTACTAATCCCAAATTTTGCGTGGAAACTTGCTTACTCACGTTTTGAGCATTTTTTATGCGTACGCAGGGCTTGTAAATGAGATCTCCTGGACAGCAAACACTGTCAGAAAAGTGTAGTTTTAACACTGACAAGTTGAGTGAAAGAATTTTGAATGCAGTTTTAGCATAATCAATAAAGATTTTTTTATGAGCTCAGATGTAAATGTCCAAAGAAGGAGTTAGAGGAAAATTCAAAAATGAACAAAATGTAGCCTTTGAAAGCAATAAGTATGCTGGATGTTTCAAGCTGTTGTTCTCTGCTTTTAGGATATCGGAGGAGTTCATTACAGATTTTGCCAGTGTTGTTTTCGGAAACAGGTTTGTATGAATGTACAACCATCAAGTGCCTAATTTCACTGCAAATAAACAATGTTGACACGGGATAGCCATTTCTAAGTACTTCAATGTGAATCATTTCTCAATCAAAGCTTTATCTAACTTGCGTTGTATTGTATTGGCAGGTATAGTACTGTTGCCTCTCGCTTCCTAAAACTGGGAATTCAGATCTGTGTGGAGTTTGTGGAGTTTGCATGTCCTCCTTTTGTAGAGTATAATTGTGTATGTATTTGTGCCCTATCCTGCCTGGGATAGGCTCCATGCCCCCCCCCCCCAATGACCCTGACCAGGATAAGCAGTTAGAGGGTGAATGGTGTTAAATTTAGCATTCGGGAGAAAAGGGCCAGCGGTGAGACTTGTTAAACCTGTGGAGACTGAAGGAAAATTAATGAGGTTTGCTTTGGTCGGATGCATTTCCATTTGAACGCTGATACTACACTCCTCCCTGGCAATGACAGCTGATCGTCTGTGTGCACGTGTGAGGATCAGCCCTCTATTGTAGCTGGAGGAGTGCATGTTTTCCAGCCTGGAAATTCACTCTTGTCCCTGAAACTGATAGTATGATGCAGGATTCTGTCTTGTTGTTTCTGGCTATTACTAAACGTGTTTCACATGTTTGCCCCTCTGTGTCTTTGCTGAAGCAGAGTGAGAGGAGGTTTGTGTCCCAGGTGCCTACACCATACAGAATCAAACCACTCCAACCTCATCTAGAATACTCTATGGGAAACTGATGATGTCAGTTTTTGGTCTTATTTCACTTCCTGCCCCC
>JAACJT020000002.1:22277815-22330010 GCA_009936485.2 Gymnarchus niloticus
TAAGCAAACGGAAGATAAGAGAGGATAAAGGGGAGAGGGGGGGGGGGGGGGGGGGGGGGGGGGGGGGGGGGAGGGTAGGGGGAGGGGGAGGGGGGGGGGGGGGGGGGGGGTGCAGGGGACCATAGATGTAAGAGGCAGATTTTTTCTTGGAGGTGGATGGCCCCGTTTGGTGTTGGTGTGTCCTCTGTCACTCTGATTCCACCGGGATGAAGACAGGAACAAAACAGTTTTGATTGCTGGAGACGAGAGGGTGCTAGACTCGGAGCATGTTATAGCCAGCCCGCTGACCTGTTTGTGTGTGCGTATGTGTGTGTGTGTTTGGGTGCATGTGTCCTGGTGAATGTATTTTCATGTGGGATGAGAAGCACTCAAACCCAAAAGTGGATTTCCTATGTCCTCTTACCTCACACAACCTCTAACTGCCGGTGTTGGCTTTACTGCCAGCTCGCCTGCTCAGGAAAAGAGCCTCCCTTGCTGGTAGACGCGGTGATTCGTGCCCCTTTGTTGTATTGCCGTGACAACAGAATGGCCCTGAGTGTGACGTGAGAACAGCAGATTGACGCACAGCAGAGAGAGAGGGAAACTTAAAATTGCTTGTCATTGCCGCTGCTGCTCTGTGAATTCTGACCGACCAGGACCAGATCAGGGTCTTGCACTGGATCGTGCACTGCTGTCCATTTGGGACAAAGGCGTTTAGCAGCTCTCACTGTTCGATGGAATTTTTGTTGCTACTTGTTGATTTCTGCACTGTGCCAACAGGAAGGAAGTGACTTCATCGTTCAACGGCTCTGTGCTGTCACAGTCAGCGGGTCACAGTTGCCTTTGCATTTACCACCAAAACCTGTTAACTGCTAATCAGCTATGGAACAGTGGATTGCACTCATGCACTTGTCTTGGTTTCCAGTAAAGAATTGTAACTTCTGCTCCCTTGCTGACTAGATGTTGTATTAACCTGGACATGTATGCAGTTTCAGGCTGGGTCTCAAAGGCCGTGGCAAATGTCAAGTCTATGTCGTTTTGTGACTGTGACTGTCAGATGGCCATAACCCACTTCACTACATAATACCACATTGCCAGTGCTGTTTCTGTCCATTATGGCACTGGAAAAAAGGAGCGGGGATTTCTCCTTGACAAGTTTTGCTTTAATTTAACATGTTTTATTTTTTCATTGATTCTCTGCTGGCAGACATGATGTACAGGCAGAAATCCAGTCTGGTTGGCCAGTAAGATGCAGAGGTTTTTTTGTTAATAAGATGTCCTCCACTGTGATTTATTGGTTTTTAATAATGCTGGTGGGATGTTGGGATAACAAATGGCAGTCTAAAGCAACCCCCCTGGACTGCATGAAATTCCACCTGTGTATCCTGGCAGAGCTGTTTATAGGCTGGTCAAACACGTAGCCTAATATGGGGGGGAAGTGGTTTCCTTCACCAGCTATGCTTCTCCTCAGCTGACTCAACAGCATCATCTAGCCCAGTACCCCTCCCTGAGTCAGGTGATTGCCCCTCTCTGCCTCCAGGGTGCGCCTGGAGGCCTTATCTGACAACAGCGGAAAGCTGCAGCTGTCCCTGCAGGAAATCATTGAGTGGCTGACTGTGAAGGACGAGGAACTGTCGGAGCAGCTGCCCATAGGGGGCGATGTGGAGGCGGTCCAGCAGCAGAGGGAATTCCATCAGGTGCGAGCTGAGTGCATGCCTGGGCACAGACGCACCGTGTGCCAGGAGGTTCCACACGCGCGCACACAGACAAGCGGAGGCACACAGCCTGTGCAGGATGGATGGTTGGGTCTGTTTATTGTGTCTGTGTGGCTTTATGTCTGTTCAGTATCCTGTGGCTTTGGTGTAGAACAGCGTGTCATTCTCATGCAGAAAATCCTTTTGAAACTTAGTCATGTGGTCAGGAGTCAAACCCAATATCCCCCTCCCTCTCGCTCTCTCACCCTCCTCTCCTGTCTTTCTCTGTCTCTCTCACATACATGCACACACAGATCAGATATAGCTATGCTTCTGGGTCTTTTCCTTGACAAATTTAATGTAACAATTTCAATTACTACAGATCATGGAATCAATAACCCCCCCCCCCCCCAAAAGCGTCTGCTCTTTCAGGTCAGCTCGGCACACAGATTATGACGATGATATGAACTCTATCAGACTCACACGCATACAGACACACACACGTGTACTTAAACTGCCAAATGTTCTTCATTTAGGTGTCTGTGAGGGGCCTGAAATTACAGGGGCCAAGTTTCTTTGTGATGATTTAGAAGTTTCACCTGCTTCTTTTACAGGCTGCAGTCGCACTGTTGTGGCAAATTTGGAAATGAAAGAGGAAAACAAACATTCCTGACTATGTAGAAAAAATAAAAACTACTGAGTTTCTTCATAGCCTAATTTTGTTTCTACAGATGTAGCTGTTACTAAGGCTTTGATAAATGTCTGAATCTTGTATCACATGTTCTGTAGTGCAGACGATGAATCACTAATCTCTGTCGCTATGGGCATGTCAACGTGTGCGTGTGCACTGAGTAATTACGTAATGCTTATCATGCCATAATTATGCTGCTACATAACAATCGTTATGTTCCAGGGAGCTAATGACAAATGTTCTGCCTTCTCCTTCACATGTATAATTTAGCTAAATGGGCTCTGCGGCCTTGCTGAGCTCGCTCGTTTTGTTGATGGCAGACCTCCCACCAAGCGAAATTTGGTACCAATGCAAGTGTAAGCAGTGGGGGAGGGAGGGCCTTTTAACTCCATCCCCCACGTGGGGAGTGGCACCCAGTCAGAACTCCTTGCTTACAGTGGCCTTTCACCTTGACTGCGGCACACCTTCACCCTCAAATCCTGTTACAGGATCTGCAACGCCAGCGATGACAGCTCGCTAAAATCGTGCCATTTCTGACAGGCTAGCCAGGGGCCAGAACTCTTCAGCGCTAGGGCAATATGAGCACCTTCTACAGCAAGATGATTTTAATAGAATATAATTAGCTCACGCTCTAAAGACGGCAGTCAACAGCTTCCCTCAGAAGACAACATTCTGGAGGAGGTGGTGGTGAAGTCCTGACATTTAATTCCACCACTGCCAGTATTAATGTATTCATTATCTTGGTTAATTTGCAGGGTGATGCTGTGTTTGTGGAATGGACCGCAGAAAAAAAAAAGTGACTTCTTCTTTGCTCCATGTCGTTAATTAAGGATCTTCTCGGTGTGACTTGTGAGGGTCCTGCAGCAGATCTTAAGACTGGATCGGTTTCTCAAGTCGCATCATGACTGTTAACCATGCGTCATCCCGTTATATAATGTTTTGGCTCCCATGGACTGTTTTTTTTTTTTATTTATTATTTTTAAGCCTTCCGGCTTCCCATTGGTCACTGATGATCACGTGTCTCCTTACTTCACTCTGACTTTTTACACAGGCCTTTATGGAGGAAGTGAAATCCAGGGGCCCGTTCATCTACTCAGTGCTGGAGTCTGCCCAGGCCTTCCTGACGCAGCATCCCTTCGAGGAGTCCGAGGAGACGCTGGCTGACAGCAAAGGTCTGCTTGACCGCACGAGTTCTGTCACGTAGAGCCTCGCTCCCCCCAGAGCCTGTAATACAATGACAAAAAGTAACACATCGGCCACCTGGGATCTTTGGTGATAGGGAGGCTGGGGTCACATTGTCCCCCAGGCGTATTGGCTCAGTAAGGCTTGTCTGAATTAACATTGTGGGAAAAACAAGCCTGAAGTCCCCCCCGCTGTTACTGTGACTCTCCGGGGACTCCCTGTCTGCACTCTCTGGCTGAGATTCAAGCTCCACCCCTCACCTCCCCCGACACCGCCGCAGATGCGTCGCCCCGACGACGGGCCCTGAATGTGAGCCGTGCCGTGTGGAAGCAGGCCAGCGTGGCGGGTGATCTGTGGGACAAGCTGACAGCACGCTGCGTGGACCGGCACCGCCACATGGACTGCACTCTGGAGAGGCTGCTGCAGGCGCAGGCCGCAATGGCGCAGCTGGCTACAGCGCTGGAGCAGGCTGAGGGGGTGCGAGATTCCTGGGAGCCAGTGGGTGATCTCTTCATCGATGCACTGCAGGACCACATAGATGCCACCAAGGTATGTAGCCAACTGTGGGACATGCTGTTGAAGCACAAGATAATCAAAAGGCAATTGAAGTGAGTTGTTTCACACAGTATATTTGCATATTCATTTTTTTACACATCGTTTTACATTGTCTCTGTTGAACTGGTATCCTCTTCAAGTTCTCCCCGGCTGCATGCACTAATCTTTCTGGGATAGGCTCCAGGCAGCCTGGCTAACCAGAACCTTGGGCCACATGACCTTGGTCTACTGCGATGCAACAGAACCAGCAGTACTCCAAAGATAACAGACCCTGTCCTTTGACTTTTGACCCTTGGCCTCATCTGCCCCTCGCCCACAGCTTTTTAAGGAAGAGCTGACACAAGTGAAGGAGGGCATGAAGCATATCAATGACCTGGCACACCAGCTGGCCATATCAGACGTGCATCTGACCGTGGAGAACGCCCGGTGCCTTGAGCAGCTCAACAGCAGGTGGAAACTGCTCCAGGTACATGCACCTTCTTCCCCTTTTCCCCAAGATGTGCAACACTTCATTTCCTCCACATTGTTGAGACAGCCAGCCAGAGGGACAGACAATCTCTATCGCTGGCTGTCCCTAGGGCTGGCTATCCCTCCACTGTACCACTACACATTCATCCGAGTCCCCCGACCAGACTGGTCCTTTTGACTCCTTGACATCCTCAGGTCATGGATTCAGGGCTCACAGACCACCAACAACCTACAGCTCACTATCCCCAGCACCTTGTCACCCAATGATGTCTTCATTCCTAAAGTTCCTTAAAGCGTCCCCCATGGAGCTCTCAGGATGGGGGGGGGGGGGGTCCAGATCTACACACTCACCTAAAAAGGGAAATAGCTACTCCCCCTTTTCCCCATACACTTTCAGCCTCCTGGTCTGTTCCATCCTTCTTGTGAACATGATTGATGCACAAGTAGAAATAAGAGTTATTCAGGAAAAGAGGCAAAGCTCCATTCTATAACCACAAACAGATTGCATACATTTACAAGCCAGTACCAGTGGATATTTTGTAATATTTTTACATTTAATGATTTATTGCTTGGATTCAGCCTATTCGAGATGCTTTTTCACAAATTTTGAGAGGAACCCCTTTTCCGCATATTGCTGTTGCTGTAAATATACAAAAGCCTGCTGGTGTAGATAAATTTCAAAATTAAAATGTATATAAACAGATTTTTTCTGGGGAGACAAGCGCTACAATACTCTGCTTTGCCATCATTGTGATATTAGCATGTTCCAGCCTTCCCGTCCGACGTTTCCTGGTGCCTGTCAGTGGATTTGGTGTCTCCGCTTTTACAAAGTCGGATGTTTTGACATTCCCCGGCTGTAATTTGCACACTAAATTCATTTCCCTGCAAGTTAAACCGGGATTAGTCAGTCTTAAGTCCCCGGCAGGCCCGCCGCGTGGTGCCGCCGTGTCACACGATAACGGAAGGCGTCACCGAGCACCCGGGCGTCGAGCCGAGTGCCTCGTCCCCTCAGGGGTGTGTGTTATGTGTCCCAGATGATGGAAAGGAATGGGGAGTGGTGAAGGAAAGGCAGCTGAGAGCATCATCACCACCCCCTTCAGAAGACTGCCAGTCTGTCCATCTTTCTGTCTGTCTGTCTGCCCTGCAGAGCTCTATCGAGGAGAGATTGAAGCAGCTGCAGGATGCCCACCGAGACTTTGGCCCTGGATCACAGCACTTCCTATCTAGTAAGATGCCATTGATACATAGGTTGTAGTGTGCAACGTGTACAGGTGTGTGCGTTGACACGCAGGGGGTGCTGTGGAGCTGCCTATCACTGCTCCTAGTGGAGGAGCTGCTGTCTGAGGTGTGTGTATATCTGCATCTCTAGAAGGGGGTGCCAAGTGAAGATCCTGTGTAATGGATCCCACAGACTTGGCTGTGATCTGGCCTCTGGCCATGGGTTTAAATGCCATGGTCTCGTACCATCCATCAGTCAGCAGGCCCCCCAGATTTCTGCAGACAGTGTGGCCCATGTCTTGAGTGGGCAACAGCGTGCTGGGGTTCCGCAGTGATGGGTCCGCTGGTTCAATTTGCACTCACGCTGTTTCCTGTCCCCCAACCCTTCACTCTGCCCGCACAGGTTCCGTGCAGATCCCATGGGAACGAGCCATATCGCCGAACAAAGTGCCGTATTACATCAAGTGAGTCCAACACTTTGTGGGGGGTTGGGTTTTAATCACGGTGAGGCAAGAGATTGATGCAGTCCCCTGATGAGGTTGGTGATGTCCAGGTGCTTCAGAATGTCTGTTCCCTCAGTGGAATGCCCTGACATCTGTGCAGTGTGTACTTGCCAACTGAGCTCAGAACCTGGGCTTGTTTCTTCATCTTTCTCCACCTTCCTGGTTCTGACTTCATCAACAGTGCCTCTTAGTCCACCTGTGTGTCCATCTTTAGCTTGAGATATTGTTGTCCTCTCTGCGTTCCTCTTTATATCTCTTCTTCTGAAACAATCATTAGCCTCAATATGGGAAGACCTTTTAAACATGTGTACAGGGGAGGCTGTGTGTACCATCTCATGCTTGTCCCTCTAAATGCATTTGCATGTGTGCTTCTCTTTCCCCGTGTTCACATGCCTACGTATGAACTTGAATGTATCTGTGGGGTCTGCATGTTTGTTGCTGTATGGTTCTGTTCACACACGTGTGTTTATTCTTTCATGGGATGTGTAGTATTGACAAATAGAGAGCTCCAGTCCCAACGCCTGGTCGATATCATGAAGAAATCGATTTTTTCTTCAAGGTTTTCTGCGGCGATGAGTGTGGAAATTAGGTTTGGGTTTGGACAGCCATCTGCTAGCCTGCCAGGAAGAGTTTTCTGCTGGGAAGGTTTTTCTGCTGGGGGAGGGGGCAGAGCAACAGGGGGGTTATTTCTCTGCAAGCAACTTCCCAGTCAAGCAACGACCTCTGTGATATTACAGCAAAGTGGAATAGTTTGAAACCTGTGTTTTGGAGGGGCTGGTGTTCACCACCATTACTTTTAGGGGGCTCTATGTTGAGAGCCACACAAGTGGGAGGAGTCTCACTGAGATCAAGGCACAGAGGAGGCCGATGCAACCCACCCACCTCGGGGTTAGTGAAGAGGTAGCGTGTGCATTTCCTGCCTGTCGTGTGCTCCCGGTACCTGAGCCACACATGCCAGTGAGAGACGAGGACGTCCTGGAGAGGCACACTGAGTCTCTCTCTTGTTCCTCAGCCATCAGGCCCAGACGACCTGCTGGGACCACCCAAAGATGACAGAGCTATACCATGCACTGGGTATGCCTATTTTTTCCTGTCTGCCTCTAATTGTTATTTGCTGCTGTCTATTTGGGTGGTTGTAGTTGGGGGGGTTGTTGGGGCAGAAATCGCATTTGCTTCACCTTGAAACTCATTAGTCTGGAATATTTCCAAGGCCCCAGAGAATGGAGTGCGACACTTGTTTACCTGAAAGCAGAGCTCACCACCTTATTATTGCTTTGCTCGGTTGTAATTAATTGTGATTAAAAAGCATTTGGTTTGGTAATTAATGCCTTCTGGGTGTCCTGGTAGCTATGCCATATAGAATCCAGCATGTGCCTATAAAGCATTTTCCGTGACTTATCTAATCCCCGTTTATGCTTGAGGGGCCCAGGTGGACAGCAGGTTATGAGAAGTGATTCCCTTTGGCGAGATGGGCATAGCTCAGGTGTGTGTGCAGGATCGCCAGTGGTGTCTTTCTATTATGTAGTACTTTTACCCTTCTGTTTATCCAAATTCTGGCCCAGCGGACCTGAACGACATCAAGTTCTCCGCATATCGGACGGCCATGAAGCTGCGACGGGTGCAGAAGGCCTTGAGGCGTACGTATACTCCTCACACGCTTTTTGAAATATAAGGTCTCTAGAAGACACCACCCCCCACCCCAACCGGCAGTGATGACACTGGCTCTCTGCGAGAGCTCCTCTTGCCTGAGGTACCGTGGAGCCCTCTGGACTGACGTGTAGGTTCTGTGTAGTCTTTCATCAATCAACTCAGATGGTGGAGGTGCAGCTGTGGCTGAGGTGGAGGCACATGCCTCCGAGAGACATAAACACCCACCCGGATAAGCCCTCCCCTTGCCTCACTCCATTCCTGGACCCCATCGTCCCTTTTTGCCCTCTTCCCTCTCCCCACTGGTCCGCTGGCTCGTGCTGTTGCGTGAATTAATTACTTTGCTGCCATAGTAACTGCAGGATTCTTTCAAGCTTACATTAATTGGAGGACTAAGCTTGCAGCAATAAGAAAATTGCAATGCCTTTTAGTGTTACCAGTGCCGAGGACACTGTGGATGTTTCCATCTCTGCTGCATTTGCCTTGCTTTTTATCTAATTATACTGGTGAGAGAAGACCCCCCCCATCCATATTTTTGGAAAAATGAAATATCGTAGTGCATGAAGGGAAATAAAAACACATTTATAAAATCCCCATCCTCAATGTTGCAGGTGGGAGAGCTTTGGGACATAAATCTCTCCTTTATTTTCTCTCCGTCTGCGCTGGTGTATGCTCATCTGCAACTGTGACGTTGCTTGTGGCTGTGCAGTGGACACACTGCCGCTGGCCAGCGTCGTGGACGTGTTCCGGGAGCAGGCGCCACAGCAGGTGGAGCATACCATGGACGTGGTGGAGGTGATCCATGTGTTGACGGGTCTGTATGAACGGTTGGAAGAGGAGCGTGGCATGCTGATCAACATCCCGCTCTGCGTCGATATGTGCCTCAATTGGCTTCTCAATGTGTATGACAGGTAAGCCCCACCCCATTCCCCACCCATTGGTTTGCCTTATCTGGGTGATTAATGTGCACAACAGTAAAGCCCCATCCCCTTCTCCTATACAAATACCTTATATGGCTGTTCAGTGTATATGGCTGGTAAGCCCAAACTGCCTTCCTTCTATAAATTAACCTCGGCTTGCTGCTTAATGAATCTCTCAAGCAAGCCCCACCCCCTTGCCTTTCCACGTCTTCTTCACCCAGCTCCTCCCAGCTTCTTTTACTTGCTGGGATCCCAGCTGTTCTTTAACCGTATATATCCTAACATGAGAGATACCCGTTGGCTACAATCAATAATACATTGGGCATAAATTTTATTATAAAGTTTTGCAGTCACTTTTCCCTTGCTCCTACAATACATTACCCCCACCTGTGCATGCAGCTTCCTAACTTGCGATTTCATGAACCACGGCCCAGAGCATGTTCATCCATCTTCCTGCAGTCACAACACCACCTGAGCCCCCGACAAACATGCTCCCATGAGACCCCCAGTGACCGACATGTTGTTTCAGATTCCCACCTTCTCATTGCTCTTAAGTAGACATTTGTAACTCGGCACTTTAAATAAGAAGGTACTCTTTCCCAGCTAATGAATGAATTCTCCCCATCTTTTTGCCAAGTGTCTGACTGAGGATTCGAAGAGTAATTTCATTACAGAGCCACTGCAGATATTTTACAAGAGCCAAAAATCCCGATGTTTTCTGCCTGTCCTGAATTTATTCTTTTGACTAATGAGAAAAACAGAACATTTCCATTTTCTAAAGTCAGTTAAAATAATTCATTTTGATATTTCCGTTTTCAAAGCAAATAAACCAGAAGATGGGGAAATAACGAAGTGTGACTCTAGAGCAGACACAGGAAATAGTAGCACACGGAAGCACGCCATCTTAACCCAGGCACACGTGGTCACTTCATACATCAACCATCGTGATTCTGGTGGGGGATGAAGGGCATGCATTTCCTCTCTGATGGTGGTGGGAGGTTTGGAGCACTTTACCACATTCATTTTATCCCTGCAAAGGGGGGGGGGGGGGTCAATCCAAGGTCACATTGTACATTTCAGAAGGTTTTTTTCTGACAAGCAATGGAGCAGCGGTTTTAATCTCAGTACATCTGTGACTGTGGCTAACCATACCCCTAATAACGTACTGTTTGAATTGTCCTGGGGCGTTGACCCACTTTTTACCGCAGCTTTTCTGAAACCATTGACTTAAAGCAAGGTGTAGGATTCAAAGCAGCCTTTTTTTGCCCTGACTGCAACATTACGTAGTCCCCAAAACCCCCATCAATTCCTCTTATCTCCCCCTAGTGGTCGCAATGGGAAAGTGCGGGTCCTGTCCTTCAAGACGGGTCTGGTGAGCCTTTGTAAAGCCGACATTCAGGACAAGTACAGGTGTAAGTAAGAGTGGGCTCATGTCGAAACAAAACTGCAAGAACAAAGTGCACATCTCAGAAAAACATCTGCCCAGGCTAAAGGACAAGCTAGACATGATTAAGCTGCGGCAGAATACTTCATTAAACTGAGGCCACAAAGGTTAAAATACATTAAGACGACTTTACAAATCCTTTTTTTTTTTTTTTGAGTGAGAAGCTGTAAAATGGTCAAATGCAGCCTGCTGGCTGGCTTGGGACGGTTTGATCAGAGCTGGCTGTCTGTGACCCGCCAACAGTGTTTTGGGACGATTCTCTGAAGGGCTGTTTGTCCTTGTGCTACATCATACTGTACGTTTAGACAGTCACACTACAGAAACATTGTTATGTGCAGAGATATTCATGGCATTTAACTATGACGCACCGCCATGAGCCATAAATTAGAATAAGCACAAGGAGAGCAGTGGGATTGCAGTTAATCCATTCATGAGGAATGTAACTGAACCTGCTATAGCATTCTCTAATGTCCCTGTTTTATCACTCTAATTATCCAAAGGCACATGGTTTTAAAGTGGTACTCCAGCCCTGTAATACTTGTGGTTAAACCACCACTCCCCCCATCTCAGATCTGTTTGGCCAGGTGTCCGGACCCAATGGGCTGACGGACCAGAGGCACCTCAGCATGCTGCTGCACGAGGCCATCCAGATCCCGCGCCAGCTGGGCGAGGTAGCCGCCTTCGGGGGCAGCAACGTTGAGCCCAGCGTGCGCAGTTGCTTCCGAGTGGTGAGTTGGCCTGAGCCACCCCTCCCATTGTTGTTAACCCCACCCATCAGGGACAGCCACGCCCACACATGGTATCGAGTGACAGGGAGACAAGAGGTCAGCCGAGATCCATCGTAAATGAATGTTTGGAGCCAAAAATGTTTTGTGTGCACCCCATCCCTTAGAGAAAGAAATATTAAAGCTCCCGTCTCAGCTCTTAGCCTCATCATTACTTACCATGTGTTTTTGGTCTGTCTTCGTTTGGTTGTCCCTATTTTATTAAAGGCTGAAAACCTCTAGCATAAATGTATAAATGTTGTTAATTTCCAGAGGAAAGTGTTTACTTGAATACTCACAGCGATAATGCAATTTATTAGGCAGAGTGACCTTCACATAAGATTGGCACAAAATGTTTCTACGCATTAAAGGTACAGAAAATGTGGGGAGATGAGAGCATGGAACAGAGAATGGTGCAAGATCTAATAATAATCTAGAAAGAATGTTCTTAAAAGGGTTCGTATGGAATATCTTAGAATATTGGTCTGATTGTGGTTAGCAGTGGATGTGATTTATCTTTCTGTCAACATGTTCCCGGCTCATCTGATGCTGAAAAATCATTTTGGGAGGCTGAGAGTTCTCAGAAATTGCCTCTTTCCATCATTTATCTGGGTTTTATGACTGATCCTGTCTTTAAGTCTTGCTTTATTTGCGCTGTGCCTCGGACGCCAGCCACAGCTAATTAAAATTCATTAATTTCAACATTTGTTTCATGTCAAGCCTTTTAATTTTGGCTGAAATACCAGTGTTCTGCCAGTCAGCCCGTTCCGTTATTGGACATTAATCACTGGCAGCATTAATGCAGCCTGATAGGACTGTGACATGGTTTGGTGCATTTAATGCTGCCAGTGGCCGTGAGTGTAGTGGCAAGGGGACGAGACATCCTGCAGCAGTGTCATTATGACTCTGCATCCCACTGATGATGGTGAATCCTCAGTAACTTGATCGTGTCTTCCCACGTTCCCAGACAGTGCTGTGTCAGTGGTTGACTGTGTCTTCTGGGTTTTCCTGTGCCGTCTTATGCTATGCTGTGCTCTGGTTCCTTGTATTTAACTCTGCAATGCTGTGTCATGTTGTGCTTTTCAGACTGTGCTATAACGCTGTGCTCTCCTCTGTTGTGTCTGTGCTCTCTGGGGAATCTCTCAGACTTACATGGGTCACACTCCCTGCTGACGTTACTCAGCCTGAGGTGATGGCACTGCCTGTGCCTCATAAACCTCTTCATTAGGTTCTTCTTTTTCCCCTGCTGTCATTTTCGCTCTCTTATCGTCTCCCATTATGCCGTGCTTCCTTTCTCTGCCAAACAGGCCCCGGGGCGCCCTGCCATCGAGCTGTCTCACTTCCTGGAGTGGATGAGCCTGGAGCCACAGTCGATGGTGTGGTTGCCCGTGCTGCACCGCGTGACAGCCGCCGAGTCGGCCAAACACCAGGCGAAGTGCTCCGTCTGCAAGCAGTGCCCTATCAAAGGCTTCAGGTCATACCAGTAGGGGGCGGTGTGCAGCTGACTTAGAACAAGATCAACTCTAATTCCCAAGGCAGCTTTTAATGGCTACAATTAGTCTAACAACTATCTGTTATTTGAGTTGAAGAAAGCAACTGCCTAGCAGCATGGATTATTCCTAATACTTTAATTTAAAAAAATCACATTTTGTTGCTCCAGTGTTGAATTTCTAGTTACACGTCATATGGCAATAGGTAGAATGCTGCATTGCTGCAAGCATCAGATGTGGGCATTTTTGTTATTTTTTGGGGTTTTGAGGCTCCAATAGTATTGGCAGCAGGTGGCATAACTGTTAAGGATATAGACCTGTCACCTAATGACTGCCAGTCCAAATGCCAAGAGGGGTTTGTCTGTTGTACCCTTGAGAAAGGTACTGAATAGCTGCAGTAATATATCAAGCTGTCACATTGCCTCATCATTTGTTTAAATATACATACTGGTATACTGGACACATGTATATTGATTTACAACTATAGATGCTAGCTGTATGCCCAGTTCAGCTTAGGTTCTCTTGGGGACATATCCAGTTCCTTAGGCCTCCTCCATGTCCTACCACAGGTACCGCAGTCTGAAGCAGTTTAATGTGGATATCTGCCAGACATGCTTCCTGACAGGCCGCACCAGCAAGGGCAAGAAGCTGCACTACCCCATTATGGAATACTATACACCGGTAAGAGACTCATGCACAAGGGCTCAGAGTTCAATCCTCGTAGCAGAAACAATGCTAACTTTGGGGTTTTATGCTCTTTTAAGAAAGAACTAAAAGATCTGGAGAAAGTGGACCACATCCTTGGCCTCTCTGAGGTATCTGAAGGCATGGATATCATTAAGGATTGCTGAGTTCTACAGAACAACTAAGTTCCATCCAACTTTTTTCAGCTGAATCCAAAAATAAAACCCGAAATTTTCCAGCTTGACCCATAAATAAAATCCAGCATTTTTCAGGTGGACCTAAAAATGAAACCCAACATTTTTCAGCTAATCATAAGCATAGATGTAGTGGTCTGAGTGATAGGGGGTTGCAGTCATGGACTGGCTGAGATAGCTGTTGAGTTTGATCCAGGTGTGTCAAGTCTGCGGTTAACATTTCACATTGCATAACTAAATCCCCCACCCCTCACCTCGATGACCGAGACAGACAACCTCCGGGGAGAAGATGCGGGATTTTGCCAAGACGCTGAAGAACAAGTTCCGGTCCAAGCAGTACTTCAGCAAGCATCCACAGAGAGGCTACCTACCTGTGCAGTCTGTCCTGGAGTCAGAGGCTGTGGAAAGGTGAGTGTGGTCTGCCATGGTGGACATGAACGTCAATAATAAACTAATATGCCAACATACTCAGTGCATACACCACAAACATATTCACACCCCTGACATTGTCAGTGTAAATATCACAAATTATTGCAGAGTCCTGGTGAATTTGGCATACAGACTGAGATGCTTTGGAGGCAAATCATCGCCTGATGAATGAAATGTCTCCAACACGTAAACAGCATTATTAGGGAAGCGTTCCAGCAACTCTCAGAGTAGCAGTGGGAGATGAAGAGGCTCCGAAATGATGGCAGGGCAGACATTTCCGCTTGTCATGTGCTGATCTCACACGCAGGCCCAGTAACTGTCTGCGCTTGCCTCTCTGTACACTTCCAGTCCTGGCTCGTCTCCGAAACTGCCTCACGCTGACACGCACTCCAGGATCGAGCACTTTGCCAGCAGGTAGGCTATGAAGAGACCCGTCATTTATAAAGAGCTCATTTGCATTAGCAATCATTTGTTTAAGCGATGATCTCATTCAGAGTGATTCTAGGCAGGCACTCGCCCCCAAAGCTGCCATAGTTCATTTCCATGAGCAAGGTGAGATAAATGGCCTCCTCTTGCTTGCAGCATGTCTAATGCTTCGCTAATGTTCCTACAGCTAAATTTTGTTGATTTAAACAGCTTTTTATTTTACCTAAACAGTGTCTCTCCACTGAGTACCCTAAGGTAGCATGCAGAGAAGGATTCTGCTATGATTTGTTGTTAGTGGAATTATTCTTGTTAGGACTGTGCTAGAAGGTTAGTGACTGTCGCTGACCCCTCAAATAGCCTGCTAGGCTATTTTAGGCTTGTTTTGGTTGTCTTTTCCTGTTAGTTATATTCTGTCCAACTAGTCTTAGGCTCTTGTCCTGTTGGTCTTGTCCTGTTAATCCCGCATACATTTAGGCTCATCCTATTAGACTCCATGTCAGCAGCATTCTATTAGATGCACAGTACCTAAGACTTGTCCTGACGACCCTGTGTTGTTAGCCACGTCCTGTTCACCTTGTCCTGTTAGCCTCACTCTGGTGAACATGTTCTGATAGCCTCGTACCACTGGCCATGTAATGTTAGACTTGTCCTATTGGACTTGCTTTCACATCTTCTGTCTGTGAGGTCTACCTGAAGCTTGTACTTTTGGCAAACTCATCCTGTTAGCTTCACCCTGTCACGTTAGTCCTGCTTAATCTGTTGTCTAAGCCTCATCCTCTTGGACTTGTCATGTCTGCTTTGTGTTAGCCTCGTCATGTTAAGGCCAGCAGAGACTGGGACCACAGCCCGTTGAGTGCTGTTCCATTCAACCTCCACCTGCTACGCTGTATCACTGCCAGAAGGCTGTGATTCAGCTGTTCAAATGCAGAAGTAAAGAGCAAAGTATCCCTTGACCAGTGCCCGCCATCTGTTCCCCCTTTGCTGCTTGAAGTTTCTCCTGGCCATCAACCCTGCATGTATTAATTGCCCCTGCTCAGGAATAACCCCCCCTTGCATTAATTCATTAAATGCCAAGGAGAAGATTTTGTTGGCGTGACACTCTGGCTCGAGCAAGACAAATAAACAAAATGCGTCTATCTGGCACATCGGTCCCATCGTGTGAGCCAAACTTTTATGCAGATGAGCGTCCACAAAACTCACAAGCCCTGAATTATAGCCAGAACTGGATCCTAGGGGCTAGGCTGTACCTACAGGGTAGATACCTGGATGAAAACCTGGAGCATGTGGCTAAAATAACAGCCTCAGTCAGACATAACAAGAAAAGGTGCATGCTGTGGATTTGTGTCAGTCTTTTTCCTGGGGAGCTGCGGCTCTGTCATGGGCCCTCCTAACACAGGTGAGAGACTCACAGGAGTCTGTGTTTCTGCCCGCTGCTACCTCATCCATGTTTAATAGCTATGCTGTTAGTCCATTTCCCCCACTGACACTTTCAAAAGGCAAATGAAAATATGAGACAGGTTTGTTTCTATTCGTGCGGTGGGCTGCTTTAGCCTTTTGAAAATCTGAGGCTTTGCCAAATCAAAAAAGACAGGTCCTTTATGTCTCGTTGGGAATATAACTGCTGGAGATCAATCTGTTTTGCAGCCTGCAAACAGATTTGTCCATCATCTTCAGATCATTGCAAAAAAAAAAAAAAAAATGAGCACAGCTATGAGATTTCTCACTTCGCTTCCCTCTGATGGTACGACATCTTTAGAGTTGTACTGCAAATGTAAATCGCTGTGGGATTTTGCCAGTGTTGTGGTATGGCCATTTTGGAGGCTCCTGTATGGAAAGGTGCATCCATAGCTTGCTGTGAGAGAAGGGAGCTATACCAAGGAAGGGACGGGTGTCTGTGTAATAAGGCTCAGGTGAAAGTTCTGGAATTTGATGTCGCAGGTGATTTGTGGGTAAAGGAGATCAGCGTCTTAGCTGAACGGGGCTGTGTGTCTGGCATGCTAAGTGTTTGGGAATGGTCCCTTCAGAAGGACACCTGAGGTTATTGAACCATCCTTGGACCATCTCAGGGATCTGTGAGCTTAGTGGATTAGGGGGCACAGCAATCATCTCCTTACCAGGCCTTTGTCACCTGTAATCTGTGTTCACCAGCTGATGATTTAGACCGAGGTTCCTGAGTGGTGGACGTGGGGTAGGATTTAAGAGAACTTTTCCTTACTGTCATGCTTTTCCATTTAACCTCTATCTGCCAATTATGAGCCTTATGTATTTTGGACCCACTGTATTCTTTAAAGAGATTAACGGCATTACGTGTGGTGAGGGGGATGCAAAAGCTCAATACTCAGCAAAAATATCCATAAATACATTAAAAAGGAGAAATGGCTCGAACCTCAAGACTCTGTCAGTCGCTTTGGAAAGAAACGTGTATAATGCCTGTGTAATTCAAAAGTGTAATGAAATCTTGTGTATTATATAATGTAGTTTTATGTAGTGGAATGTGTCGTGTAATGCTGGGTAATTCAGTAAATTGCGTAATATTGTGTAATGTGGTAATGAGCTGTATTTTGTGGTGCAGTGAAATGTGTAATGTTGTGTAATGTAGATAAATGTGTCAGGAAACAACGGTGAAATGGGTAAGAGGGTCTTTGTCGCCTTCCCTGCTGACCGAGAGTGACTCTCTCCTCTCCGATTCTCCATCTTCCCTCAAGACTTGCCGAGATGGAAAACCAGACCTGCACCTTCTTCACCGGCAGCCTGTCCCCTGACGAAAGCCTGTGAGCACATTGTCTAAGCCCCTCCCCCCACCAACCGCCACCGCCACCCCCACACAGCCGGCTTTCATCACGCCCCCTTAGCAGCCGCCTCTGCGTGAGTGTGGGAGCCTGAAGGGCGTAAGGCGAGTCCTAATGAAGGAAAAGCAAGTGATGATTTTTTTTTTGTTGATGACCCTGTGGCTCGCTCAGTCAGGAAGAGAAAGAGGCTCTTCCCTCCTCTTCATATGGAGAAGATTTAACAGTGGCCATCAGGCTCAACAGACAGACTAAAGAACGCACTGATGGGAGGGGGGGGCTAAGTGAGAGAGAGAGAGATGAGAGGTACACACTGGAAACTGGAAATTAGCTAGCAAAGATGAGTGCTGTTAGGGAGCGTAAAGGGGGAGTGACTCTTTCAGCACTGTTTAGTGTCAGTAGGCTCTGGGTCTGTGCTGTCACTCACCACTGTCATGTGCCAGCATTTCACTTTGTCAGTCTGTGTTGAGGGTCAGTGTTGCTGAGTTGCTTTCATTAGTATGAGATTTCAGTTTGTTCTGCTCCTGTTTGAGTGACTTGTTGTGACCTTGTTACTGGCGTCGGTGAGGTCAGGGTGTGTCCTGCTGCTATGAATTTTGCAGCATCACTGTATCTGTACTGCCAGTGTCAGTGGCTCAGTGTCTGAGTGTCCGTGCTGCTGGAGTCTGTCTGCTTGCATTGCCGATGTCAGTGCAGCTCAGTGTGCTGTCTCCTCTGTGGGGGGGACTCAGGGATGAAGATCAGTACCTCCTTCGTCACTCCAGTGCTGCCCTCGATCTGGACTCGCCCACTGGCCAGCACATCCTGTGCGCCATCGACTGTGGGGACAAGGACGAGCTCCAGAGGACGCTGGAGCGGCTGGAGAATGAGAACAGGTGAGAAAGCGATCAGCTACATCCCCCCAGAAAAGGCAGTGCGATTGGCTGCCATCCCCTCATAAAGGGCTGTGCGATTGGCTGTCAGCTGTATGTCTTTCTGACTTTATACAGCAGGCTAAGGAGGAATGGTCAGTCATGATTGCTCAGACACAGTGATAATGAGGATGCTATCCCCTTAGGGTCCTGCAGGGGGAGTACCGGCGTCTGAAGTGGAGGCACCAGGAGGCAGCAGCCTCACCACAGCTGATGGGAGGGGTGCCAGGGTCACCGGCAAGTCATCAGGACGAGGAGTTGCTGGCCGAGGCGCGGGTGCTGAGGCAGCACAAAACGCGGCTGGAGACACGCATGCAGATCCTGGAAGACCACAACAAGCAGCTTGAGTCCCAGCTCCGGCGGCTGAGGGAGCTGCTGCTGCAGGTTCGAGTATGGGCTGGAAGTAGGCAGGTGTTTTTGGATTTCAGGTATCAGGTGGTGTGGTGAGATGAGGTGGATTGTTATAGGAAGAGGCTTAGATAAGAGCTAGATAGGAAAATGGACATGCAGTGTGAGAAACAAAGCGACAGGTGGAATATGACAGGGAATGGTGCATTGTGGGAAATGGAAGGATTAACCATTTATGTGAATAAACCGAAGCAGCTGGAAGGGGACAAGATAAGTCAGGTTGGGGTGAAAAGGATTATGTCAGAACAAAAGTACATAGGGAGGTGGAAAGAAGTTAAACATCATTCCCTACATAAAACTACAAAACCTCTATTCAATGACTGAACTCAATGGCCACCTGGTTTCTGAAAAAAACAAGAGGCTATTTGGATCAGTAGGGCAGCTATCTTTAGTGTAACGTAGAAAGGGTTTGGTTGTATGCGCTTCCTAAATCCTCCAGTACACTTTGTCCAGGTCATACGTGTTCCCCAAATCCTCCAACACACTTTGTCCAGGTCATACGTGTTCCCCAAATCCTCCAACACACTTTGTCCAGGTCATACGTGTTCCCCAAATCTTCCAGTAAATTTTGTCCAGGTCATACGTGTTCCCCAAATCCTCCAACACACTTTGTCCAGGTCATACGTGTTCCCCAAATCCTCCAGTACACTTTATCCAGGTTGTACGTGTTCCCCAAAACCACCATTTCTCTTTGTTTGGGTAATACATATTTCGGGGGACTTCTGATATGCTTTGTTAAGATCATATGTATTCCCGAGGACCTTCAGTATGCTTTGACAAGGTCATATGTATTCTCTAGGGCCTCTAATACGCTTCATCAAAGGTATACAGGTTGCTGCGTGTGCAGGACTTTCACCTTCCCATGGATTAGTAGGTGGAGAGATGATTCCTTTCAGTTTTTTTTATCTCAAGACTGCCTTTAAAAAGCAGGATTAATTCCACAGTTAATCTCAAGTTTCATTTAAACGTTACAAATGTTTGCTGATGTAGGTTTCTGGACATTTTTGCAGGTAATTAGGTAATGCTGCATATTTACATATTCTTCTTCCTGAAGATTAACTGTTTTCTTTCTAGCCCAAAGATGATTCGGAAGCCAATGGATCCACGGCCTCTTCCCTGTCCTCGCCCGTGTCGGCAGGTGGTTATCCCAGGCAACGGCACAGTCGAGAGACCCCAGACTCAGAGGAAGCTGGTGAGTTAGTTGTGGGGGTTGTGGACAAGGGTAGTGTAAAAGCAGTTGAGATTTTCTTTCGAAATTCCATACCTCTGCTTAACTCAGAGTAGTGACTCTGTAGCACCTGCTTCGCAGAATCAAACACGGACCCCTCCCCTTGACCCCCCCCACCATGTTTCTGCAGGGGACGATGAGGACGAGGGCCAGCGGGACACGGTGCAGCAGCTCCAGGAGGTAATTGAACAGCTGCGCAACGTCTTCCCATCTGAGGCCACTGCCTCCAGGATGAGGCCCTAGGGACGGGCCGTTCATCGCTCGTGAAGGTAAAGGCTTTCTGGGTAAAAGCTCAGCGGCAGGTGCAGGAGTATATCGACAGTCCAGCACTTGTATGCTGCCTTGTGTGGTGGCACCATGTAGCATCCGTGTGCCGTTTGAGGCCACGCAAATGATAGGTCCGTCTTTTGGCCCCAACTGGCAGTCAGCTGGATTGCACTAGCTGTTTGTCTCTGTTAAAGATGGGATGTCAGGGGACTGCTACAGAGCATCGTCAATCAGTCAACAACCATGCATTCCATGAAATGGACTGAAATTAGGACCCAGGAGCAGATGTTACTAAAGGGACAGGAAGAGAACTTTCAAGGGGATGGGTTGTGCACCGATCTGTGCTCTGGCCACTCTAAAGGATGCAAGCTGAACAGATATCCATGGTGATAAATGGTGCAAAATCACCTCAGCCTGTGTTTGGGTAGATAGCTGTTTATTAGAATATCATACACAAACATGTCTTTCTGGGTGTACTTCATGTCCTCCTTCATGTTCACATTTAATCTCTTTCACTCTACTCAGCCGTACGCTATGGGTCATCCCTCATCAAGTTATGGACGGGGCATTTTTTTCTTTCATTTACCCAGAATTCAATGTGGAAGACTGTAGCTGCAGCTTATCGTACTCTCAGGAACGCTTGATCTGCATTCAACAAGTCGAGCGCCTCCTGTTCTAACCATAAAACAAGCACCGTCCCCTTTGTGGTGCCAAGAGCCCATTGCCATGTCGACACTGTGTTAACCAGTTCCGTGTTCATATGAGCTGGGAAGCTTTATTTATTTATTCTTTTAACCCATGCAGTACAAAACCTGGCTCAAACCACATGGGCGCCGGGGGTGTTGGCAACCCCTAGCATCTTAATTTCCTTTACCATAAAGAGAATGCGCACACAAAATGTCCTCTGTAACTGGCTGTCATTTTAATCAGCCAAAGCTGATGGTTGGCCCCATCAGGTGCTCATGAGGCTATTGCCTCGGACTGGAAAGGGTTGCTAGTCCCAGGTGAGATAACAAACTTCAAGCACAGTTCACATGCCTTAAAACCTGGAAAGACTCTGCAGATGACGCAACTTCGAAGCGCCTTGATTCTCCTTCATGTTTGTCGTGATGGGGTGTGTGTCTGTGTGCAAAAATTATAAACACACGCCAGCCATTTTCACGTCTCATTTTCACAATTGGGAAAAGAGTGTCTTGCTGTGAATCTAAGGGTTTTTGATGGTCGAACCGCTGTTAAAACCAGGGAAAGGTGTGAGGAAATCTAGGCTGCAATTTGACAAGATAAGGTGGAGTGAGGAAGCAGATTCAGATATTGGTCTAGACTCACACCAGGATTTTTTAATGTGAAAATGACCTATCCTGCACCTCTGGATGGTGAGATGGCCCAGGTCATACCTGTGACATGGAACTGACATGCCTGAGAGTGACACGTGTGTTGACGTTTGAATACAGGAGGGCAAAAAAACAACAACCGTGTTGTTAAGCATTGGTAATCAGCCAAACTGAACACAATAATCACACCATGGAGCACAAATGTTGGCAATAATTCCACCCATTTCTGTTAGGCTTTTTGATGCATTGTTTGCCTTGAGTTTCACAGTGATGAGTGCTTGTTGTGATGCGGTTGCTAGGAAACTGTTTCCATGGACGCCCAAGCTACAGATAGGAATGCTTTCAAGGTGGTGTCTTGCAAAAACAACAAATTTCCATATGATATGGAGATCAGATGGCTGACTGTGTTTCTACTCCCAATCTATGTGCCCACCTGCTGACGATCCCACTGCATACACTCCGCTAAATCAGCATCACTTCACCATGGGGGATATCAGAGTGTCATCAGCACTTTGCACTGCTGCCCAAGAGCTTAAACACACACACACACCCACACACATACTCCTGCTTCTCCTTTAACTCATTAAACCATTAATTAACTCATTAATTTGTTTGTATTCAATGAAGACATGGTAGAAATGGAGACGTTTTACGCTGAACATGATTGCCGAATCAGGGGCGGACCTCACCATTCCAGCCATTATAAGAACCTGCTGACATCCTGAATAGTTGATCTTAATGTACTAGTATGAAGGGTGGTCATTTGAGCCCTGCATTTGCCATGTCTCTGTATCGGAATCCCCTGGATTTACAGCAGGAGGCGCTGACGCTCTCTCAGCTTTTGCCATGTTGTGTTTTACTTTCAAAAACAGACAGCTCATTCATTCTCCACCTCCCAACCCGATTCACGTCTTATGACAGCTTAATTTTTTGTGTCACTGTACGAGAACTTATTTATTCTGGGTTTTGTTATGCTTTTGTGCAATAATGACACACTGTTTTTATTTGTACAAACTGAAGAAGCTTTTTTCAAAATGGAAAAAATAGTTGCTTTCTACTGATGTGTACAGAAATAAATTTGTATTTGTCATAAAGAATACCTGGTGTGGATGTTGTCTGATTATTCACCTGAGACAGTTTGAGAAGTATAATCGGCCATGTTTATTTATTTAGCTTCTTAGAATTGTATTGCCTCTTGTTCCACTCCTGTATCCCCACTACTAATTAGTGTTTTCTGATGACAGTGAAGAACTAGTGTTCTTGATGGTGTCATTTTAATGATTACAGTTGATCTTCCTCTCCTCCTGACCCCGTGTGTCTGTATTATTCAAGCTGGCTTTCCCCACTTCATTCTTGGTGTCCATTCCAAACTCCACCATCCTGTCCACTCTGGCTGCATCACGTTGTTGTTGCTCAAACACGCATGCCAAACCTTGGTCATCCATGTCCATGCTTCCATAGGCCTTGTCACCGATGGCCCTGGCAAAGAACTTGGTTGGCTGTGAGGCTTCCTCTAGTGAAATCTTTGCGCTGAGGGCATTGGGTTCTGTGCCACTATTCACACCTGTGGGTCTATTGTCCCTTTCTCCAGGTGTGTTCTCTGACACACTCTGCACATTGAGGTCCACAGTATTTTGGTTCTCTGAGGTCTGTTCCACATGAGGGTCCACAGTTCTTTGGTTCTCTGATGCCTTTTCCACATTGTGGTCCACAGGTTTTTGGTTCTCTGTGGCCTTTTTCACATGTGGATGTACATTTCTTTGGTTCTCTGAGGCCTTTTCCACATGTGGGTCTACATTTCTGTGGTTCTCTGATGCCTTTCCCACATTGGGGGCTGCTGTTCTTTGGTTCTCTGAGGCCTTTTCCACATGTGGGTCTACATTTCTGTGGTTCTCTGATGCCTTTCCCACATTGGGGTCTGCAGTTCTTTGGTTCTCTGATGCCATTTTCACACTGGGATCCTTTGATTCTGTCTTCTTTGCCTCTTGCCCAGCTCTATTCTCCTTGCTCTTCTTGGTGGTTTCAGGCTCCTGTTTGTGGTCCCCTGTCTCTTTCACCTGTTGAGTCATTTCCCCCTTTTCTCCCTTCCTGCCCACCTTACCCTTCCTGCTCAGACCCCACTTCTCTTCCATGACTGTCCAGTAGTTCTTCTTCTGTCGTACATGCTTAGCCCGCATGCTCTCACCCATCTTTCTGAGCTCTATGCAGACAATGGGCTTGAACTTTGGGTCCAGCTTGGCAATGCGGGTGAAGATCTTGCGGGCCTCATCCTCATGATGTAGAGCCATGTGAGCCCGAGCAGACTGGTACATTGCCTTCAGATTCCCTGAAGTGGAGGTAGGGGGTTGGGGCGAGGGTGGGGAATGTCATTTTAATGACACCTCAAGCTAAAAGCATCTAATAATCTAGGTGAGAAATTCATGTGAGCCAACAAATCACTCTGCATAACAACATTAAATACTAAGGCAGAACAATCATACCTTATTACCATACTGTGTACAATGTGTAAGTGCATTATTATAATTATAATAATTATTTTTGTTTTGTTGTACTCTCCTCCTCACAACAAGACACCTGTTTACCTTGGTTTTCTGGAACATAATACATCAGCACCACAGAAACTGAACAACACCGCTTAATGTGTGTGCGTAAATGAGTCTCAAGAGGAGCAGATCTAAACAGCTCCAATCTCCTCACTGACGGTATCCCAAAATGCTGTAGTTTGTACTGTGTAGGTATACCCAACAGGAAGTTTTCCTGAAACTCTGCGGACTGTTTACAAGAAGCTGGGTATTCAAACACCTTGCGGCTTCAGTCTACCCCCATAGCCGTTAAGCTGGCCCCCTGCCTTATCTGCTCCCCGGTCCATACCTCTGTGTTTCCTCAGCAGCTTTCTATTGGCCTCCAGCACCTGCTGGTACTTGCCCAGCCCCAGCATGCACTGGCTGAGGTTGAGAGACAGGGGGAGCAGCACCTTCTCCAGGGAATCCCAATCCTCCTTGTTGTGGTCTGTGTCCATCTGGAGGGTGGGGGGTGGAAAACGTATAAAACTCTTATAATGGAGCTCATCTTTCCACACTGGCATTTTTTACCACAGCTTCTGAGGCTCGATATTTCACGCTTTTAGAGCCTGGGATACCATGTGTTGGCTGCTAATTAGCAGTTTTATGAGATCTCCCATCTCAGGAGTACTTGCTAAATAGGAATGTAAAACATTCAGAGGCAGCTTCATCAGCAGATCATGCTGCAGTGGGTAAGGACCTTCACTCGTGATGGATGCATAGCTGTCAATTGCACTGTTGAGAATAGTACCTCCCCTGAATTGCTTCAGTAGAAAGAAAAACTTTATGTTTTTCTATAATTATACAAATGGCTTTAGATATATGTACCTAAATAACAAAATTACATGTAGCCTCCAGCTCACTTTGATAAATGTGGTTCATTCTTACCGTGTCTTGGAGGAAATGAATGTACTCAATGGCCTCCTTGTACTTCTCAGCGGCCTCCAGGTAGCGCAGCTCTTTGATGAAGATGTTGCCCTGATCCTGAAGCAGGGGAACCAGCCGTAACATCTGCTGCCAGTCCTTCCCTTCCATCAGTGCAGAAGCACCATGACCTGTCTGCTGCATTTTCCCCTGATCGCCGGCTGCTTCCTCATTGGTGCTCTCATCTTTTGACGTCTCCTCTTTTGGCTCTAGTGTTTCCTCCCCAGGATCTTCAGAGGTGTTCCCAGCACTCTCCTCATGGGGTGTGGGCTCTTCTGTCCATTGTCCTTCTTCCGGACTGTTTTTCTCCTCCAGGATACCCCAGTAGCGGTTCTTCTCCTCCCAGTACTTCTCCTTTATCCTGTTGTTCAGATGCTTCAGCTCTCGCTGCACCAGTGGCGCCAGGGTGACGTCCAAGTCGGCCACCATGAGGAAGTCCCTGCGGGCCTCCTTCGCGTTCCACACCGCGGCATGTGCCTTGGCCCGCTTGTAGTATGCCTTGACGTTGTCTTGCGGGGGAAGTAACAGACAATCAACTCAGAGTTGTAATCATATTCTTAAAACAACTCAACCAACTGTACATGAAAAACGGTGCCTCAGCCAACCCAAACTTTCCCAGCCTCAGCGAAGCTCATCAAGGCTCTGCTCCACAAATAATGGCCCACATTTTCAGGAAGCACATTTTTTGTTGTTCAATAGATGCTATTATCAGAAGCTGGGTGTATGCCTGCTCTTCACTTGCTGATTTCTCCACCTGGATATTAAAACTGCACAACAGAATCCACGGTTATTTTTGGGCCTGATTTGGCACAATTTTAATCATAAGTGTGAAGAGAACAGTATGTGCTTCCTGTTTTTTGATGCGTAAGTAGGCTGCGTTGGTACATTGGTGCCATCAAGCTCTGCTAATTAAGACTTTGGGATGGACCGACATCCAAACCATCACCACTGAAAAGTCATATAGCTGCCATGCTTCGTTTCTTTCTCCTCTGGGTGTTTATGCATCACTGCCCATCAATATCGAAAGTGGAATTACTCCAGATCCTCTACCTCAGCGGAGTTGACCCGCTTCCCTCGGTTCATCAATAATTAAATTGTTTGTTTACTTCTCCTGTAGTTTTTTTCACTGAGTCACTGCAGTGGAACAGTCCCCAGAGAACCAGTACAAAACGGGAGATGAGGTGTCAACACCAAAACAAGAAATATGGGTGGAACAGAAGACAAAGGTATATGATTTTGGGTCTGGGGGCATGAAGGGGGGGGGCTTTTTCTCACAGGCATGATAAGAGGATACATATGCCATTGTACAGCTTGCCAAGCTAATTTATATGTCTTATTATAATCAATGAGGCTTTGCTGGCTCTAGTGCTGCTCTGAGATGTGCTGGCAGCCAATAGACTCCAGGTAGGGGAAGCTGTAAGTCCAGAGGCTAACTGGAGGATGACCTGTACGCTAGCTAGCTGAGTTAGCAGGACCCTGAAGAGAAAAAAGTAGAGCAAACCATAAGCTGGTCACTGGAAAGGAGCCTGGCTGAGGGAGGTCACAAGCATGGTGAGGAATGAGCAGCCTCACCGATGAAGATCAAGTAATAAAAGTCAGACCAAGGTCTTACATTTGTGTTGGGTCATTTGTAGGACAGGTTAGTGTGCATTTGCAGATAGGAGTGGGGATGTAACTTGGGTATGCTCAAAGACACATTTCGAGGGGGATCTGAGAGCACAAACACAGAGGACAATTGTGGGGGGAACTAGGGAGTCGCAAGGACTGGAACCTTTGTGTTTCTCCAGGAGCTCTGTGGTGTGCTCGAGAACCTCATAGTACTCCTCTAGCTCCATCAGGCACTGGCAGTAGTTCAGCACGAGGGGTGTGATGAGGCGATCCAGGTTGACATAGTCCTCATTGCCTGGCATCTCCTGCAGAAAGGAATGGCCTAAGAACCCGCTGAGAAATGGCAGTTAGGTGATTCCCTTCCTCTGTCTCCTCTTTCTCAGTTTCCCTTTCACACCGGCTTATCTCCTTATTTATGAAACCCCCTGCCCCAGGATAGTGTGCCTCAATTCACACCATCCCTCCTCCTCACCCTGGATTGCACCGTCCTCAGGAGCACCACTGCTTCCTGGTACATGTTGGCAGCCTCACGGAATCGGCCCTGCTTGACTAGGGCATTGCCCTGCAAGTGCAGAGATGGGACAACCTGCAACTTCTCGTCCTTCTCCATCATCCAGGACTCTCGCTTATAGGAGAAGGGGTCACCCACCTGTAGAACAGGTGTTAAAAAGCAGGTATTTTCCCATATCAATCCCATATCATCCTTCAAGATTCTATTATTTGGGTCTTTGTAAAAGATGAGTTATAAAAATATCTATAGAAATATGGCTCAGAGTTTAATTTTACATTCCCTCCAACATCTTTCCACAACTGCTTATCTGTTACAGGGTCACAGTGATCTAGGAGTTGATCCTAAGTCATATTAAGTCATGTAGCAGGTTACAGTGTCATTTTGTCAAAGGGCAAATGCCTCATTAGATGACCCTTTAACAGACTTTCCAACCACGCCCTGCCTACATAATGGCTAACAGGCTTACTGAAAGGAGTTCCATGATGAAGATGAGAGGCTGAGGTTCCTTCATTAACTCATCCAGCTCCGGGTAGCCTGAGTAATTGTAGTAAAACATGTTTCCCATCCCACACATGTGCTTCAGGCCCTCCAGGGGGTCCTTTCCCTGGGCAATGAGCCGCATGCCCTTAGAGATCATGGGGTACAAGCCTGTGTGCTGCCCACAGAGGAAAGAGAAAAAACATCCATCACATAACCTAGTGGATGTCCATGAACCCTCAGGGAAAATCATGTGACCATACAGGATGGCTTAACAAGACCGTTTTTACTCCACTGAACATATATTAGTATTATGGGGGGTATGTGCTTATGAAAACTATTAACTTAGGGGTTGTGAATGACAAAGAACTTCAAAGGTGTACCCAGTCAACAAAAATACATCCACTGGATTTCCTTTTGATATCCTCAGAATGTTTTCTTGTATTGATGCCTTAACATCCTCCAGATGTCCTCAAGCGACCTTTGTAGGCCGTCCAGCCGACGTTCAGGAGACCAAATGAAGATGTTCACAGAACGTTCTTTAAACGTCTCATGTCTTTTTAATCTATATACTTTTCATCCTACTGCTGGATACTTTCAAATTATGTAGCTTAATAATCAACACAATGCATTTATCAATGACAGGTTACAAACACACTTTATATTTCAGTTCATATGAAAATATATGTTTGCATCCATACAGCTGTTCTCATTTGGCATCATTTACATTGACTATAGCTATGTCTATTAAAAAGCAAATCATCAAATGACAGCCAAATTTAGCTAAACAGACATACTTACATTGCCAATGTACCATATAATTCAGTTCTAGTTAAATATCTGTAAATAATAAACAAATTGTCTAATTAAACACTTCGATCAACTGTCAACAAACACACGTAGGGTTATGCTGCCACGCAGTTTTACACTTGATGCTCACAAATTTTGCACATGCACACCATGGCCGCCTAGCGTATCCGACAGTCATTTGACGGCTCAGTTATGCAGGTCACTTGAGATAAATGCTACATGTACGAAAGCTGCAATACCAGCAAAAACCGTGGCTAAAATATTGCTAATTTTCATCGAGGTACATCAGCAGCCATCTCAACATGGCTGAGACTTTCACAGAGAAACTTGCGCAAGTAAAAATTAATTCATGATGTTACATCATCTCTCCACAGCAATACACAGGAATTGTCTGAATAGCTGGTGCCAGATTGGAAGCATATTAAATGCAGATATGGATATTTGCAAAAGCAAAGGGAAGCAAGTTCGAGACAAATACGTCCGTGCACGGAGGAAACTGGTCAAAAAGTGGAGTGGGGATTCACCCGAAGAGTCTGTCTTGTCTTGAGATAATAAACTGTTTTTCTTTTTCCAATCGTGACTAGCTCTTGTAGTGTCCCTTGGCGGACATAGCTTTTACTTCTCCACTTTGACATAAATTACGCACACAAGTGTGTACACCAATGCCTAGCGTAGCAATAGGAAGAACAAGCATCCTGTTGCATTGAGTATACACAGACCCTAAATATAACCACTTTTGGAGTAGCAGTTACCCAGGAAATACTGACAAATATCAGAATAGGTTAACGTTAAGGTTGCATGTATATATATATATATTTATATACTGGACCAACTCAATCGATTGCAAACATCTGCATTTGAGGATCTGGTATAACTGCAAGATGAGCACAGTCTGCAAATTTTAAAAAGATGTTTGTTCATTGTCGCATGACCTTCATTTCTCTTCCAAAGTGCATTATTGAAAGATAAGTAGCTTTGGGGTGGAGGGACGGGGGGGGGTGTGTGCAAAAAACATTAGATTAGATATGTCATACAGTGAGTCTCACGTTTAAACCACACACATGGCCAAGCTAATATTTTGTCCTTCCACTGTCTCTTCAAATGCAAACAACAATAAAAAATAGCTTAAAACCCTAAAAATTTAAGCCTTGCAAATAACAAGCATAATAACAACATTTATAGCTGTGTTTCTTTATGAACAAATAATCATTAATTATTAATCGCTTGCTTCCCCTGGTTTGGATGCCTCACTGAGCTCTTGGGTTCTGGCAGGATGACCGCCTCTGAAAACCCTACTGACTGACCACATCTTTATTTTCAGTAAGCGAATGACTGTGAGTACCTGCCAGCATCTCATGATTACTGGGGTCTTCTTCTAATTTATATATGCAGAATCTCACAGTTGTACACCCAGGTTGCCCATATGGTAGGTCTGGCTGTATATGAAAGGTGAAAATGATGCAAATCAGTATAGCATGGTGGGGGTGTGTAACTCTACAGATTAGTGCATCTGGAAGGTTGTGGGTTTAAATCATGTGGCTGGCAGAGTAATTGTATCATTATCGTGCCCTTGAGCCAGGCCGTTAAATCAAACTGTTCCAGCAAATGTTAGCTAACCCTGCTGTATATCCACAAACTTTCCTCAATTTAGACAAAAATGTCTACTAAATTGTAAATAGAGGATGTGGGAAATCGAGTTATTGTGAACTTTCACTTCATGACACTAGAGGGCAGTATGCAAGATACACTAGTACCTCATTAGCCAAAGCTAACGAGTACTGCAAAAAGCCCACACTTGAGCCAGCCTACGAAGAGTATTGGGCTTACCACCCTCCTGCCTGGGTTAGAAGCAGCAGAGACCACCATCATATTTATTGCCTGTGTTCCTGTTTTCTTCTTTCCTCATTTGCAAAGATTAGAGAATGCCGCATGCTCAGTGAAGGAGACTGTGAGATGATTTTCTGAGAGAACGAGGGCTTAAACGAGAGCCTCTCTTGTGAATGCTAATTAAGTTTCCATCTGAGACTCGTAGCACTTGAGCTGGAACCTGTGCAAGATAAGGTGGTGAAGAGAGGCAGTGCATCTTCCTGTTGACTTACGATGGCATCACACCAGAACTCGGCCACCTCGCCGACCCTCATGGAGGTCAGCAGGACTTCCCACACCTCCATCTTGAACATCTTGCCCACAAAAATCTCCATGGGCCGCTCGCCTTTACGGCTGTCATCAATCGTTGTCCTCTCAAAGTTGTCCTTCAGTGTCTGGAAGTGGAACACAAGCTTTGTCGGGAGAGAGCGAGAAGAGAAGGGATAGGTGGAGGAAGAATATGTGGGTGAGTAAGTGAGCGAGCAAGTGGGAATTAAGAGACGTAGTAGAAGATCAGAAGTAATTTGTTTCTGGAAAATTCTGTTTTCCTACACATATTATGAAAACAAGAGTTGAGAGAGCTCTGCATAAAGACATCAAATACAGCTTTCTACAAGCTGATACGAGTCATTAGTCTTGTCAGAATGGTAACCTATCCAGAAATGTTTGATAAAGATAAACATTTTGTGATCTTCTTGAAACCGTATGCTTTGCTGTAGTGAGGTAAACTCCTTCCATAAATGGTGAGGAGAAAGTAAAAGTACCTACTCTTCTCATTTCACACGTTTCTCAGATCAACCACAAATAAACTTAAAGTAGTAGTTTCATTCTAATCTGGAGAAAATAAAAGATAAACATTGTAACATTAAGGCACTTAAAATACTATCACATAGATCATTACAACAAATAATGGGGAAATCATAAAATCTTTCTTTCTTACTTTTGTCCCTGGTGAAAAGTGGGGCATTGAACCCTGACCTCCATGAAGAATCTTCTTCTTGACCCCAGGGTGATTCAGAAGATACATTTCCTCCATCTTCCTAATGTGCTTTTTAAACAAAAAGCTACAGCAGAGACCAAGAATGCGGCCCTCAGAGAACAATGTGAGAACTGGGAGGCATCAAGCTCAGTCTGAAGTTTGGGCCCACGTCATCTCCTCTGTTGAGTGCAGCTCATTAGCAGGAATGCGGAGGCTGGATGACGCCCATCGTGCCCCTTGGCACGTCTCACTCGGCCTCTGACAGATGGTTGAATTACCTGGCTTGGGACAGCTTCTGGAAATCCAGCCTCACTTATTGTAGTGCAAGTCTGCCTTCTAATCCCCTGGTAAGACGTGAGGAGGCAGGTGACAGATAGACAAAACCCAGCTGTGGCAAAACTCCATGTGGTTTGTTTTGGGGCACAATTAGGGCGAGCTGGGGTTGTGCATATGGCCAATGATCACTAACAGGCCTCATGGTGGGCATTTTATGTAGTTTTCTTAAGGTGGTCAGAGATTGGTAAACAAAGCTGCTGCAAAATCTGGATCAGTTATATAAGAACTAGGAATTGCTCCATACCACACAACTTAAATATCAGCCAATACCAAGTCTTTTTATTTCCACTTAAACAACTTTTAAGCCATTTGCACGCCCTATCTAATACAGTCATCTAAAAAAAGCTCAAACTGTGAAACAAATTCTATATAATCCTCTAAAGGAATAAGTACAAAATGAAATCCCAGTCTGGTGGCAACGTGAAGCAAGCCTTGCCCACTTATTGCATAAAATTATAACTTTATTTTTTTCCAATAACTGATCGGTGATTGTGGTCAGTATTGGACCGGTATGGAATATCAGATCCACACATTCCTCACGAACAGGCTACGTTAAATATATAAACCTGAGCATAGCTGACAGCAATTATTCATTATTCATATGCATCAATGATTAAACATCACATATATCATTAATCATTTCAATTTGAACAGACATTTTCAGTGAGGTGGCTCTGCCTTGTGGTTAAAGAGCGGTTACTGTTCCCAGGAACAGCAGTCATGCCACTAGCTGCAGTTTCCTTATTCATGGGGTCACCCTCAGAAACTCCAGACTGCAAGTCTTCAAAGTCTGCTGATGAATCTTGATGTGTGCCCCCAAGTGGATGGGGGCATGAACTTCCTGCTTCATCAAGAGACTGCTCCATCTTACTCTTCACGATAAAATGAAGAGTAGTGGAGTGATCTCTGAAGACCCCTTCACTAGAGTCTTCATTGGCTTTTGTGTAATTCCAAGGGCAGAAAAAGTCTGTTGTCTTGCTCTACATTAGCCAATGGTGCCTCCATTACAGACATCCTGTCTTTTGAAGTTGCCTGTCCTCCGCTCTCTGTGATGTCTGCTTTGGTTATCGAGCCCCAAATGAGCTAAACAGTTGGTCGTGTTACCTTATTGCTTTTGGTTATATAATAGTTGCTTGGTTGGGTAGAATACTGTGAATAACTATTTAGTGCCTGAATACTGAAAACACAGTCCTGAATATATTCAATATTATATTTTGGTGGAATATGGAAAATGAGTACTTTTTTCAAAACTGTAACATATGAGTAGAAAGTGTGTTTTATGTTTGGACATATATTCTTATAATGCAATACAATTAAAGAATAAAAAAGCATATTATTTTATTTGAAGGTGAAATGCTTGCTGTGCCTTTAAGAGCTTGTGTATGGAAGTATACATCATTTACATCATCTTTAAAACCATTTTGATCGCATTGTCATAACCATGCTAATCACACGTCTCTTCAAATACACTAACACTTCGTACTCTAAATTCCAGAAAGTACATGGTGGATAATCTGGCATTTAAGGAGCTCATCCATGTGTTGGACCCAACCTACGTCCGTGTTCCCTAAAAGGCAGGTGTATATGTGGATAAAACTGACAGCTTAACTTCTAAAAATAGAAAACTTCAGGTGATGGCAGCAGTCGGTCTCACATGTAACATGTGGACATCCACGAATGTGGATGCTTAACATACTGCAACTTGCTGACTCTCAAGACAATAGCTGAGAAATTCAAGTGATGGAAGGTCACCTTCCACATGCTGGAACGTTTCTATCATCAAAGAGAACCAGTGAGGCCAGCCATGGACTCCCTGAAGACAGAAGTCGCTCCACTTATTGCTCAGAACTGAGGCAATTGAAGAAAGTCTATGTACGTGGGCTGGTCTCAATCCACCAGGCTACAGATGAACTTTCCGAGGAGAAAAAGAACGTCTGCTCCTTGGTTAAAAAGCAACAGCACTCTATAATGCATCAAGCCTGACAAGTGACATAGTAATCCAACTGAGTGAGAATCTGGTCAGGTATCTCTGGGAAAATTTTTAAAACCTGGAGTCAACAAGTCTGATGACAATGGTGACCATGCTGAATCCAAGGTTCCAAAGCCTTTGGTTCTTTAGCTAAACCAAGTCCAACGATGCACTGGAGTGACTTAAAGAATAATGTGCCATTTTAATTATACCGGCCGCCTGCCAAACAGCACAACTGACCAGAGCAGGTGCTGAAATGGCATTACTGATGCTACAACTTAAGCTGAACGTTAATCGGCTGAGACGAACCTTCTGAGGAAACATAAGGACGTGTACCCCCACCTCTACCAGCTGGCACTTAAATTTGTGTGTACGCCGGCATCCTCTGTCCCACGTGAGAGTGTTCTCCATGGCCGGGGAAGTAATGTCTAAGTGGAGGAATCGTCTCAGCCCAAACACAATAAAAACCTTCAGTTTTTGAATTAATCTCCTCTCCAGTATGACACACAGCCCAGGTTGAGTAGCATTCCTTGTCTGCAATCACATAAGCACTTTCATCCTCTATATTTACATTACAAATGGTAAAAGTGAACAGATGGATTATATTTTCTAGTTTCCAAGTGTGCTTAATAACACAGTAACACACGACAGCATTATATAGTTACTGTAGATGCAGATATTTACACATGGCATTGTGTACAATACATAAGGGAATAATTACAGCACTAAAACTAGCCTACCGAGAATAACTACTGGAGTTTGAGTACATTAACATGATATCATTAAAGTCCTTATTGTTCACTGCTGTGGTACAACTTGCTGTTATGACAGATTAGTACATGTCAGCAGCTCATGATCCCTGGTTAATTTGGCAGCTCTAAATTTCTTACCAGTAGATGTCACTACTGTGCACTTGAATGAGGTTTCCAGTAAAGAACCTTCAAGCAAAGCGGTGGGCTGGAAAACTGCATTTCACCATCACTGTACATGGTGGTATGCTGGCTTTTATGCATCTGTTAGCTCTGGATGTGGCTGAAACAGTTGACCTGAAGGGGTGTCCGCATAGGATATGGGGGGTGCTGGAGAAATCTGAATATACTGTACAAGTTGAGAAAGAATGAAGCTACATAGTGTGTGGAGTCGAGAAGGGAGGGGGACTGCAGTAGGAGCACATTCCACATTCCATAGCATGGACAACATTACTACTGAGGCCTATAAAATAAAATGTGTTCCTTCCAATGGCACTGGGCTTCCCCTTTGGAAGACAGAGGAAAACCCAAAAGATCACTGAAAGGCTACAATTTTGGCCTCTGTTTGAAACCAGCAGTTACAACCAACTGCTGGTCTTGATTCAGGGCCACAATACCTTCACCAGGTTCACTTTGAGCATGGAAAAACTTAAGCCATTTATATGCCATATGTAAAATAGCCAACAAAAAAAAAAAAAAAAATGCTTGAACTGTCCAATTCCTCCCATCTGCTAAAAGAATAAACAAAATGCCAGTTTTGCAACATGAAGCAAGGACTGCTCGTGTATCATATCAGATCACAACTTTTGTCCCCTCGATAACCAATCCTCCTTTCTATCAGTATCTGACCGATACTGAATATCGGTTTGGCGAATCACTAAGAACAGACAGGTCGTCCTAGTGTCAAGGTTTTAATAGGATAGACACAAACTGTACAAAGCACAAAATAACATTAGCAAATCACATTACACCTCTCGCTCAATTAAAAAAAAGACAGAAAACACGAGATACACACAACCATGTACTGTACACTTAAAATCTGCTGCTGCCAAGCCTCCCACGTGAAAGCAGCTGCAACTCCAGATGCTGGCTGACTGCTGTCATCTCGACACTGCCCTCTAGAGGTCACTTCTCAATCAGCGAGTCCAACTGCTCTTGTAATGAGGCCAGCTATTGGACCAGAAAACAAGTTAAGACTGGTGGCTAACACTGTGGTACAATTAGCGAAAAATTCTGCAGTTGTTACTGTTAACATTAACAGTAACGGGGAGGGAGTGTTTTGAATTGCTAAATATGGGCCCTGCAGGCCAGTCATCTTACATTGTCAACAATCTACCTGAAAGATCTTACCTGTTCCATCTCACGCTGCTCCTGGTGGATAATTTCATTTAAATGTGCCTGGAATCGATTCTGAAAACAGAGAAATGATAATGTTACAATAAAACAATAATCCTGCACAAACCACAACTAAGCAGAAGATCAGCCACACTCCTAGGTCTGGGCAACTCAGCCACAATCGATTTGAAAGCTTGTGTGTCTGAGGATCCTGAAGGCTGTACATCGGCCTGGGGGAGTAGGTGGCAGAACTGTAAATTTTACTTCTCCTGCCCCATTTGAAGGTACGCCTGGGAGATTTAAGTGGTCAGTGATTTTGGGTGTCTGTTTGGCACATGAAGACCATCTTCCCCCACAGCAGTCACCTTGACTCTGTGTGTGTCTGTGTGGGTGGGTGTTGGAGTCCCCAAGTCCCCCCCCCCCCCCCAGAGGCTCCTACACTTCATTCCCTCTAGCTGTTCCTCACCTTCAAGGCCTGGTTCTCCACTTTCATGATCAGGTCCTCCTGCTGCTTCTTGCGGGCACGTGTCTCCTGCAGCTTGGTCTTCACACTGTTGATCTGCACCTGGTATTCCATCACTGCAAGACAGTGCATACGAGGAGAGGAGCAGGTGAGCCAGGATGAGGTCAGACTGACCAAAAGGGAGTTTCTCATGCATTCTTAGCCTCATTACAGCAGCCTAAAGTAGCCTGTGAAACATTTTCTTAGAAGGTGTCACCATTACATTTTTACATTTGATCATAACTGCAGCCTCATGGGTTAAGCACCATGCTCAATGGCCAGCAGCACTGGGTCAGAAACCTAGTCGGTCAAAAGGGCATTTCCTCAACTGCATCCAGTCCAGTACCTATGCCATTGGGTTGCTTGCTGATTATACATGTGGTCTAAAGCAAAGACGAAGCAGGGAGTGGTTGGTCACAAGCAAGGAGAGAATGAGGCCAGGAGACATCACACCATAGAAAAAAATCATCTGCAATAGAACCTAGGCGAGATGCCAACCACTCATCTGCTCGTTTATGTGTGTTGGGACCCAGATAGGTGCAGCCCAGCCATAAACCAGCTCAACACTGTGAAACAAATGACCCAGAACAATCAGTCTGAGTTATGCCACGCTGTTCATGTGGGTCACTTAGGTAATCCAGACCAATCATCTCCCTCTGGAGGTTTCCTATTTAATGAAGTTTTACTTATGGCCACTTGACTTAGGAGACACTAGGGAGCGCAGTGGTTAAAAGACTGGACTGAACCAAAATGTTTCCAGTGACAGTGCTCCCTGGAGGGAGGGGAGCAGTTGGTTGTGGTTTCTTCAGCATTACAATTAACTACCCCGTTAGTCTATAAGCCTAGCAAGAGACTAATCTGGGAGACTAATCTGTTGAAGTGGCTTTAGAGAAAATAACCAGCTAAATGGCTAAATGCAGTAAAGTACATTGTCATCCCAGACCACCCCCACTGCTTAGAGTGACCCCTCCCCGCACCGATCTGGTTGTTGCTGTCACTTTCGTCACGAGTGCCGTCCAACTCGTTCAGCTTCTCCTGCAGCTGCCTCTCCAGGTCGTCCTCTGTGTCCATAATGTTGAGGTCCTCATCCTCATGCCGGTCTCCCTCATCCTCCTCATCCTCACTGCTGCTGATGTCATTGAACATCTCACGCAGTTCATCACGTTGCACTGCTCGGGGCGGGGGACAAAGCACACCCATTCATCATCCCACCTCACCGAGGCCCGTAATCTGATCGAAAACAGCACCCCCATCCTGATCCCTCTCAGCTTAAGACACCCGCTTTCCCCACCCCACAAGCTTACCTGAGGAACCATGGCTCATCTTGTGTGCTGAGGTCCCTGGCGACGAGTCCAGGTTTGCCAGAGAGCCGTGATTGTCAGGCTCCTTGGTCTCATCCTCAGCAATCACCTCCCATCCTGGTGGCTAGAATCAAGGAAAAAATAACCGGACCATACCCAGGGGGCACTGATAAGAGGACCCTGCCCAAGGGCCAGAGGGCCTGGACTACAATGTGGTGGCCATCTTGGTTTTTCCAAATACAGTGAAGGTGGATCACGATTAAAAAAAAAAAAAAAGTGCTAACAGCATAATAATTGGGGAGGTGCACACATAGCAGAAAGGATACGGACACTGACTGCCTCAGCATCTGTACTCAAGAGTCTCTTCACCTCTTTCTCCACATCTGGGGACTCGATGTACTGGCAGAAAATGCATTATTCATTATTACCATCATTGTTACTTGTGTAGTTATTTCATTAGCTTGTTAGTGTCTTTGTCCAAAGAGATCTGCACCCCCCCGATGACATGCAGCAGTAGATAGCATCAGGCCAGGAAACGCATTAAGGATTAAAAATGGAAGTGAACATATGCACTTCTATGCCTTAAACATTTATGCGAAAGATATGAAAAGGCTGATCCATTCTTTCACTGCCTCTTCCTGACACTTCAAAATCAAACTACCCATAAGAAATAGCCTTCTAAAATACCTTGGAGAGGACAGACTTATTAAAATGTAAATCTTGGTTTTGATTTTAATCTTATGTAGATTAGACATCTGAAAATTTCCCATTCTCCGCAAAGTTATATATGTGTGTTAAAAAAAAAAAAGTTTCTTAAAGGAGAATGATGAATCTGTACCTTCTTCTTTGCAGTTTTCCGGAATCTTCTCTTCCTTGTGTTCTTTAAAGGGCAAGTGACTGGGGGGTGGGGGGTGCACAATGTTAAACACAGCTCATTCACCTGTGTAGGAGCCAACTGCTCAGTAAATTACTGCTGCAGAGAAACTCCCCTACAGCGAGGACGGTACGGCCCAATGACACCCACTGCCATGGTTCCAGACGAACTTCTTGTCTTTATCCTTCTTCTTGCTCTTGGGGTCAACGCTCCCTGTGGGCTCTTCCAAAGGCGGGTAAAGGTCCCCGTCGACAGTGCAGACCAACATCTGCACTTCCGGAATGTGCGGCAAAGATGAATCAATCAGGATCCTCACAAGCTCCTCCCACATGAATGTCACTACGACTGATTCAATTAATGTGCCCTCTTAATATAACAAACACTTGCCAGGAGGAGTTACAGAACAAGAAAACTGATAGAATGGGGTCATACCTATTTTAGAACCACCATACCTAACCCCAAACGAAGAGCGGCGGAAGATGTCAAATCAGATACCCATATGCATAGAGTAGAGTTTCCGACAAATGCAGGAAAGCTAGCTTCAGGTGCAGATTAAACTTTCTGCCCACTGCCCAGCAATATACCATTAAAGCATGTACTGGATTGAATTGGGCAGTCCATTTCACACACAGTCACAAACAGGGAGCGTTAGATGTACCCCAACACATGTGGTCTGAAGAAAGCCACCTAATAAGACTTGCTGTGTCTGGGGGTGTTGATTTCGGAAGCTGTGACCAGTTTTGACAGCACCACAGTCGAGCTGTCACACCTTCTCAAGCCTCCGCTCATTGTAAATCTGATTATCTGGCACATAAAGTTGCTGTGTATGTTTAGTGTCAGGTGGAAGACAGCACCGACGCGGTACCTGGCAGACATCGGCGGTTTTGTAGAACGTCTTCTTATCCACTGTTTTCAGAGACTCAAGAATGCAGGGTAAGTCAACCAGCTTGCAAGCCAGCGGAACACGATCCACCCTCACTATCCCATGTCGACCATCCGCTGAAAGAAAGCGTTTCAAACAGCGGTCAGACTGTGCATACGCAGCCACTTCACTGTACTATGTCAAATGATTTCTTATTAAAAATATGTATATATTTTACAAACAGACACACAATAACCAACCAACATAGACAAAACTCCATGACAGTCCTAAACATTTTCTGAAGTCCCAGAGGGTTTTCAATTCCTAGCCCATAATATGTAAACTAAAAACGAGGGATGATCAAAACCAAAAAAAATTGTGGGGTTACTGGTGACTACACCCAGATGCCTACAACAGACCTTTCTTTAAAAAGAGGCCTGTGGTATGACTGTGTGAAGGATACGAAACAGCTGGTGAGTGTGTGCCTCAGGCAGAGAAAAATCTGTACCCACATCCTGAAAGGTTGTGGGTTCAAATCCCCTGGCTGTCTGTGTGATCCTATGACTTTTCGTCCCGTGATCGAGGCCCTTAACCCCAACTACACCAAGGGACATTGAAGGCCAGATGACCACTGCAATTTAATTTCAAGCTTTCCTCACTTGTGTTGCTTTCTACAACAAGCATTTGTTAATGTTAAAAATCATAAATACCATGTAACTCTATGGTGAGCCTGTCTTTGATGTTCATGCTGCTTGACTGTGCAATTCTTCTAACTGTTGATGCATACTCCTGTAACAAAGAACAATGTACATGATTAACAAAACTAAAGCAAGTCACAGACTAAAAAGTCAGCTTAAATTTTATTTATTTACTGAACTATAATAAATGTGCATGTGTCCTATTCTGCTGTTATGGACCTCCACAAGTATAATGTGTAAAAACCTTCCGGAGAAACAGCAGGTACAAAACCAAGCAATCTACTTCAGCACATGACAGAAACTAAATTACAAATGTCAGAAATACAAAGTACTTATAAAATGATTTGACTGCAGATTTGTGAGCTGTGGTTAAATTATCAGAAAGCAGTCTGCCTTAGCGTTCAACACCTACTTGAGCTTTTGAGTGTATCTTAGGCTATTAGTGCTTGGTGCTGGACAATAGAAGGCAGCTATATTTCAGATGGCGAAAGCTGAGTGTGTTTTACGCAGCAGCTGTGCGGGTATCGGCGTACCGGGGGGAGCCGCAGTACGAACTGGCTCTCCAATTCGTAAGGCGCATCATCTTTGTTCTTCGAGCCAACCTTCCCAACTGTAGTGGAGCGATCGACAGCAGAGAAGATGGAAAACAAAATTATTCTTTTACAATATCCTTCCAGCAAAACGCTGTCCTTTAAGCAGTGTCATCTCACAACATTTGGATAACTTCACAAAACAACACAGTTTATTGATTCTGGGACCACGTTCTTCAATATGTAAAGGTCACAAATTAGATTACCTTTCGCCTTAGAAGTCATTTTGGTCTTCTTATTCTGCATAGGAATTCTGAATCACTGGCAACCTTTTAAAATAGCGAAACAATAAAAGTGAAACTCAAATGTAGGGAATAATCAGGCTAACATCCATTTACGCCGACTCACGATGACTCGATCTAACGTGGAAAAGCCGAAAAAAGCGTAATTTAGGAAACGCCTGCCTAATGTTAACGAATGACTAGGAACTCATCGTTCCAAAAAAAAAAATCATATAATATTGAACACAACGGACTAACCAGAGACGTATATATAATTTACCTTTTGGTAGGAAAGTGTGCCAACATCTAGCTAGCTAACGGAACAACCAGATGACGCTTCCGGCTGCTGTCGCCGGAAGTAGCTTCTTCTTCTTCGTCGCCTAACCGAGTCGTCAGAACATCGCTTGCTGCCACCTACTGCTCTGAACGAGCATCGGCGCTATCCATTTTCACATCTTTTTTCTTTTAGCCTGTAGGCGCCACATTTTAAAAAATACATTTAAATAATTTGTGCACGTGTTTTAAATAATTAGCCAGCAACTGAAGGGTCGTCAGCGTTAGCAATTCTCAAACTATTTGCCTACAAGCTAAGAAATTAAACGGGTGTCCAATACAGAGCAATGACGATGGATTTACGCAAGACCCCTTTAGCGAATCTGAGGGTAACAGCTGAGGCCCTTTGCCTGAATATGCGCAAGACGTGGGCCAAAATGTTTTACCGTTAAGCTACACAGCAGAAGGTTTCTTGCCGAGGTCGCCATTAACTCGGTATTCGCCGCGACCATAAAGTCCATTTCAGTTACCCAGAATAGCGATTGTCTTCAACAAGATAGAAGAATCTCAGTATCTATTAATCATGCACCATACATCATGACTACTGTCAGACGCCAGTTCCTGACCCGGTGTTCTGACACCTGCAGTAGACCGGGATTTCACAGGTCGGTTCTCCATAATGAATCGCATCCCGGTTATACATTTTATTATTATTATTATTATTATTATTATTATTATTATTCAATTTATCCCATTACAACAATAAAATCCACAAAAACACGTAGACTTTCACAATAAAATCAATTCTTAATGCAATATTAAAACAGACCCTCTCTTGTCTGTTAAACATCACTAAGAAAACAGTTTAAATAATTAAAATAAGTCATATGAACATAAATGCCATAACAATAAGATCAAGCAATAAATAACATAGCTTTCATTTAATTTAACACACCGGTCACACTCTTACTGGAACTCCATTCATCTGTCTTCCAGCTGCTTATCCTGATCACTTTTCTATGCCTTAGTTAATTATATTTATTTATTTACTCTGTGTTTGGAAATTGCGAATGGGAGGAAAGACTTGGTCTGAAAAACTTCTCAGTGAAAGCAATGTAATTTATGACTGTAACAACCCTCCTAAACTTACTCTCCTCTGTGGACTATACAAATTCATGCATATTAGGCATTAAGGTAGGGAAACAGTTGGTTTCAAACAAATCAGTGCTTTATGCAACTCCCCCAGGCCAGCCAGCTGGCTTGCATACTTCTACTCATGATAACTCCATCCTAACAATAACCTGCTTGTTCATTCCGCGCACAAGTCGCACAGCCAGTTTCTTTCTTTCTTTTTTGAATATATGTACGTATATATTGTAAATAACCTTTAGTTTTGCGGTAAGTTCCCTGACTGATTTTAGTGGCATGTATATATAGTTAACGGGGTCGTCAGCTTACATGACTTGGCGGAACAGACGGACTCCCCGATGGACCCGAATGCTGTCAGTCACCCGGACTTCTACATCGGCCTCTCCCTGGCCGTCGGTTCGAGCGCCTTCATCGGCAGCAGCTTCATCCTGAAGAAGAAGGGGCTGTTGCGCCTGGCGCAGAAAGGCTCCACCAGGGCAGGTGCGCACCACAAAAAAACATGATCTGACCTTAAGCCTGTCTGTCAAGTGGTACTTATGTTAGCCCGCTGGCTGTAAAATCTAAGATTGTGTGTTTTGCGTTCATCAATGCAGGACAAGGTGGTCATGCGTATCTCAGAGAGTGGCTGTGGTGGGCTGGCCTTTTGTCAAGTAAGCGTGTTTCATTTTTAGCTTCTGGGACAAGCAATGCATTGAAAATAATTTTTGTTAGATTTTAAAATTATTTTAACACTTCCACTTTTCAGCGGTAGATCATGCGCACACGTGGGATTGGTATGTTGGCTGGTTTATCTGAACTAATCCAAGATCCCACTTTGACTCTCACGGACGGGTAGAATGCTGGCTTGCATTTTTGCAGCAGACATGCCACAAAGTAATCACGCGTCTAAGCCGGCTGAAGGAGGGCAGTTTATTGTCAGACACCCCAGCTCTGGGCGACCTATGCTCTTTTGCTCTTACTTATATAAGGATGCCTTGTTTCACAGTGGGGGTGGGAGAAGCGGCCAATTTTGCTGCTTACGCCTTTGCCCCAGCCACCCTGGTCACGCCACTAGGAGCTTTGAGTGTTTTGGTGAGGTGAGCGAGGCCAGTTTGATTTGGGTGCCTTCTGCATGGACAGGGCTCCTCTATTTTCCAGTGACAGGGAGCTGTGTGACTAATGTAAATTTGGCAAGATATGCCAAGTGTTATTTTATCAATGAGTCATAAAAAGAGCCACACATTACAAGAAGGTCTTTATTTGCATACCGTGAGACCAAGTTTTCTGCTGCTGGATTCCTTAGCGCCGTGCTGTCCTCCTACTTCCTCAACGAGCGGTTGAACAGTCACGGGAAGATGGGCTGCCTGCTGTGTATCCTGGGCTCCACAGTCATGGTTATCCACGCCCCTCAGGAGAAAGAAGTGGCATCCCTGAGCACCATGGCTGAGATGCTTAAGGACCCAGGTAGGTTACATGCTTGGTAGCAGCAGTCACCAATGCTGCTGTGCTTCTGAAGGTGTATTTCCTTTGAGATTACAGACTGCAGTGAAGCAACTGCCAGACAATCTCGAGACAAATAGTTCAAAGCAGATGTCTCGGGGAGAAAAAAAAGACATGTTTTTTTGTTTACCTTGGAGCTCGATAGGATGTTTGTTGACGTGGTCTCAGAAAAGCAGCATCAATCCTTCTGGCTTCTTCACTTAACCCATGGAGATTTAGCTTTTTCACTTTACGGTGTGGGGCCGTTTTTTTTTTTTTTTTGCCTCAGGGTTCATCGCATTTGCCGTGTGTGTTGTGGTCTGCAGCCTGGCACTGATCTTGCTGGTCGCCCCACGCTATGGCCAGAAGAACGTGCTGATTTACGTCATCATCTGCTCGGCCATCGGCTCCCTCTCCGTGTCTTGTGTGAAGGGCCTGGGCATTGGGATTAAGGAGCTGTTTGCAGGGAAGGCGATGCTAAGTGACCCTCTGTTTTGTACCCTTCTGGTTTGTCTGGTGATCTGTGTCAGCACACAGATCAACTATTTGAACAAGGCCCTGGACATCTTCAACACTTCTTTGGTCACTCCCATCTACTATGTCTTCTTCACCACCGCTGTTGTGGCCTGCTCCGCCATTCTCTTCAAGGAGTGGCTGTGGATGACGCTGGAACATGTGGTGGGCACCGTGGGCGGCTTTCTGGGTATCGTCCTGGGCATCTTCCTCTTGCATGCCTGCAAGGACGTTTCGTTCTCCTGGGACACCCTGCCGCTTTTCCTACGCCAAGGCCACCAGGTGGCGCCCTGGGGTCAAACTTATGTGGCCTTGCTAAGTGAGGACACCCCTGTGGAGGCCATTGCTTAGCGGGAGAGGCAGGAGGCAGTGGAGAGCACCCCTATTAGAATGAGTGGTACAGATTCATCTGCGGTGACATTGCCTTCACCCAACAGAGAATATGGCTTCTATTCCAGCAGAGACATTTCACAGGTGCCCTACTTTTTTAAAGGATCTCAACATAGCTTGTCTGTTTGTGCTACTGCCACTATTGGCAGAGATTTTGTTCTGATCACTTATTTTTTTAGATGTTTGCCTTTAATGTGCCTGTTGGTTCCATCTGCCTGCTTTTATTTACAGCACAAGCTGAGTTTACTCAGATTAAGAAAAAAAAAAATTTTCTAAATCCAAATCCAAAATGTACTGCAAGTTACTAAAACCAGATTTGTGGACCACTATAAAAATCTAGAAGACAAGCTTGGCAAGTTTGTGCATTCAGAAGATCCCCATAAGTGCAAAATTACTAAATGGAATATTTCTTGAAGATGGTTATCAAGACACCACTGGATCGTATAGCTGATGGCTTAATTACTGATAAGCCGCCATAAATTGGCTCTGGGCTCCATTGTTGGATTAATTTATATAGTGCTCCTGGTTAATGGCCCTACACTTGATTCATTTTTGAAACATAAAAATGCATTTTAGACTCCATAAACTGAACGTAACGCAGACAACGAACCTGCTGCAGTTAGTAAACTGTCTGAACATCGGCATGGATACAAAATGCATGTGAACCTCCGCAAACGTGCATTTTATATATTTTTCTCAGTGACAACTTTTCAGTGTCAATTAATGGCTTTAAGTTAAGATGCCTACACTACACAGGTTGTCAGTGTACCTTTAAGAGATACATTTTTAATGTAATTTATGGATCACAGATCCTTGAGCTTCCAGCCATGTTTGACATTTTTCCATAACCTGCACCTTTCCTTCACATAAAATATTTAAGTTAAAAAGTTATTGCGAAAATTGGTTGCAGTCTTGTCGCAGGATCAGAGGCTTGATTTCAAATCATGCTGATTGTTCAGAGGCACCTTAACAATTTGGCACAATCCGTGTAAATCATTCATTCATTTAAGAGTTTTTTTTGCACAGTTTGTGGTTTTGTAAAGAGGCTGACCTACCACCCAATAGCAGCCTCAACTTCAAGTCAAATTTGATTTTGGATTAACTCTCAAAAAGGGGCAGGGCAACTGTTCAGACAAGAACAACTACTGAACAAGGGGATAAAAAGAAACTTTACAATTCATCAACACATTAAAACATTACACATCTACAAACCCCAGGACACCCCTTAAGCACAATCAGTACGGGGGTCTGCTCCCCAACGGGGAATATACCTTAAAACCCAATAAACCACATGGCACTCATCACTGCACTCCTGTCTCTCCTCCCCTTGTGAAGAAAACCCCACTGACCACACCACCCTTACAATGCCACTCCAATTCAAAAGGGGTTACTAAAGTGCACAACCACGCCTGATGACACAGTGAGGGACTGCAGTTACAGGCAGACAGTAAAATTACACCCTGGGAGGGAGTGCTCTACTCATACGCTGAACTACCCCTGCTCACTCCCCAGGAACAACCACAAACACCACACTTACCACCTGCCACTTGCAGCCACATCCCTAATTAGATTGTGGCAGCCTTCAGGAAGTTACTCCTTCTGCAAGCCCAGCCAATTAGCCCCTCCTAGAAGTCGAACTACCCTCTGACTCCAAAAGTGCGTACCACAACTTAGTTCCATCACCACATCCACTCCATTACAGGGCATTTACCTGCAAAGCACAAGGTGGTTTTCCCTATCGTTGTTCCTGCCTTCCCCCATACATCCACACAGAGTCCTTCCATTCTGAGTTAATCCCCCAGTAATTACCCAATGTGGTGCACCTGGCAGAACAATCCACACCAACCACCACGCAGGGAAGTCTCTCCTATTACCTGTACCGCTACAGTTTGGCTCTGAATCATGTTTGCCTCAACTGGAAATGGTCTCTGAGGGTGACGCTCTGCTCCTTTACACCTGTACCTGTCTGTTAATGACGAAGCGGGCTGGTATCGATGAAGTGCTCGATGCAGTTCACCAGGCAGGCTTCCGTCTTTGAGTCAGGCCTACAGCCAGGTTTGCCCATGCATTTATCCTGTGTGAAAACCAGGTGTAATATGGGATAGCATCCCATAAATCTCACAGTGTGGATCTTTTTTATCTGTGGTTATACTACAACAGTGGCAGCATGGTAATGAGCATGCACTTAATATTAGGAAGCCATATTTGCTGTATGTTAATGTAAATGTTTTTCGAAAACATTAACGTTTTGTATTACTGTAACAGGCTTAGACCATCAGCACCTATCTCTGGGTCATCATTTTAATTGTAATACACATTTAGCGTGTAGTTGAGAGTTTACACTAAAAAGACACTGATCATGAAAATCCTTACCCAGCATACTTCTGTCCTCTGATGTAGCACAGGTTGAAACCCAGAAAGAAACATTTCCACTTCGGTAAATAAACTGAGGATCCGTAGTCCTTGCTTGGTTGTCCATTTCTTAGACTTTCGTGCCTGAGTGAGTGCTGAGTGGAATCTGTGTCTGTTAATATATTCCTGCTTTCCTGACCTTGATGAGGTCACATGTCTGTGGGGACTGCCGAGACTATGAAATATTCTCGATCAGTTGCTGCCTTGCTATGACATCATACGTATCAGTTGATTAAATTGGAGGAGGCGACAGGTGGGGGCTTGTCCGTGTGCTCATCTGCATATCTTATGCAACTTTGATGGAACATTTTAGTTGTAAAGTACAGGGTAATACCACGGCTGACTGTCTGAGACGTATTGAAGTCTTGATTTTTGGATCAATGGTAGATAAGGGGAATGTACCTGTTTTAAAGGCTGCTCCCAGAGTAATAATTATCCTAGGTGTCACAAATGAAACTGAAAAGCCCAACTTCAAGATTTGTCGATTCCCAAATTCCCTCCAGAGAATCAGATTTAATTCAGATTTAATTCCTGCTACTGTGGGATTTGTTAAACCCTGTTTCCAGAGTGGACCCCAGGCTGACAAACACCCTGCAACACTAAATAATAGGCTATGAAAAATTGTTCGATAGCAAGATAATGCAATGTTCATTCATGGAAAATCCTAGAGTTAAGAGGAAACAAAAAAAAAAACTGTGGGAGCTGCATATTAAACAAAAATTCTCAGGGGCGCTCAAAAGTCAACTAGATGCCCAAACCAGGCATAAGTAGTATAATCTTTGTCTGAAATGAAACCTTGGCTTCCTAGTGAAGCACGGAACGACTTAAAGGTCCCCTTCACTCTACCTGAGCTGACTGAGGTACTTGGCTAAATGTACCTGGCCTTATTGGGCTCCATGTGAAATGTTATTCCACATTTTGGGATGCCCTTAGGCTGGAGATACTAGAGGAAACTGTGGATGTGCAGCATCTGGGCATGCTCGCTAAGAGCTTGAGGTCTGGCGTTTTCTCCTTGTTGCACAAGAAAGGCGATCATGCTGACCTTGGCAACTGGAGGCCCCTGGCCATGCATTGCGTAGATACTAAGATCATTGCAATGACCCTGACAGAATGCCTGAAAAAAACTATGGCTCTCCTGGTCCACAGTGACCAGACTTGCAGTGTCCTGTGATGGTCTGCAACTTACATCTAATCTGTGTCCCGAATGCCTGGGCTGAGGACAGGAATGTCCCCCTACCAATAGTTGATCTGGACCAGCAAAAAGCATTTGCCCAAGTTGACCACTGCTTCCTGTTTAGGGTCCTAGGCAGGCTAGATTTTAGGCCCAAATTCTTGGGATGCGTGCATGTGTTGTTCAACAAGGTCTGTAGCCATGTTTTGATCAATGGCTCCTTTAGTGAATAGGTTCCCCAGCTGAGTGGAGTGCAGTGGTGTCCTCTCTCGCTATTCATGCCCACCCAGGGATTGATGGCCTGTTCCTTCCAGGAAGCTGAGGTCAGATAATTAAACTGGTTCAGTACACTGACAACAACGATGCTTGTATCGAATCAGTCACTCAGTCATATCATGAGCTTGGTTCAGAAGTTTGGTTCGGCATCTGGGCCCGCTTCAAACTCAGCAAATCAGTGGTCAAGTACTTTGGCAGCTAGAAGGCAAGAGAGGACATCATTGGGGGTCTCACCCACTATGACAGACCTCTCAAGGTGTTGGGGGTGTACTTTCTTTTGAAGGGTGCTGGGAAAAATGTTTGAATGTGGCCAGACTGAAGATGTGGTTGTGAAAGGCCAAGTCCTTGTCCTTCCTAGGTAAGGTTCTAACCATAAAAGTGGATATAGTTCCCATGTTGCTGTATTTGGCCCATGTATACCCTATGCCCTGCTTCATGCAGATAGGCTTGATACGAGAAGTTTTTATTCTCATGGGGGGGGGCTACCTCGTAGTATGAGTACATGAAGAGGAGCGTAATGTATCTCAGATAGGACACATCAGCTCTGTGCACGTCTGGTGGCTCCCCCGGAGCACCCCCACCACTGTTTTGTCAACTTGCGGCTGGCCCTGCCCATGCGACTGCTAGTGAAGTCGTGGTCCGACTCCGGGCCCAAAGCCAAGACGCTGCCGGACCACTATAACCATGTAGAAAGGTAGAGTAAATCTCTTCCAGCAAGTCTCACCTCAGATGTCCTCGTCAAACACCGAGCCTTATATAAGGCCATGCTGGGGGCAAGAAACATCTAAGTCATTTTGGGCCTGGAGAAGGACACGTGCAGCAGGATCCAGCCCACAGGCTTGGACCTGAACTGGCAGTGTTTGCATGGGTACCTGCCTGTCAGGGATGTACTGTACAGACGCAAGTTGACCAGATATCCTCGCTGCCCCAGATCCGAGCTCACAGAGCTCTTTGGGTATGTGAAGGAGGTCTGGACATCAGTAGAGCATCTGTGCAAGAACGTGGATCCGCAGTTTGTGTTGACCTATGCCAAGGTGATGAAGGGGTGGCCCTGGGTCCTCAGACTCCCTTCCCTCCCCAGATGTGGTTACTGATCAGCAATACCAAAGATGAACTTTGGAATGTGAGGTCAGCACTCATCCAGTATGGGGTTGATTTGAACACCCGTGGAGTTTATCACAAGATTGTGGCTGATTTGTCACTTTGTTGGGCTACGATGAGGCCAAGGCAACGTGGAAAGGCCCTTTCTGACTTTAGTTCCACTTGAGGTTTCTTGATGTCCACCCTTCTGAGAAGGTAATTGTAACTGTTTTAACTCAGTGCTCAAGTGTGTGTTTTTGTGTAGTGCTCATTAACTTTTATGTTGCACATGATTTATCCTTCAACCTAATCCCCGAGTGGACTAGTGGCTAGGTTGAGTCCCTTTTTATTTTCTGGATTGTATGCCTGGGGAGAGATTTTATGATTTTAAAATCATCTTCATAATGCACCAATATTTTAACCCTTACTGTTATCGCGAAGATGTGATTTCACTGTTTTTTTTTGTGGGCAATTCATTTTTAAGCCAGTGTTGTCATTACTGACCTTTTTTTATTATCATCACTGAAATTTTAACCGTCAGTGACAATGGTTGAGTTTTATTGTTTTTACCGGAGTCAGTGATGTGTTTTGTAATGACTGATTGTAATAACTTTTATTGTTACTATTTTGGTTGTTAATGTATTTTTAGAGACCAAAAACAGATGAGAGAAGGTCTGTTGTCGTTTTCATTGCTGTACTTGTTTTGACATTTGATTACGGTGAGATTGTTTGCATAGTTTTGGGTGATTTTAGTTGTTGTAACTGAATAAATTGATTGATTAATAAAAAATATTTCGCCTTTAACTAACGATTTCCGTGGAGTGAGGCAGAAAAGTGAACAAAAAAGTTATGCCCCCACGATCTCACATACAATCTCGCACACACACAAACAGTTTAAAACCCAAATTAACAAACGTTCGAGGCTGCCGAGGCGCCCCCCCCGCGGTGTGTCTCTGAAGTCCGTTCCTGGGCACCGAAGTCCCGAGTGCCCACAAAATGATATATACGCATCTTCCGTCGCACCCAGAGAAATCCACCGGCACGTCCCTCGCCGTCTCTTCCTTAGTTTTCGGCTTCAACCCTAAACTTCTCGTTACACACCCGTTCAAAACTACCGCCGGTTCTCATCCGCCCTCTCTCCTCACCAACGCCACACATACCCTTCAAGACTTCTCCAAGCAGGTGTCACGCATTACACACTCAGTGTGTACCAACACACCGCTAATCACCGGCTAGCGCTCTCACTGTGGATAACAGCACAGTAGCATAAAAGAACAGTCAGTGTGGTAAAATAAATAATACTGTGCTTGATTCATGTACTGTTATACTTTATTACACAGTATAACATTCAACCATTGTTGTTTTGCTAGTTTTTCTGTAGCACAACGCATTCATGAATTAGAGCAATGGCGTGAAGCACGTTTTAATTTATTTACAATAATAACTGAAGATTTTTGGAAACCACAGGAGGACCTAGAAAAGAAAGCTGTATTCAGAGGTCATTTATTCTTAGTGACTGAGCAAAGTAAAATAGAAGTGTTTTGCAAAAAGAAGGAAGAGGTACTGGTAATTATCGTTTTATTATTATTGACAATATTATGTATTTTGACAAAGTAAAAAATAAATTTAAAAACATAGATATGGCAGACAGCTCCAGCACAATTGACTGGTTTTAGCTATAACCAGAAGTGTCCACCAACCCCTGAGTGACTGTCATCCCTTAGTCCGTGATAGCCTTCAGTAGGGGTCTGCAGTTTCACACATTTTCCCTGCCGTCTTCTTTACATGAACTGTGAAGAACTTCATTCCAGACGATCCCCTCGAATATGCGCCAGGTCAAAGGAAGATGGCGGTGCATCGGAGGTTTTAAAATAACCAGTCTGAATAACTGCATTCAGAACCAATGTTCCAAATACAGTATGGTCTCTTTAACCTGTGCCTTCATACTACACTACACCAATTAAGCGGCACAAAATGTAAGGGCAACACAAGTCTCATTAATTTTATACAATAGATAACTTTAGAATAATCATTGAGGTATAGATAATTTTATTCTTATATTCCTAAGCAACAGTCAATAGCACTAGGTTTTCTTCTATAAAACAGTACTTCAACACAACCAAAAGTAATGTTTAATTCCAGTTAAAAGCATTTCATGTTTAATATAAATAAAGGTTGGGGTATTAGTACTAGATTTACTATTATTGTATAGCGATGCTAGGACCTTTCCTTATCAGTGCTGTAGCTAGGCTCACTACCTTCTCTGCAGGAGACGGGTTTCAGTCTTGCCAAAGCTGCCTTTTGGCAGAAGAGCTGATGTTATTTTTAGTGGTAGTAAAAATGACAGTAGCAATCATTGAAATGAGACTTTGAAACTAAACCATGGATCAGATCAAAATGTGTTGTCAGTCACAGGTTGGCTTTGCCATAAAGTGGAATTAAAGTAACCACATTAGAAGTGGGTTAAACTGTTCTGTGACTGATGACACAAAGTAATCCCACTCATCGTGGGGAGGCTTTAAGACCCCACCCTTCTAAACTGTTTGCAACATGTATTTTAACAAACTTGTCACTTATTACGCTTTTAAAAACATGCTGAATAATGCTGTGCTTTCCCTGACAGGTTCTGTACATTCAAAATTATATTGTGCATTTCCCAGTAATAACATTGACAGCAAATTGTCTGGGATTCCTTGCTTTTCATACCGGGATGAGCATCTCCAGCCATAAAGACTATGGCTACTGCAATGGATGCTTCTGCTAGTCATAGGCAGAAGATGGCACCTTCCATCCTGGTCTTATGAGGACAATGCTTGGAAAATGCTGGGAAAATGCTGCGGCATTTAGGGGATCTTATTTCCAGGACCTTCCTGCCTACTGAAGATAATACAGCAAGTCTTGAATAATAGACAGAAGGTCTTGGAATGATGGACGGTCTTCAGGTTTCTGAAAGAGGAAATGAAGTGGGAGAATCAAGCAGTGAAAACATAGCAAGAAGGGACATTAGATAGATAGATAGATAGATAGACAGATAGATAGACAGATAGATAGATAGATAGATAGATAGATAGATAGATAGAT
>JAACJT020000002.1:22331793-22360727 GCA_009936485.2 Gymnarchus niloticus
AATTTAAGGAGGGAAGAAGTTCAAAAAAAAAAAATCTTTTGCTCAAAAAATTTTGCTGAAAAAATTAAAAATAAAAAAACCCCCCCCCCCCCCCCCCCAAAACAAATGCAGACCATCTACTATCAGGCTAAGGAGAGGACAACACCTACATCATAACCTTAGCCTCTTCTATGAAATCATCTTCTGACATGGAGCCTTCTTTGACCATTTTGATGGCCACGTCATGTCGGCCCTGCCACTTGCCATACTTCACCACCCCAAACTGTCCGCTACCCAGCTCCTTGATGCAGGTCAAGTGACGTGGGTCGATCTCCCAGACCCCTGAAGCCAGCAAACAAAAATTGTGACTGCAAGGCAGGTAAAAATGACTGCATACATACTTGTTAAGGTTTTAGATCAGGCTCCAGACTAAATGACACCCTACAGCTCAAGCCGCTGAATATTCTGAATATTCATGTGATTAAGCAGTAGGTCGGCTGCTCCATTCCTTTGACCACCACAATTTGTACAGCGGAGAGAATTCTGTAGCCATAACATAAATAAATCTCTAAAGTCATCATGTCAGTTCAATGGCATGCTCACCATATCCAAGGCCAGCCGTGGAAGGAGCATTTTGGGTCTTATTTGATACAACATACTTCAGCCTGCTCACCATTCCTTTGGGTAGACACAGGAACAAACAGCCATACAGTCACCAACATTACTCTTACTACAAAAGGAGATTTTATTTTTCATAGTTCAAGTTCAAGATGAAGGTGATGCACAAGGAGCCTTCCGAGGGATCCCGAATGATTGCCTGGATGGACGGCACCTGCGGCATTGTGCTGGTGATAGACGATGAGCTTGGGTATTGTGTCGAAATTGTGCCTTTCCGCAACGTAGAAGTGGCCCTGCTGATTTGTACAGATGTTGTAGTGTCTGCAGGCTGGTGCCACGTCCCTTAGAGGGCAGACACAAGAGCAAAATTTGACCTGCATGACATGACAGTTGAGGTTTCGACATAGCGGAAAGGGGGGTGTGGCAGAGTGGTGGCTGAGAAGCTGATAAAAGATAAGGTGTTACCTGCTGATAACCCTGCTTCGGCAGGACTTTGTGGGCCCAGACGGGGTTAGGAGCCAAATACAGATTTTACATAAAGAGATGTACATCTTGTTTCAGACTCAGGTTTCTCAGAAAGATGTGTGTTCTCATTTTAGTTCACTTTTCCGTCACTTGACTGCTTTGTACACGAGACCTGCAACTCTGTTTTGAAGGTGACGCAGCTGCAGACTTTGAACTTACACTCCGCCCTTGGTGAACACAGAGACAGTGTACTTCCCCGCCTTACTGGAGTCCCGCACCAGAAAGCCGCCATCTTTATTCTGCAGCACAAACGTTAACATGTTGCTTTCAAGTCCTCTGGAAGGTTCTGCAGGCTTGTACATGTCTATGGCATCGCTAAGGGGAATGTCAGTGATGGACATGCAGGGCATTGGGTGAAAGGAGATGGACTAGAGCACTAGTGACTGAAGGCTGTTGATCCTGTGGCTGCAGTGTAAAAGTAGCCTGTTCAGGTGTAACCACTCATGTCACGTGAACCAAAATGGTTTGTAAACCAAATCGCCGTGTGGTTTAAGGGTCCTACAGAGACAAATGTGTTGAACAAAGCCAGCTTTGTGGCATGCAGAAAGTGGTGTTTATGATTTGTATTTTTCTTATTTCTATATAAATGCTGTTAGCCTTCATCCGCATTTACTTTGCAGATGGTCCTTGGCAGAGCTTACTAGTAACTGGCAAAGCTTAGTGACTTTGGTAACTAAAGGGCAAGTTGGCAAGCTGCCACGGTGTGGAACAGAAAGATGAGAGAAGGGAAAAGAGTACGTGTCTGCATTTGTGTGTGTAGGTACATCCACACAGGTAAAAAAAAAAAAAAAAAAAACTGCTGAGAGCTTGTGAAAGTGAAATGGCTCTTCATTAAGAATGTTATGTGATGGTCACAATGGAAGGCGATGTAACATGCTCCCACTTTCTCACCTCCCGTTTCAACAGGTTCTCCGCTTGGCTGCGATTCATGTTCTTGCAGTACCATCTACAGAGAGTATAAGGTGAGGAGACAGAATGTAGCACATTGTCTTTTCATGTTCACTGAACTTCTGGCATAATGGCCATTGAGTCTAAACTAGACATGCCATATCTGAAATCTTCACTTGCACTTTAATGTAGAGTAATTCATTTGACATCCATTGTTATCAGAACGCCATGCAGGTCCTAAGCAAATCCCCAGGGCTTTTTTACGGATGTGGTTTTTCTATGACGTCATGATTTCAAACAATCTTACTTACTCATACTGCTCAAGTCCGTTCTGAACCTCAGCTACGTAATTGCTAGGAATGTAGCCCTCATTTCTGTTGAGAAAAAATAATTACATGTTTACTTGTGCATTATCTGTTTGCATCCGTACTCTGATACTCTGAACATTTAATAAATATCGTGTCAACAGAAGGAACTTGAGATCTCTGGTTCTGCTTACAACAGTTTCAAATCGTAATCTAGAGGTGGCTCCACGGAGGGAGCCACGGATATAAGTTGGTTCTGAAACTAGGGACATTTAATACATATTTAGAAAGTAACTTAACATGAAAGTGGGTCTCTCGAGCACTTTCTAAAGCCATCAAGGCCTGGGACACCACACGGTCACTAAGAGTGCCTACCGAAACTGAGTTATAGCACAAGTGGAAGGCAGAAGGAATGGTCCCAAAAAAAGTGTGTCCTGTGTTTGTGCCGGAAAGACATTGTTCCCAGTTACAAGGACAGCGATATTTCTATCACAAAGCCAACACTGGCCAATTAAGAGGCCCAGGCACTGACTTCCAGCATTTTGCTCATTGATTAATTGTGACCTTTAAACTAAAAGGATTAAAAGGACTAAAAGGACTACATTTACTTAAATATCACAATTGCAAATAATCACAACCTGCTACTTTTTGCATCTTGTAATTTCACAACTGTGTACTGGTCAGCATTACTATAGGCAATGTCAATCAACCGAAACCACATGTCTTTGGATGGTGGAAGGAAACCAGCAAAGCACAGGGAGAACATGCAAACTTCATGCACACAGAGTGGAGGTGGGACTCAAACCCCCAGCTCTGGAGGTGTCAGGCAACAGTGCTAACCACTGAGTCAGCACACCCTCCCCTAAACCACCCAATTTTAAAACATTTACATTCTATTTCAAGCACCACGTAAAAACATATGCTATCAGATTCTAATTGTTAATAGTAATTCCTGCAGTTTCCTATGGAGAATTAAAATCTATGCAGTTTTCTCTGTTACCATCTGTTTAGAATGAAAATTCTCCCATAAGCAACATTACAGGCCACATAACAGAGACCCAGACTTCAGCTAAATAACAGTGTTGCAAGGACTAGTTGCAAAGACTCCAGTGAGGGCCATGAACTCTCATCCTATCTATTTATTTATCCTTTCTTATCTAATTACCTTGTGAATGGCCTCCTGTACATAGTGACCAACACATATGCTGTGGGAATTACCTGCTGTATTGTTTATCTTTAATTGCATTTCTATTGTCCATTACATTGTCATTGTTGTTTTTTTCTCTAACATAATTGGTGCATGTGGAGAGATGCCAACACAATTTCATTGTACTGACGTATAATAACAATAAAGCTTTCTTTTCTTATCTTTCTTTTTGTACACCTACCCGTATTTATCCTTGGCCTTCCACCAGTTGGTGCTCTCCATCCAGAGGATCACGTACTCCTTGCCCTTCTTCAGCTCCAGGTCGTGCTCGGCCTGGGGTATGTAGTCGTACGCTGCGATCACCTTCTTTCCAGAAGACTCAGGTGGTGAAGGCTGCATGGGCTGCGGCCTGGTGTTGTTTTCCTGTGGAGAGGTGGAGGTGTACGTGTGTGCATACGGGAGTGAGGGTGGGGAGGCCATGGCAAGTAGGAGTCCCTCATTTTGGACGCCCGTCATTTTTGAGCAAGGTTTGAATGAGTGTTACCGAATGAAACCGACCTGGTTTGGCGTGGGAGGGAGAGGCTTCCTGGACTTGCGCTGCGAGCGCTGGACAGAGATTTCTTAAAAGAAAATGAGCTGCATGTTAGCCGCTGCAGCGCCTTACTGCCACCATTTTCCACCTATCCATGTTTGAAATGGCTCTCGCTGGATTAGCACTTGGGCAAAGTTATGATTTAGAAGTTTATTTTTTAAATCACGTTTATTGTGTTTTGTGGGTTTCTGTGTATTTTAGTCTTTTCAATATCTTTATTATGTAAAGTGTCATGAGGTCAGAAACGCATAAAAAAACAGACATAATGCACATTGAAACACAGGGCTGTAATAATGCTATACAGAAAAACCTGGTGGTAATTTAATATGAAAAAATGCCCGAGATAAAATGCTGTATATACTGTAGACCCCATAGGCTGAGGAATGGGACAATATTATGAATGTAGTGTTCTAAATTTTAGCAATTTTAGCACACACAGACACACACACACACACGGACACAGACACACACATATAGACAGACAGACACACACACAATACATCAGGTGACGTGGATGGCTGGCAAGGTTCTGCAGAAGCTCTCACCTCTGTTTCTGCTCTCCAGCACTGTGCAGCCCATGGCATGCTTCACCTCCTGCTTACAGCACTGCCACGTGCCGTCCACCCAGAAGCAGGGGTGATACTTTGGCAGAAGGTCCTTGTTGTTCTGCAGCTCTTGAGGGAGACACACGCAGGCAAGGCGGGCCGTTAGGCCGATAGGAGTAGTGTGTTCATGGGAAGTGAGAGTGTTTCTCTCCCACACCCAGGCAGGGTCATATTCACACCATGTTTCATGTCACTTTCTCAGCTTCCCACTGTCTACTGTATACCGACCTTGCTTCAGCGTATGTATCCAGTGCCTTCGAATCTCATCTGTCTTGGCGAAGATGTAGAGCGGCCCTTCATCATAAACTATCTGTCATGAGGGGGAAAAATGCTGTCATTTGCTGCAATCTTTTTAAAATTTTCTTAGCAGACCTGACATAGTGGCTTGGTGGGTAGCACTATCACTGCCCACCTCTGGGATTAGGGGCTTGAATCCGGCCTCTGCTCTGTGTGAATGGAGGCTACAGCTTCTCCATGTGCTGATTTCCTGCTGTGGTCCAAAGACACACAGTCAGACTAATTGTCACTTGTGTATGTCACTTGTGAAGGACCAGGATCCCACAAAGTATGTTCCCCTGCCACCTGTGATATTCTCCAGGGGCCCCGGTGCCCCTGACTGGGAGAGCAGCTGGAAGTTGGATGAATTTTTCTCACTTTGTGAACTTGCAGCCATCTGCAAAATTTCAAGGCCCTCCTCCTGTTTCTTTGAAATAATTTTTTATATCTGAGCCTCTGGTGAAGTCAGCATATTATTCATTTTTTGATTTCAATGTTTCGTTCAAATTTTTTCCAGACTGAGAAGTACCTGGTTAGGGATACTATCTAGTTAAGGCTACAATCTGGTTAAGTACAGAGTTGCACTGTTCCTCCAGAAATTTGAACCAGCAACCTGAAGTCTATGCTACCTACTGCTCACTGTGTTTCTACCAGTTCACTGTGCTGCTCCCAGCTTCCTAAGCTACCCCCAGCTCTCTGTGTTGCCCACTTTTCACTGCGCTACCCACCACTCAGTGTATATAATATAATATCCCCAGAAATCTGCAGAAAGCCCTCAGAGCAAAGCACTGTAGAGCATCCAGATTTGGACATTCTGACTGGTTGCCTATCCCCGAGAACCTAGTTCTCCTGAATCATACAGAAAACCAACTCTCTGGAGACAGAAGGTGATTATTAAAAGAAGCAGGCACTTCCTGTTGACAGACCCCAAATGGTTTCAAATCTGGAGGTGGCAATGAGTTCAACCTCATGGCTGACATTTATTTTCAACATTAAATATGCCTTTCACCTACTGTACCTTTGAATATCCCCATTCACCTCAGTTTTGTTGCATTTTCTTTATAAGCTCTGTTGACCGGTTGGACTTGTTCTATGCTTGCTTAACAGATACATCCAAAGCAGTTCTACTCAAAGTAACATTTCAAGTTTTACACTTCACTGGCTTAACGCTGTTAAACATTTTTATCAGTCATTTAAGGGACAGCAGCCCAGAGAACTGCTGACTGCATTGCCACAAAAACAGTCTACAGACTTTCCAAAAAGAAACCCGTGGACTACGATGGACATCCAGGGTTTGACAAAGGATAACACTGTCACGTGTCAGCCTGGAGATATGCAGCCGTACGAGAAATGCTAGTGCAATCCTTGGAAAGCAATGCCATCCATCTATCTTCTTTAGCTGTTTATCCGTAAGAGTTGTGAGGAAGCTGGAGCCAATCCCAGCCGACTTCAGGCAAAAGATGGGGTACACCCAGGGCAGGTCGCCAATCCACCGCAGGGCCAACACAAAGACAAACACCCATACACACTTACAGTTACACCTACAGGCCAATTGGCCTATCCTGCATGTCTTTGGAATGTGGGAGGAAACCCACACAGGCACGGAGAGAATATGCAAACTCTGCACAGAAATGCCCGTCAGCAGTGAGAACTGAACCCAGAACCTGCTTGCTGTGAGGCAGACGTGCTAACCACTCAGCCACTGTACTGCCCTCAGAAGGCAATGAAAAAGGCAAAAACAAAATGAACAGGACAAACTGGAATCATAGTACAGCAGTGCTGAGGACACACATTAGATCTGGCAGGGCATTCATGGCCTCACAGACTTCAAAGCAAAAAAAAGAACACCTGGCCATGTCCAGCTTAAGTTCTCTCTGAAATGTCATGAATGCATTTCATACTCACTTTGATCTTAAAAAGATTCTCCCATGCAACCCTCAGTAGCATCTAACGACACTTGCTTATTTGCCACCAAATGAGATGCAAAAACAACCTTTAAAAAGATGTATACTTGCAAAGCGACTGGTTCCGGTGGAGGTCCAGGACACATTTAGAAAGCTTGCAGCGACCAACTTGCAGGCTCCACCTGTTGTTAAACCACTGCAACCATTTTGGACACAAACACACTGAATGTGGAGAGTCTAAAGAACTACTGGCCAGTGGGACTCATCCCCATTGTCAGAGTGGATGTACCACCACAACAGGTCTGCAGAGAACACCCACCTCACTTTTACTAAATTCCACTCTGGCTCAAGTGGACAAATAAAACTCCCGTGCCAGGGTTAATAGACTATAACTCAGAATTTAACCCTCAAAGGTTTGATAACGAGTTGCTGGATTTGACACTGTCTCCATATGAACCTGGATTCTGGACATTCTCTCTGGCACACCTCAGCACGTATGGATAGGAAAGAAAATCTCCTCCACCCTGAGCCTCAGCACGGGTACCCACAAGGCAGTGGGCAGTGCCCCTCACTGTATTCCCTGCTCATGTGACTGTGTGGCTACACAGCAGGTGCAAATTTGCTGACGATACAACCAAGGCGGGCTGATTATCATTAGCGAGTCAGCCTACAGAGAGGAAGCTAGGCAGAGTGGTGCCAGGACAGCAAATTCTCCCTTAAAGTCTGCAAGACCAAGGAGCTGGTCACTGATTTCAGGAAGCGAGAAGCTGAACGTTGACAAAGAAGCTGCGAAAAGAGTCGGCAAATTTAACTTCTAGAGAATCAACATTGCAGACAACTTTCGGTGGTCGCGACACACAACAACGGTAATAAAGACGCCTCAGGAAGATGCAGATTTCACCAGTAGCTCAGTGGAATCCTTCCTCACTGGATGCATGACAGAGCGGTGTGGAAAGTGTTCAGCCCAGGACTGTGGAGCTTGGTGAAAAGTGTTCAGGCTGTCACCAAGACACACCTATCTTTACTTGGGTGGTATTCTCACTATGGGCTGCTCAGAACAGCAGGCAACATCATTAAGTACTCCAGATAGCACAGAAGCACCAGCACTCAAACCACAAGGTTCAGAAACACAAGCCTTCTATCCACGACCCATAAGGCTATTCAACAGCTGCTAATTATAAGATATATGGGCCCTGTGGAGTTAACTGCAGATCGCTGGCATATTGTATTTATCATCACTACTCTCATTAGTTCTTACGATACAATATCTTTTATGGTCCTATGTGTTATTTATTATTCACTGTCATGTATTATTTTGCATTATTTATTGGCCATGATTACAGCTTCTGTTGTCCTTATTGTCTAATGCTGCTGCTGATATTGTATTAACAAGCAGTGTGCAGGATGCATGCAGTCAAGTTCAAAGTTCATATAGAAAGAAAACCTGAGCTATTTGTGTTGCGATGAGCACCTCCGTGGAGACTCACCTGGAACGGAAAGATCCGATCTGGGGGTGCATTGACCTCAGGCTCCACGTTCTCCACACACTTGACCTTATCCAGCTCCACGGTGCCCTTCAGGCTTTTCTTTTTCTGCGTGTTTGACAGGAACATGGGTGAGATGTGTCCATCAACTTCCAGCATCCAGCAGCCCTACTCATGTGGACACCACAGCATTTGGCCCAACACTAATTACAGTTAAGAATTTGGATTTTTTAATAATTGATTTCATATTATAAAGACAAGAAAATGACAAGGATGTATTAATCCTTGTATTCAAAACAAAAGAATTTGTCTTACAGTTGATTACATGGCTGTAACAGGTACTGTAAATTACTGTCTGCGAGGGACAAAGCAAGAAATCTGGGACCCCCTGAAAGAAGCTGACTCTGGGTCCCCACCCACAGAGTGCTGACACACTCCAGGGCCCCAGCCCACATCTTGGACCCATGAATCTTTCCACAACAGTAGCCCTGCTTCCCGCATCTGATCTGTGATCAGTTTCCCATCAAAAGGTCTACAATGACTCACATTCATTGGGATCAGATTCCAGGAAGCATTCCCTGTAAAAAAAAAAAAAACCTTTGCATATATATACCCCTTTCTCCCACAATCGTGACCCCGTCTAGAGTTTAGAAGATGGATGGATAGACGTACCCCTTTCTCCATATCATAGTCGTAGTAGGAGAGCTTTCCCTGCTTCAGGGTGAATAACCTTTCCTTGTAGTTGAGTGGAGAGGTCTTCTTCTTCTGCTGGGAGCGTTTAATAAAAAATTCCTCCAGGATAATGTCCCCCATTGGAGAGTCAGCTTTGTCCCCTTACCTGGAGACAGAGCATATGGGAGTCTGTTCCAAATCACAGGAACTGCACTTTGGCTGCCATAATGGATACTGAGATAGCGATGGGAGCAGAACTTTATGGCTCAGAAGCTGGCCTGGTTTGAACCTTCTTTCCTGTTCCTGTTGGTGGAGTATGTGTCAAAAAATACTTACCATACATTACCACCAATCAACCTAATAAAACAAACTCTCATTTAGAGGGTCCTTGGGGGGTGAGTGGGGGCAGGACAATTGAGGGGTGGCACCCCCTAGAACCGCTTGGGATCATGAAAAGTATTTGTAATAGAGATAACTTTTAACTTATTCTGGTTCAGTAAATTCGACACGCATGTACGCATGCACACACACACGCACAAACACACACACACACACACACAAAAGTGAACGGAAAACTGTAAACTACATCTGGTAACCATTCAATAGTTTAGTTATTTGAGCTCGATGAATTTGAGATCGATAGGTTTTTGCGTGACGAGCATTGCTCCATTCGATGCTGTGAAATTCACACCCCTGTTGCTGTGGAACCACTTGTGACCACTCACACCCAACGTAAGCGATAGCGTTCCTTCGCACGTAAACTTTGCAGATGACTGGCTAAGGAGCAAGAGCTTCTCATCATGCTCCTACATGACATTTTTCTATCTGACGCCAATCAAAGTTTTCCTGGCAACCTTACGACGAGAGATAAAAAGCGCAACTGCAGCAGTCCTTACATTATATATTACAGGCTGCAGCCGCTGGGAGGGAGGCACCGTCACATGTGATTAACTGGTGTGGAAACTAAAGAAAAAAAACATTACTTTTTTGTTCTAGGCCAATATCTCGAAACCGAAAGGAAAAAGTGTTATTGTGATACACTCTGCCACAAATTTTCATTCGAAGAGATTTTCTGAATGCCTTTTCATTGAGCTCATTTGGCATGGGAATCATGGGTTTGGCAATCTTGTCAACACATGCTCAGTTTCCGGTTTGAACACTAAAACTGCCATTTTAAAATTTATAATTCATTATAAATTTAAGGAACAAGGTCTTTTCAGAGGTGTCATTTTTTAAACTATAACTAGTTTATCTTTCCTTTCAGTTATATATCAAAAATGGACCACATAAAGCAGTTTACAGCTTATCATTACCGGTCCACGTTGTAGTAAATTCAACTGCATATTACATTTACATTTTAATCATTTAGCAGGGTAGGATATTTTTTAACGTCCACCTAACCATTTGCTGGTCTTTGTGCTTTTTCATCACCACCTCCTTTTCATACTATTCATCTTATACATACATTCATCTTATAACAGACTTGCAATTTGCAGTTTTTAAAATATCCCCTCATTTTTTTCAATAGGTGTGAACTGTTTAAAGAGAACAGTACTAAGCACATTCTTTTGTTGCACATAGTAAAGTAGAACGATTAGAGCTGGTCAATGGAAAGATTACTGTAGAATGGCTGGAATTCATGCAGGAAGTTTTCTGTCTCATTTGTACTGTTGCTGAGACACACAGGTGTCACTCTAGCATTTCTGTAAAAAAAAAACAAAACAAAACATGGAGTCCTTTAGCAATGCCTGCTGTGGAGAGAACTGGCCTTGTGACCATATTCAGTTTCCCCTGAAAAAATGGTTGTTTGTCCAGAGGGAGATCAGGTGGATGATGTCATGGGAAACTTCCCCAGCTCTGTGTGTTTGCTGTCCAGCTTGAGATACGAAACCCCCCCCACCACAACCCCCACCGTGTCCATGTCCAGGATAAGCTGTTGGAAGATAAATGGATGGACGTAATTGTCTTTGCATTTTATGGACATCTTGTCCAAATTACATTTTCTTCTCTTGTGGCAGTTGTGCTTAGGAGCAGACATGTTCTCAGACTGGGCATTGCAAAGAGCTGTCAGTGCCCAGAAGCTGCCTATGTCAAGATAAACTCTGCATTGCAGCTCAGACAGTATTCAGCTTCATCGTTCACAAGAATACAGTGGTGAGACAGGAGTTCAATTGTACAAGTCAAGAATTTACAGCTTTCTATAACTGGAAGTATAATCTTATCATTTCACAGTGCTGTTCTAAAAGCCCCCTGATGACAATTAACAGATAACAACACCTTCATGAAAATGTCATACACAGCGGGGAGCAGCCATGATGAAACCACAGATCAAGCTACGCATTACACAGATTCTCTGCCATTTGACTTAACATGGCTTCCTTGTGCATACTGATGGTAACCTCTCATCCAGAACTCTCTGCTGTATTTAAGATGGTGTTAGGCAGACAAGTCCTACCCCATCTCTCTGTTTAACTCACAACTATTGCTCTGTTACAAAGACAACTCTGTACAAGGGGTATGACAGTCCAGCTCTGTTGATCTGATGCAGTGCAATTCAAAGTCTGTTTTGTCTACTGGCACTTAACTTTAGGAAATCTGGGCTCTTTCTAGGTACAAATAATTTTTTTCCCTCAAACTGCATTCTACTGAAGCAGTAATTTGAAAGATACAGTATTGACAGTCCCTGTTTTGGGCCCTTGGTGTCACTTCTTTTTTTTTTTTTGAGTCCCATTTATTGCAGAATGAGTATTTGCCAGTCAAACATTTTCTGCTACACTTTTGCCCTCAAGAGACCCTGCTGAGTTAATATTATTGTGCAGAAAACACATGGTCAGACTGGTCAGCACATCAGAAACACACCCAAGGATTCCATGAACCAATAACTTGATTTTTTCCTTATCGAAATACCACTGAGCTGACCCGTCCTTCACCTGTCACCCCTCGCTCTCTTATTAAGTTAAGAATTAGTTGACTTCAGGTTTGTATGGCAGATGTAATACAAGTAGAAAAAAGTAACTTTTTGATCTTTTATCCATTTGGTTATATCGTATACGCATATACAGATACCACAGAAGAGATAGAGTCATTTAACTGACAGGTCTGAAGCAGAATGTGAATACTTTGCATTAGTGTTTTTTCCAACCCCCCCCCCCGCCCCGCCGAGTCTGGGAAGCGTTCTCCCGGTTAACCCCAACACGACTCATTCCATACTACCTACCGCTGGGTGCTGCCACTGTCAGAGCGGACGGGAGATGGCGAGCGCTGTCACAGGGTACCGGGGGGCGGCGGCAGCAGCACTGAGGTGTCGCAAGCCCGTCTACTCTCCTCTGGTGTATGAAACAGACACCAAGCAGCACTCACAAACAGAAGGTGATTTACTCAGTTCCTCATTTTTGTTTCCTGGTTATTTTCATATCAGTTGCCGTAACTGAGTCCAGGAACTGCATACAAGTGAACTTATATGATGGTCACGCTATCTTTCTGCTTCAGCTTTTATTTTACGGTTTGAATTTGCGCTTTGCTATATATTAGGCGCTAGAAGACAATATAAAAAATAAAACACAATAAATTCTCCAACTTTAGGGAAGACAGTACTTCTATCTTTAAACAACACTTGTATCTTACAATACCTTTAAAAACAAAAGTCGAATTTAACAGTTCCGGCAAAAATCTATGAACGTTTAATAAACTTTTTTAAGGTGCCGCATCGCAATGGATTACTTTTCGTGTCGTGCACTACTCCACGCCTGAGGAGGGCGCTGTTACAACTCGACGCTCTTAATCCGCATGCTTTTAGGAGCGTTTCCGATGATCAACTTCCTCTTCGTTTCTGCATCGGCTCCGCAGCAATGGTGAGCTTCGAGGCGGCCGGCGCACAATTTGCAATCTAATGCCATCTTTCCATTGCGACGCTACTTTTGGGTGAATGAACGGCCGCGTTTTGTTGAGCAGTACCCTGGGGTATCTCACCCAGTGCTGTTGATGACTAAGATGGCCTAAAAATGTCAAAACACTTAGGAAATAGTTCCCGGGCCTGGAGTGGTGTACGAACCAAAAAATGGCCGCCTGCAGTGGACTTAATGTTCACGTTAGTTGGGAAGCACCGGCATACAAACGTACGCGTTCACTAGCGGTACCTGGCTTGATTTTACTAAGGCTGTCATTGTAAAAATTTGATCGTAAAAGCCAGCGCTATTAATTTCCCCTACATGCTTATCCCGTGTCAAAACGGAATCAGGTTGCGCTGGGTGTGAGTTTGTTGACGTGTCTCGACTTCAGATAAAATGCTGTCCAGTTTAAGACAAAATTAAAGCGATTGTGAACCCTGCTCAGCTATACTGCATGTGTGTGCGATTTGGTTCGTGTTAGCAGCAGAGAGCTTTACGATGGATAAGCAGCGCTACGGCATCGAGGGATTTAGTTTTAAATTATATAACCTGCTAATTCGAATCATGTCAATAATGACAGCGTTGACAGGCTTACGTGGGAAAAAATGTGCTAAGTAAAAATTTCTTTTTCATCCATAGGTGAACGTACCGAAGACTCGCAGGACCTACTGCAAAAAATGCAAAAAGCATCAACCCCACAAAGTGACGCAATACAAGAAGGGAAAAGACTCCCTTTACGCCCAGGGTATGTTAAGTCTGCTCTCGGTGTTGTGGGCAGAATGAACCTTCTCGTGCCCTGACGTTAATTGCTTTTGATTTCCTCCAGGTAAGAGGAGGTACGACCGAAAGCAGAGTGGATACGGTGGCCAGACAAAGCCAATTTTCCGAAAGAAGGTACTTGGGCACAACACTGTCACCAGTATGTCGGGAAACTGCCATCCTTATCAGCCAAAAAGGCAGATGTACAGTAGTATTCACCCTTGCAAATAGCTGCACTCACATAGGTGACTGCTGCAGCTGGCTTTGCTTTCTGTAAATGGGATAGGGCACGATCAGCTACCCTGGGGAATGTTTTAGGTTTGGCAATCACTTTCTGTTCATGTTTGCACCAGAGTCTCACTCAGACTGACAATGCAAATAGTGTAGTGTGTGTGCACCTGCGTAATTTAGCGAGGGCACAGTATTAAACTTTAAATGTGGTTATTTTCAGGTTTATACTGTGAAGGAAGCTCGCCAGTTTACATGATGCTTCACCCGTAACTGCATGCTTAGCAGCTATTTGTTTCCTTTTGACATGGGTCAGAAATGAACTGTCTTTGTATGGGAGGGGAAAAAACAACAAAAATGTCTATGTACTTTTAGTTAGCGGTATCCAAAGACATTGCTTGCATTTGTGTAGCATGCAGACCTGTATATTTGATCACTGTACTTGAACCTGGTCCAGTGTTTGGAGTAATTTTAGTTCATGATGAGTGATAATTCTCTCGATTACTGTGCTATGGGTTCTGCATTTAGCTCTTGTTTTCAGCAAGTTCTATAACTGTGTATGTGGAACTCTGAACACTTTTTGGGTATGACCAAAGCAGAGTCTTTTACATTGGCATGAGGAGTTAATATTTGTACCATAATAAAACTGAGTTGCATTGAAGGGTACTAAACACTTTGAATTCCTGAACTTAGATTTCAGATCTGACCATTAGAACAGACTGTGTATGACAGGGAACGAGTGGGCACTGTATCTGTCAAATATCAGGCTGAGTGAATGTAACACTGAGGTACTTTGGTTAGAAACACTGTCACAGTAAAAACCCACATGTCCTTTGCAGGCTAAGACCACCAAAAAAATTGTGCTGAGGCTGGAGTGTGTGGAGCCCAACTGCAGGTCTAAAAGAATGCTGGCTATTAAGAGGTGCAAGCATTTTGAACTGGGAGGAGACAAGAAGAGAAAGGTGAGATATGCCGCCCCTTGGTGCATCTGATTGGCCAGTATCTTCCCCCAGAGTTCTTTTATTGTACTTTGACCTAGGCTACATGTACCATAAAATTAGGTGGTCCCTTGAGCGGGGGGAAAAAACTGACTGCTGCTGATCGCACATAACTAGAGAAAAGTTGCATTGGTATAATGCAAATTTTAAATTGAATTCCAGTCACCTCCTAATGTAGAGATTAGAATGTGTTTTTTTTTTTTTTTAATTTTTGGCTATTCGAGGAAGTTAAGAACAATGGCCCATTAGGAGGCTTGTGGGTTTCAGGAGAGACTCTGGCAGCTCCCTTAAGTGAAGTGCCTGTCCTGACTTGATCTAACTCCCCAGTTTTAGAAATGAACTTTCTCATCCCATTGTTCCAGAAGTGGTGTCAGGGAATGATGTTCCTCCAGGACTTCAGTGCAGTAAATGTACAGGGCGGGCTGTGCGCAAGACACACAAGTCTTATTGCGTTACACGTTGTTCCTATAAATGCAATAATAAAGACCCGTGGATCGTCAGAGAGGGAGGAATGTGGAAAAAATGTATAGCAACATATTGATGTATGTAAACATTGGGTGCATGGGTATAGGACTGTCCTTGGTAGTGGAATACAAAAATGTGTAATGACAAAAGCGATGTGCTGATTCGATTTTCAGTTTTATTCTTGATACTAACCAAAAACACTGGATCGTTTATCAAAAAAGTTATAATCCGATATGATACACCGGAAGGCTTCGCTTCACATTGCCAAACCAACATTTCGTTTTATAATTATTCTTTGATGCAATTAGAATATTTGAGTTAGTTGTATGCTTATGTAATATAGCTGAGTTAAAAGTGTGAGATGCACTATAACAGAAGGAACAAACACTAATGGTATACTTAAATGAACATTTTTAGTCTCCATTTTGGCAACTTCTGCTACTCGACAATTTTACAATGCACCACAACTGTGCAGCCACAATACAAAAAAGTAGAAACGTGGTGGTCAGAAAAGGTCAAGCTCAATACAAAACGAAGTTGAAACAAAAAGACTTATCAGTTTATCATTGGTCAATATTTAAGGTTGTGTTATTGGGATGGGCGATGAAGAAGTGGTATTGAGCTATCCCTAAGCAGCATGCCTATAGATATAATAGACAAGGGGTGTAGAGAGGAGGTTGGACTTGGATGGTGTAGGGTGCTGAGGAGCCTGAAGGCCTGGGGGAGGACCCTGTTGTGAAGTCGGGGTTTTGGTTACTCAAAGTGTCAGCTGGGTATTTGGGTATAAAGAAAGAAACAATTGATAGTTATGTTTTGGGACTCACCAGGACTAAGATCTTCTGCTTCAGGTCCTGAAGGACAAGTTCTACACATGCCCAATGTATCATTTAGCTTTTGAGTGAAGTAACTGCTTTGCAGTTAGCCAGTGACATTAAAAAATAGTCCATACTTCATGTCCTAAACAACAGATTAAAGCTTTTGGGGTGAAAATGAATCTCAGATCATTTTAATGCCTGATTGATACTTAAATCCGAAACAGCTTCAAATATTAACCATATGGGTTTCTCAAAGCTGCAGATCTTCAGGACACAAGTCAGTATTTACTTGAAGATAGCAGTGAATCGGTCCTTGCGCCAGTAATCTTCATGGCCAAAGGCTGTCCTAAGTCGGTCGTCATCAGTGTATGACTATGGTCTAGCCACCATCTGTGACTTTAAAGTCATAATGTCACTAACAGCTGAGTCATGATTAGCTAATAATTCAGCAGCTGTGGGCTTTTAATACTACTGTAGAACAGCAGACTTCTTAGGTGAGATCTAAACGCTGTATGTGAAGTTCAGGGAAGCAGTTGAACTAGCCCCACCTTAGCCATCTGGGTCAGAATACGCAGCTCTTCTGCATCAAGATGATGCTCCCTAAGGAAACACGGTAGCGGGCTGTCCCATCTGCACATATGTGGCTCGTTTAATTCACTTCTGTACCCAAGAAATGCATCATGTGAGTTCTGAGATGGTCCTCTCACCTCCATGTTATGGTCTTTGTACTTGAAAAATTGACACCTGTACCTAAAATTAATAGGACTGAACACAAAGCAAACTAATTTTTTTATTTTTTCTTTCAGGGCCAAGTCATCCAGTTCTAAGATGCTGCCTTATTTGTTATGATGAAATAAACTAAAAAATTTGGAAACGACTTGTCATTCATTCTGTGTCTATGCCGTCATTATTTTTGCACTAGTGATCATGTAAGATGATCTGTACAGACTTGAAAATTTATTGTATACAAGAGTGAAATCAGGCAGAACGTGAACTCAAATTTACCCGTGGCAACATCCGTACAATTAGGCAATCTGTGCACAGCTGAAATTCCTCATAGTAAAGGGGTGGGGAATCAAGCTTTGTCTTCCTGTTTATAGGGTCGTTTCTCCCTTGACTATAGTATATTGTAGTTTTTCTCTTCCTGGAGTACGTGCATTTGAGCTTTGCTCAAGTGGCGTTCAACTGTGCTCTCAGTCTTCATGATGAGTAACAATATGGTACTGGTTGGATTGATGAGGACCTGAGTTTTTGTGATTAGGTATTGGATACCGAGCTCTTTGTGGAAGGGCAAGACCTGGGTGACGTTGCACTTGGGGTAGCAAGCACTCCAGGTGGGCAGCATAGCCAGGGTGAACAACAATCTACGTGGACCCCCACTCTCCTGCTTGTTGGTCACCGCCATGGCCAGTCTGCCTCCAGACAGAGGCCGCTCCCATATCTCAAACTGGTTCACCTGGGGAGAGACATTTGTCACACAGTGTCCTCCTGGAGGTCTGTGCATGGTTCATCAGATACTGTTGATGGTTTGGCCCCTAGTGAGGCCAACTGCCAGACAGATGTTGATTACCTTGCCTACAAAATATCCCTGCTTGCCCAGAGGGTCTTGGTTGATAGCAATAACCTCTTTGTTCTGCAAGAGATCCCTGGACTTTGCATCAATGGCCCGCAGATCGTTCGACATCAGCAGTGGTGCGGCCATGATTGCCCATAAAGCCATTTGGGTCACCTGTTGATCCCAGCTGAGTCCAAAGTTTCCCAAGATCAGCTGGTAGGAAAGAGAAGGTTAATGGGCAATGGATAACTGCTGATACAGGAATAGGAGTACTGAGACACATTCTGACACACTGATACCATGTCTGGGTCATTCCAACCCCCAGGTCCTGCTGCTGGCACTATTAGCTTCTGGTGTTTTGCAGTCCAGTCAGTAATGGCTGTCACGCTTGCCCAAGAGTCGTAGATGTCACCAAAGTTTCTCCACTGGTTGCAGGTTTGCCGGATGGCAGTGTAGTTTGGCTAAAATGGAATGCTGTTAAGCTTCTGACAGGAAACCTGTGACGTGACACTGCCTGGAATATCTATACAAATGGAATTTTGTCACACATGGGGAATTCAAGATGTCCAAGTATTGCCTGACTTGCGTGACACATTAGGATGCCTGTGGAAGTCAAGCAGCTTGAACTGCTGATTCACTTACATGCAGTTGACCACATGTTGCCACTGACAAGCCCAGCACTTGTGTAGGAGTGGGCCAAGGTGAATCTTCTAACCTACCTGTTTATGGTCCCACTCGTAAAGTGGCCACTCACAAGAATACAGAATTTGCCTGCCAGTATTGTTCAGTGCCTTTGACATGTTCACGTAACCTGAAAAGGGTTCAAGATGGCAACAAACTTATCCTGGAATACAACCATTGGGATGTTGCTTAAATGATATTCATTGTGATTAAAAGAATGTTTAGTTTTGACCTATCCTACGACTTCATCGAAAAGATGTAATCCTTTGCTAGCCATTTTGTCCCTCACCTTCTGAGAGTAACTTCCAGTCTGGCATATTGCAGCCATCGAACTTAAGCAGGTCCACACCCCACTTGGCGAAGGTCTTGGCATCGATGTCATAGTGTCCAAAGCTACCGGGGTAGCCGGCACAGGTTCTCAAGCCCACGTCAGCATAAATCCCCAGTTTCAGACCCTTCGAGTGAACCTGAAGGCACACAGCATGGTGATGCATCAAAAAAGGTTGAATGACAAACTCTTACCGGGAAGCAGTGATATGTGTCAAAGTTGAAAAAATGAGGGGAAAAACATTGCAGTAGGCTACTATATCTGGTTCATATTTTACACATTATTTCATTATTAATTCAACAAAGTAAGCATCTCAAACATTAAGTATAATTTTAAAATATCTACTTTTACTTCATATAGCTCATGGTAACAGCTAAATCCTTAAACTTATCTATGCTTACTGAAGGACATTAAAATTGGTTAGGAATAAAAATCTTCACAATGCTGCAAATAAGCTACTAAGAACAAGTTCATATAGATGCAAATTTCACATGCACAGTAAAATTATCGCTATGCACCAAACCGTAATTAAAGAAGTCCACAAAAAAAAAAAATTAAGCATAAAAAGGGAAGACCAGCATTGTACATTTCCAGGAGATTTACAGGCCTTATTGGCATGTGATTCTCATAATGTCCAGCAGAGGGAAGTGTTGCACTAATAGTAACTTAGGAGTGTAGTAAAACTCCACCATGGATATTTAACTTAGGCACTAAAAGCCTTTGGTGATTGTAGGTTTTTGACATAACTGAACATTTAACAAATAACAATTAAAATATTTTAGGGCTGTGTCTCGATTAACTGTTAAGGCCTACATGGGAACATCATGTCACACATCCGGGTGTGGCAGGTGTGAGGCTTCAGCAACACGTGTAGACTCACATAGTCTGCGAGCTTCTTGATGCCTCCAGGGAAGCGCTTGGGGTCTGCCTGCAGAAGTCCCTGGGCATCGCGGCTGAAAGACGACCAGCAGTCGTCGATGCACACGTACTCATAGCCGGCCTCCTTCCAGCCATCTTTGGCCATTCTGTCAGCCATCTGCATGTACAGCTTCTCGCTGTGAGGGAGGAGACATGGGCTCGCTCACCTGAGGCGTTCGCGTAGTATGGGAGAAGCGGGAGGCCTCTAACAGACCTAGGAAACATTACAGGTAATGCTATTCACTAGCTATACCTCCCTGGCTGCATATACGCAGGACAGTAAGTATGAATTCTGAAAGATTAGTGCTCTGGATCCCTAAATTTGAACAGCTGTGTGCTATATAGTAGTGAAGTAAAAAAATGAGGCTTCAAAACCCATGGTGGGTGGGAGTATCACAAACTACCAATTAATACTGGCTAGCGAAAGCATTGATTGGTAGTTTGTGATACTCCCACCCACCAGGTTCTGAAGCCTCATTTGTCCTATCACTACTATATACAGTACTATGTGGCATATATTTTATTGGCCACCTCCACCTGTGGGGCCCTAGAATTATTACAACTTTTACCCCACTATCTATTGCCCCGTATAGCATCCTCATAAATCAAATAATTTCAAATTTCTGTTTAAATGAAGAGATCCGATTTAACCTTGTTTTCTTTAGAATTTTGCAAGTGCTTTATTGCTGGTGAAAAAGGAATTTCTTATTTTGCCTTAGTGTATTAGAAAAGGATGTCCAAAAATTACAGATTTTCTTGGGATTTTCCTTTCATTCCTGTCGTTTGGGGGTCAGCCAAAATACACGCAGTGAAGCTTTCAAGTTCCCTATGGAACCAGTGGTTTTTCCACCTCAGACGCATCAGCATGGATCTCGGTCATTCCTGTCTGAATTTGCCGAGCTCCCACACGATGATACGCTACTGGGACACAAATGATGAGGCACACGAAATCACCGCTTTTGTTTAAAGGGCGCCGTTGTAGTTTATTTCTGACATCACAGGGTAACTGAACGTCACTGGACGCTGTGGGAACGTTCCCTGCTTGCTGGGCTGCAGCCTCCAGAAGGTTTGCCTTCGAATGGAACTTCATTAAACAAATCCCCACCATATTTGATCTCCATTTTACTGCTTGTATTTACCATCCAGCATTCGTGGAGTTCGAACATCTTACCTGATGCAATTGTCAGGATCCGTCTCACAGTCTATGTTACACAAGAACCTCTCCCAGTGCAGCCAGCCCATTGCCGGCGTCAGCGCAAGTCCATTGTCCAGCGGTCGCACCACGGATATAAATGCACAGGAGAGCAGTGCAACAGTACTCAGGATCACTGTGGACATCGTTAATTATACCAACAAACAGCCCCGAGCTTACCGCACGGTGCGGAAGCTGTATACCTGTTCCTTGTATACAAAAACCACGCCTTCTCGGTATGACTGACAGCAAAATCGACCAACGACGAACTAAATTTCGCGTGAATCTGCCAATGGGAATGCATTAGCATTTTAGAGGCGCAACGATCAACGAGGAAGTGCTGTATTGTCCATGGGCGTGTGACTTGTGCCATATCTCATATCACAAGACCGAGGCGTTTATGGCTGTGCGTCTGTTTCCATGTGCTCTTTCTTATTAAAACAGTGTATGAAGCACTGCGGTGGATATACGGCGAAGCAAGGTCGCTTGCACGCATTGAATTAAGCATCTCCTTAATCGCGAATATATGCTCTTGTACGTGTGTCTGGATGCCTAAAAACTTTTAATGAGCTCTCTCACGTATCTTAAACGTGTCCACCCATGTTTAAATGTACAACGGAGAGTACTGTTTAGTTCAACTTTTCCACGACCAAAAGTGAAATCTGTTAACAGGACCACCATGCAATGAGTGGGGGTGGGCCTCAAACTTCCCGCCTCAGAGGTGTGACGCAACAGTGCCAACCAATAAGCCCATCTGCTGCATTTCTTATTCTCACACTTTGGTATATAATAATTAAAAAATTGTAAACATCATGGCTCTGTAGAGGATGTGCAGTATTGAAAGGGAATGGATGGATGTTTAGACTGTAAACAATGAGTGATGCTACATCTGAAGCTGGTGGAGTGTTGTTTCAATGCTGATGGCAGCTGCAGTATCATTAACACCACCAGACTGCTTTTAGGAGTGTGGCTGTAGCAACTAAAATGTTTAGCCATAATTCAGGTAAATGTTGTGCATTAAAACACAGATGGGAGGAGTACACCTAAAGGGACCAACTATTCCACTGAGAAAGATGTTAACAGACTTCCGGCCAAATGCAAGAGACCCTGTTTTTTACAAAAATAGCATGGGCAGCTGGATTTTATAAGTATCCTATAGAAACAGAGACTTGGACTTACAGACAAAGACAGATGGCCAGTGTTATTAATGGACTGTTGTTTGTGAGGAAAAAAATCTGGTGGTGTGCCTTTTTTTGTCTGGGTTGGGGGGGGGGGGGGGGGGGTGTCACTGGGTGGGTGAAACCTTCAGGGTTGACAGCTGAGAACTGTATATTTTGCATGAAAATATAAACTAGTAAATTGCCTGTTGGATTGAACAGAAATAGGTAAATCATATAATAAACATGGAAGGGAAAAGAAAACATTTGATCTGGTCTTACGTACAAAGTCGAGGTTTAAAGCATAAATAAATGAACACAAATCCTGACCTTTCTGCAAATGTCAAGAGTTGTACTTCAGCCTTAAACGTTATCAGGCACTGTACCAAAGGACAGGTTTGATGCAAGCCATTTGTCATTTTTTGTAGTTCATATCAACTTGAACTGACCAAAGGGACACCAACGCTCTAAATGTCAGATTTCAATTTTCCGAGCCACCCCCCGCACCACACTCTAACCTTAGAAGGATAAACCAATCAACTTGCAAATTGAGCTGCCTCACCGTGAACAGGTTGCTGCTCCCATTATGATAGATTCCCCATATTTTGAATTTTTAAGATTACATGCTGGGTGAGGACTTGCTGTTGAAATTGGTTGACTGATGGATGTCAGGGGCACACGTTTGGGATTGTGTCAGCCCCTCATGGCCCATTTACCCCGTTCTCACATGATCGTATGGCTTGTTGTTCTCTGATTATGCATGGAGGTGTGTAAAACAGCAAAGTTGTTTTTTCCTTCATCACCTGGTGGTGCAATGCATGACTTTTGGGATAGCTTCTTTATGATGCAGCCATAGCATCCACTCTGTATGCACTCTGATGTTTGCTTATGGCAAGAGGGTACCCGTAGTTCTTTAGTAAACATTCTTGTATCTCTCCTTTTTTCAGTCTTTCGGTCTGTTGACGAGAGTGCCTTGAAGCATTACTATCTGTGCCTTGCAGTGCAATGTTTTTACCGGCTCTCAGCTACAAATCCTCTGCCCAGTTTACCTGCCTCTTGACCGCCTGCCATGGCTTCTGCTGAGGGGAGAAGGGGCTGTCTAAAATTAGCACTCATGTGGGTCTTAAAGGTGTCAGATAATAGCAGAAACCTTCATGTGACCATCCAGTCTTCATTATTATGCTGCCAGTAATAATTTATTTCACATTTATTTAGCAGGTGCTTTTCTCCAAAGCAAAATTCTCGGGAGGAAAGCTTGTGATGACAGAGTAGGGTCAGTCTGTGTCCCTGGAGTTGCTGTGGTTAATGGCCTTGCTCAAGGGGCCATCGGTGATACAATTACCTTGCCATGATTTTCCAGACACAGATCCCGAACCTGCTGAGCTATTTACAGCCCCCAATCATTTTGGTTTAACACTGCGTGACATGTCTGCTTTGCTTGCAGTTTAACAGAGGTTCTCAATGTACACACATGATTTTACTAATTATAAAGCTCTTGATTACCTGGGTCATGTATGCGGGTTGTTGACTTGAACAAAAATGTGGAACGTGGCTGAGGAAGGGGAAGTGGCTGCAAACTGTGTTGAGGTCCACTATTTCAGATTAAAAGCTGGCTGTACACCATGAACAGAACAGACGAAAAGACACCATCTACTCTACACTCAGTGTGCAGCGGTAAAAAAGAATGCAGTGTTCATTGAGGTGACCACTGTGTCTTGTGCAGGCAGACAATCAGAACTTTGGTGTACACCGTATCTTTTGGGTGATAACCCCCTCTCTCTACAATTGTTCAAAACATGTTAAGCAGTTGGCTGCAGAATCCAACCACAGTGTTGCAACCAGAATGAATGAACATGAAAGTAAGCTAGCTGAGTTCATTCATGGATATCCACAACTATACGATATATCACGATGTACGAAAGCATGGCAGTTCAGTTGAAGGCTTTTATTTTATCTGCTGTCTGTGTTGTCCAGCTCTCTGTTGTAAAAGAGATGTTAAATCCCAATGGGACTAACCTAATGAAATGAAAGTTTAATAATTATAAAATATAAAATTTTTACTAATCTAGGAGTAAAAGACCCAAGATTGTGCAAAAATCACTGTTCGCCCCCTTGTGTTGGTTGGGTAAACTACAGAATGTCTTTTTGCACCTTTTCAAGATTGTTGTTGGTTGTCTCAGACGATGTATTTGGCAGTGTTTCGACTTTGGCTAGGTCACACGTATTTTTAATATGCCCCTAAACTAAATTTCTTTCTCTGAATCTCTGTCCTGTTTATCTGTCCTTTCCCTCTCTTGCCTGTTCAGCCTGTACCAGCACCCTGACCCAGCAGGCACCTCAATAACACCTCTTCTTCTCCTTCTGCCCCCTAAGATCCAGCTGTTCTTCCATATCCTGCTGGCTGATGATCCCAGGGAGGTGTTCCCTCTGCTACCTGCCATACAGCTGGTACCAGAGTCTTCCAGGTCATCCTTTATGAAATGTAGTTCATGTTGGAAGGTGATGCTTGATACTTATCTGACCCTGATTGCATGCAGATATTCTCAGCATTTTCTGGAAATAGCCCATGGAGGCTCAGAAGACCTTGGCGAAGGAGCTGAGCCGCACGTCTGGAAAAATATCGATCTTCACTGTGTGATCGATATGAGCTCGAGCGTGTAGCCTTTTGAAAAAGACATGCATACAAAAAAAAATGACCTTCAGCCAAGTTGTGTTAATTACGGTAGTATGGTGCCACTGGTTCTAGTCTTGCAGTTCAGGGAACCGAGTGACCTTCGTTCCACTTCTGTGGAGGAGAGAAAAAACACTTATCGCCTGTTGCAGAAATGAAGGCTGTAAAATTCACAAGGTTAACTGGAGGAGCTGTCCATGGGAATATCTGTATGTTTTGCATTACCCTTCCATAAGGTATGGAAAACAGGCTCATGGAGTGGAGCATTCAGGTTGCCAAGCTCTTCAGGCAGCAGGCGGAGGCCTGGTGTACATGAGTGAACTGGTGTGCTCCCAATAAAATGTGCTGCTCCCCTCTGCAAAGCTGGCTGTGTGGGTGAGGGAAAGTTGGGAGATGACAGACATGGGAGAAATAAGAAGATGCTGAATTTGACAAATTCTTTGTTTTGGATCCTAGTGAGACTTGAAGGGCCCTGAGGCGAGAATGGAACTGTGAGGATTTCCTCAATGTGGCGCTATTCATTTTTAGAAGCCCCTTATTAAATATCAGTAGCTCAAGGACTTGGGGTGTGTGCATCCATTCATGGGAGAAGAAGACACACTCATATCTTGAAGCCCTTGCTGTAGATCAGGATGAAAGAGTAATGAAATAAGGGATTTGGGGTCAATGATTCTGATGGCTTACCTCTTTGGTGCAGAAACAGTTTAAGGTGTATGATCAGCTAACCTTTCTCTGCTTCGAGCTTCCTCACACTAGTGAACTTCCCAGGGAAGTTTCTTGCACTGTTCGGAAAAAAAGAGAAGGCCACACCCCTTTGGGTTGATCCAGTATGTGATTAGCCTAACAAACCCACCCAATCAGAATGACTATGAGAGGAAAACTGATGAGGGGTGATGTGAGCTTTTAACTATAAGTCTGTTTTCCTGACTGGGTGGATGCAAGATTACATTTACAAGTAGAATCCTTTCGTGCTATGGTCACGCTAATTAATCTGCACACTTCTCGCAGTTAATTATGCACAAGTACTTGAGGAGAAGGGATTATGACATAGTTTGGACATTGAAAACCCCCTAACGCTGTCTGGTATCGAGAAAAGATAACATTGCTGGGCTTTTTATGAATGTGAATGAAAAAGGATCTCATTGTCCGCTAATTAGCTGGCCGTGGATCGAGCTCCCTCCGGGACGCGGTGGTGAGAAAACGCTGGTCGGATTCTGTTTGCCACGCTCTCCATTCTGTTTCCCTGCTTTTGCTCGGTGCTTTAGCTTGACTGATGGCAAATCCTTATTTGATCAAGAGGGTAAATGGCAAGTAAAGCTTCATATCATATAGTAGATGTGCTTATGTGTGGTTTGAGCATGTCTCTCAAGGCTGTGGGCTGACTATGACAATGGGGAGGCACCAAATGGTCTGGAAAGGCAAGATCTGTTTTGCCAGGTATGACTTTTCCTTTTATTTCTCTTTAGTAGCAAATTAAACTGTAAATCTAAGTTCAAAGGTGATTCTTCGCTGGGGAGGCAAAGGCAAGCTGAGTGCGAGGTCGACAAAGGTCGTGACATCTTTTCGGGGAGCACGGACGTTTGTCAGAAAATCTGTGATGAAGAGGAGGATGTTAAAAAAGGAGGTGGTGACATGAAGTTGCCTGTTACATCTTACACAAAAAGCAGCTGTCCTCAGGCTTAGTTTGAGGTTCTTCTGTCCTCTTCTTGATTGTAGCTAAAAGTCATGCTCTGCAGAAGGTAGAAGGGCAAAAATGATTACCTCTAAGTCTTCATAGTGGGTCTGGGAACTGCTCACTGAAGGAGAGATTGGACTGGAATTAGGCTGTAACCCATTTTTAAAAAAATCAATTTGAGTCAAATGTGGGATACTGGTCCCGTAGGAGTCTTGGAACATTGGGTTATAGTGGGAATAATTTGCTTTGCACACATGGTGAGGAGGGGGGTTAGAGGTGCTGTGAGGGCCCTTCCCCCCCAAAAGCCAGTGCTCTTAACCCTGGGGATTTGTGTTGTATTAGCTCACATGTCAGACAGCCTTTACACCTGTCATCAGGTGTTTGTGCAGGTGAATCAGAGGAACAGCATCATGGCTTTGGACCTCAAATTCAGGGTCACACAGGTGAGTCTTCTAACCTGGATGGTTTAATCGACTGGTTCTGTCCTTCCCACTGCCTCAGATTCTAATGAGCTGTCATCATGTAGTGGTTGGAGCCTGTGTACATAAATCTGCAGACTGCTCACTCTTAAGACACTGGTCTGCTTGAGTGAAGAGGCTCTGAGGTTACCAGGGCGTTTCTCAAAGACGCAGAGGCAGAGCCAGGCATGGAGAACAGACATGTTATGCCATGCATGAGCAGCAGGAGGTGCCAAAGAGACAGGGGCCCTGGGAAAATCCTTCTGGAATCCCTAGGAAGTGAGGGCATTGCGTTCTGAGCAAGTATGTGTGAACTAAGGGAACTGCCTATGCTTGATGGAGATGGCTATTTTAGCCACCGCATGTCATTTGTCTTGAAACTCTCAGTTTCCTGTGTGTGGCCTGTTTGTTATGGCCTAGAAAAGTTATTTTGCTAACAGTTTATTTCTCTTGGACCTTTGTTTGTTGTCTCTGTCAGTAAGCTTAAGCTCACAGCCCCTGCTTGTCTGCTATAGTCTGCTCACCTTATTTTGCAGTGCTGATAAGGTATTATATCTGACAAGGAGGCTTTACGATATCACGAGGACCCAATGCTGAGCATAGTTTGTTATTAGGGTTAGAATTTCACACCGCTATTGAGAACACAATGTGGCTGTGGAGGCAAAACAGGTGTTGCTTTGATGGACTTTATTCTCCTGCTGCTCTGCTGGAGTGGCACGGAGACCCGCTGCTCTGGTAGGGCCTGGGTATCTTCAGTTGTTTATCAGACATGAACGACTTTGTGAAAAGGATGATTTTCTTGGAGGAAATCTGCTTTTGTTGCACCATGTTTGCGTATTTTAAATTGAGTAAATGTTAATTGGAAGTTGAAATCAGTAATCTCTAACTACCTTCTACAGAGAAGGTGAGGCAGCCCTGACAGTCTGTGTCTGAAGGGTGACAGTGCTGATGGCCTGAGCCTTTTTTCAAGGTGGTGGGGGCTTGCAGAGGCGTGCATGTGAAGAATGCGTCCCCGCTTCACTGCCATTTTCCAGCCCCCCCCAACCCCCACCCAGTGTACCCCTGGGTCTGCAATCTCCTCTTCCTCCCATCCTCCCACAGACTTATTACATTCCCCAGCTCCACAGCAGGGCCCCGTTGTCATGACAACGATGGCTACGGCATGCACCCATGATCCCTAACTTCTTCCCTCAACAAGCAATTAGTGTTGTTTTGTTAGGAGTGGTTCTCAGTACAGTTTGCTCCTCGTTCACCAGCTCTACCCTTCCACACACACACAACCCCCTCACCTGTCTGTCTGTCTTTCCTGTCTGTCTTTCCCAGCTATGTGTGACTATGTGTGATGTGACCTCAGAGTCCAGCATGAGCCAGACTCACAAAACCAGGTAAAAACCATGATATTTGTTAATGGGTTTTTCCTTTTTTAATTTCCTTTTTATAACTTGTCTATTGTGTTGTATTACTGTGAAATGGGACAGGGAGGAAAAAATGAACCTTTGAAATTCAGTTTTAAAGAAAAGAAAAACATTTATATGTATATATACAGTGTATTATATATAATGTACTGTATATTACTTCATACTTTTTTCATTAAAATTTTTCGGTTGCAGTATTGAATTATCACTTACAGCTATTTTTTTTTATTCTGAATAAAGTAATTACATTAAATAAAAACTTTTTAAAATGGTATACAAGCCCATTTGTTGCCTCTTTTCTTGACAATCAAGGTTTTATTAAGTTTATATTTTGTGTGTACCCCCTAAATGGACTGTCCACCAGCCGTTGATTTATTAGATCTATCGCAAACTCTCAGTCACACAAGGGGATGTTCAACATCTGCCACAGAGCCAGGTGTTGTCAGACTGTCCTTACGATGTGCTGTAATGGACTAGTCTAGTTATTTTTACCGTACAAGTATTTTTAAAAACTTTACAGTTGACGTCCATCCCAGAATACTGTGGACTGCCACAAACTGAAAAGAAACACAACTTTCAGGTCAGTAAGCCTGTAGCACAAATTGAATTCTTGCCTTTTCTCCCATGAGTAACATGCATATATTGAATGATTTTTCTCTCCCCCCCCCCCCCCCCTCCCCCTCTTAATACTTCTACTTCTAAATCATCCTTGATAATAACTTATTGAGTGGTTGGGG
>JAACJT020000002.1:22364393-22387039 GCA_009936485.2 Gymnarchus niloticus
ATTCAATTCAATTCAATTCAATTCAATTCAATTCAATTCAATATTCATCTCAGGGCACAGCAAAGTCAGGTGACATCTGCTTGCATTCATTTCACCTGTAGTTTATTCCTGAATTTTTTACTCTCTCTCCATGGAATAATTCACATACTTCGATGCCCATCTGCTAGCCAGTGCCTTTTTTCATGTTCCTGACCCCGACACTGAAATAACTTTGTTCCTTTTTCATTCCCTTGTTTCAACCCCCTTCCAGAATAAAGTTCCTCACATTCTCTGAACAATTCCTGCAACCTATTTATACATCTGGATATTATACTAAAACAATACAAAGAGAGCATCCTCACAGAGAATACAACAACATGTTGTCTGCTTTCTAGGTTATGTTCAGATGGCATGTTCTTATGCTACCCTCCCCCGCCTCCCTCACTTTCTCCATCCCTCGTTCTTGTCAGCAGGTAAGCTCAGCTTTGTCTGTAAAGTTCAAACATTTTGTACTGTAACTTTTTAGCAGCCAAACTAAGGTTTCAGGACGCGTGGTATTTTTCATTGTGGGCTTGGCTGTCCGTCTAAATGCCGGCATGAAATTCAGAAGGTGAAAAATATATTTGATGCAATTTATTTGATAAATGTTGATGTAGGTAGTATGTCATCGAAATACCATTCAATTAAGGAAAATGTTGAAAGCACAGACACAAATTAATTCTAGGCCCCATCTGTTCATTACCTTTTTCTCATTTCAGAAGGTGGTAAGTACCCTAAAAATGTGCTTCTTATCACTGTTACTGAATAATGAACTTCCTGAGCTAGGAGAGATTTGAAACATTTATTTTTGTGTACTGGTGTATACATATTACACCTGGCAATACTTAACTAATAGTGGTTCATGAGGCTTTTCCCTAAAAGTACATGAAAAACCAGAGCAGTCCACCCAAACAGTTGCTAATAAAAACATAACCCAATGGCTTACATCTCCTAAAATGCGTTACAGGCTTAAAGGCATACACACCATATTTCTGCACATTGTATTGCTTCACAAAGTGCTTTACCTTAGCAATATTAAAATAAAAAAAAAGCTTCTAAAGTGTCAGAAAACAACAATAATAAAAAAAATAAAAAGGAATGTTAGCCTTTCACATAGGCATTGGAGTGGACAGCTCCCCTCCATAGATACAACAGATTCAAAAACATATGTTTGAGTGCGTAGGTAGTGTGGTGAGGGTAAGCAGTCCTGACGTCAAGTGTTATGAAGCTGACATAAAACATTTGAGAGAAAGAGTAACTGAAGAATTGGGATCAGTCACCATTGCTGTGTGATCCCAGGGGAGGGGGGGCTGGGAGGAAATGACGTAAAATAATGAAGCTCCTCAGAGTTGCTTTTTACGAATGATACGCAAGTTTAGTACCACATTAGATAACGTGTCCCCTCTCGTCGATAAAGGTTCACTGTAACGTCTCAGATGAATGATGTAAATACCACCCCTGATTCCCTTTTCTTTCTTCTACTCTCTTTTCAGAGGTGTTTCACTCAGACCCTCCTGTTTGTCTGCTGGCTTACCTATGTTCTCTCTCCGTGCTGCCAGCCCATCACGCTGGCTTGCCATTATTTGAGTCTCTGCCAATCAACCTGATCACCTTCCTGCATCCTTCAATATACTATTGCCTACCTCTACTGCTCCACCCTCTCTCTATTGTACATCGTTCTGTTTTATATAAACTTGTACAGCCCAGCACCGCCCAGTGGATGGGCTTCCTCCTCAAAGCTAGTGCCAGCCAGAGGGTGATGGGCTTCTTGCTCGAGTCTGGTTCCTTCCAAGGTTTTTTCCTCTCTCTGAGGGAGTTTAATTTTGCCTTTGTCACCCTTGGCTTACTCTCTGGGGATCTTAGGCATGGGTTTCTGTAAAGCACATTGTGTCAATGCTTCTTGTTGAAAGAGCTGTATAATTGAATTGATTCTAGGCGGTAAACTGTAAAGAAATTAGCTATAGGAAATGCCCCTCATCTCAAATACTCAATGGGGACTGGTGTTTCCCTGCCTGGCAGCGTGCTGGGACGAGCATTCCCTTCAGACTGGGTTGACAAAGCTTGCTGTGGACTCTCAATGATGATCATCATGTTTTCCTTCCAGAAGATCCCCCCCCCCATTACACTTGTAGTCCTTCTCCTTTTCTATTTGCAACATTTGCTTGTCTAGCCTAGAGTTCATTCTGGGTAGAAATTGGTGGGGGTGGGGCTTTCTATCAGAAAGCGATTTCTGGGTCAGAAGATGAAACTTTAAAAACCCATCAAAACACAATGGTCTGTAAAAGAGTGAAACAGACAGATTTGATTGGTAAAACCTTTTTGTGGATACACTGCTACATTGATTTATTTATTGAGTGGTTAATTCTTAGCTCTCAAAACGAACATCCTATACCCACACAACCCACCAACACCCCCTCCAACCCCTGACACAATTTGTTTCTTCTATAAGCCTTTCAAAGCAGTGCTTGTGAAAACTGTCATGTTACCTGGCTCAAGCTTGTGAGTCTCATTGAGTTAAGAGGCCAAGCCTCAGAGTTTTTCACTGGGAGCCTCCCAAGGATTGGGCCTTATTGAAACCAATTAGACTCCCGTCCACAAAAGCACAAGCCCTCCACCGCCTTCCACCACCCTCCTCCAAACTGACGTCTGACAATAAAAATGCCCCTTCCAGGGGCCCGAAGTGGAACTCCAAGCACGAGAGATGTGGCACGGCGCTGAGTTCTATTCTGCTGCACATCAGTCACGGCGTGCAGATTTAGGAAAGCCTCTTAAGGCCAACAAAGGCACTGTTTTCTTCAAAACAAAATAATGCCTCTTAAGTCAGAGGGCTACAGTTGATATAAATGAAGACACCCAGGAAGACTTCCAGTGAAACCACATGGGTCTCTGTTTCCCCCTCATACCAGCCCCCTGTAAGAAAACATAGCAAAGAATCCCTTAACTGCTGATCTGGCACGTCTCTAAGAACAACAGCTTCAACTTTCTTGTGATACACAATACCTAATCTATCCAACGTTTGCTTATAGTTCTCAGGTTTCTCACATGTAGTCTTTTTAAGCTTTCAGTTAGCATTGAGCCTGACTGGACATGCCAATACTCCTCCTGGCCTGTCTTGTCCCCTTGCACCCCTCCTACAATGTTCACTTTTCATGGTGGAGAAAAAAAATCAGGATCACTTGGGGGTCCTGCTTCTCCATGCATGGGGTGACATTTTGGTGGGTGATACCCTACAAATGTTGGAGACATCAGCGTTATCAGTCTTCTCTATGACTTCCCTTTGCCGTTCATCGAGTTTCGCATGCTGCATCTGTTGCTCATAAAGGCTGACATTTTCCAGTGACCAAGCAGAACATCTCCAAGGAACACTCTGTCAAAAAATGTGTCAAGTCTTTGTTACCCCTAACCTCTGAAATCTGTGACTCAATCGAGGTGTCTGTGGACTGAACCAACGTCGGGACACAATATGGCCTGATTTGTACTGGCCGTGCCCAGGATAAATCTGTTTTCCTCTGGTACTTATCTTCAGAGTGCACCTGTCAGCTCATAGATTATTTACGTACATCATTGCACGATCAAATGAAATCTCTGAGGACCCCCAAGCAGAAATGGATGCCTATCAGCCTGGAAAGGGTTACAGACCTTAATATATCACAAGAATGGTGATTGTGCCAAAACGGGTCATGAGGTATGCAGTAGGCAGCCATCTGACTGGTAAGAAATTATCTCATGTTTAACAAAAACCCCAAGAGTTACGCAACAATGCCCTGTGAATGGATAACAGAAATGCTACGCTTTTTTCTTACATAGGCCCTGGAATGTGTGGCAAAAACCAAATGCATGGTGAAGCAACGATCTCAAACTTGCTAGCAAGTGTGCATCAGGACAGCTAAAGGAAAGGAACGCTTTTTCAGAGGCCTAGTCTATAAGCAAAGACCTAAATCCCAGTGAAGTGAGATATTCATGCTTGAAAAGCCAGAAGTGCTCCTGAATTGAAGAAGTTCTGAATGGCGGACAGAGCTGAAATTCCACTGTGGCTGTGTGAGAGATTGGTCAACTACAGGTGGTATTTGGGTATTTTACTGATAAAGGTTGTGTAACTGTTTATTCAGGAGGAAACGGGAGAGTACCTTTTTACAAAGAAACACAGGATGTTGCATATCTTTCTTAACTCCATCCATCCATCCATCCATCTACTAAGCACTCACTCTGGTCAAGGTCTTGAGGTTCACTAAATAAATGTCAAAAGTATTGAAATTTCATGTCGTTTGTTTATTTTGGTTTTACTGACACTCATGCTGCATTAAATATCTGTTATAATCTCTGCCTAAATACATTCAGAGCATACAGAAAATGAGAGCACTGTAAATATATTGCTTGATTTAAAATAAACACCAGGATGAATGTCTGCACTAAGGCATAAGATGGATTTTATTTGGACCAACTGTCTTTTAAGGTAACTGATTTGAACAGATTAGTTTGGTCAGATAAAGCTGGAATACAAGCGTGTTTTGAAAAGCACAGCAATGTGTGAGGCGTAGACTTCCTCAGCCATGTTGAAAATAGTAAATAGTGGCTTGGTGGTTGTCCTTATCAGGATCCCACAGCACCCTCCCCCGCTTCGGGAGCTCTGGAGATGGGAATATTCATTTCTTTTAATATTCAGCTGGTTTAAGTTTTGGAATAAAATTTTTATCACAACACTTTTCTGCAAATGTTCCGTTCTGAGGTATAATTATCGTTTTTGGCCACATTCAAAGGTTTCAAGTCTTATGGTTTCACAAATCCAGATTTTACCAAATAGCAGATAAGAATGCACCATTTACAAAGCCCCACATATCACTTTTCCTACAGACCGGCTTTGGTCACATATAACTGAAGGGTTTCAACGTGTGCCTCCTGCCTACGGTACCACGACAACAGACGCTACGCTAGCTAAACGCCAGGCCTGCTAATGCACACCACGTGTGACACTGAAGGTCAGTGCCCCAAGTACCGAACAATCCGACCTTGCTCCTGTCATGGCACACATTGATGGGGATCCACTGCCCTTCGTCTACAAATTCACAACACCGAGGAGTAGCAAGGTGAAAGTGAGGAGCCGCCATCTTAACGTGAGGAAGCCAGTAGCTTAAGCTAAGTTCATACTTCATTTTTCCTTGCTCCGTCACAGTCCATGCACGGTCCACGCACTGCATTTGTCTGTGTACGTGTATGTTCGTGGTCTGTGGCGACGGTATTCCACCAGACCAGCAGAGGGAAAATATTGTCCTTGTGGTCTGAATGAAGCTTAAGCAAAAGTGGAAGCACACAACAACATCCACACAATGGCAACTGAGAGCAATCTGCTTTTGCTTCTGTTCTGTCTTCTTGAGTGACGAGTTGTACTTAAATGTGAGGGTACCACCGCACTTCCCCACATAGCTGCTCCTCGAAGGTGTCCATAATGAGCACTCTCTTCGTCTGTTACCTCTTCATTGATATCTGACCTATTAAATTTGCTGCCATCTACTGAAAATTCCCGGCAGTGCACTAATATATTCCTTGCACATACAGTACGTAGTCCAGGTGCACCATCTTTCAGTGTCACAACTGTGCACAAAATGTCTGCTACACATAAAACTTGGGCTGCACATGCACAGTCTGTGCACACACCATTGGTGACGAAATTTACGTATCTGTGTGTGGACCATGATGAAGCACCGATAAGGGAAGTAAGAGCTAGGCTTTACTCGCTGTGTCCAATCTTATGTTCTAAAGACCACTGGTCGTCACTATGGTATGACGTCCCTGCCTCTTGGCTTTTGCTGCCTCCACACTGCAGCAAGGCCTCGGCAGAGAAATAGAGACACAGAGAGGTTTCGATTGGTTTTGGCAGCGATGATCTTGCGGGGACTCACGGTAGAGGAGAAAGGGAGGGGTGCTGTGTCTCTCTGAATGACGGTGAAAGTTTCAAGGAAAAAACCACTGTTCCATTGCTACTTGGCCTGATCTCAGTCCGCATTCATAGGAGATGAAAACAAAGCAATTCAACGATGTAAACTGAAAATGTGGCACAAGACTCACTGTGTATGGACCTCAAACCATGACACACTTGGAGGAAGAAATCGGGAATCTATTAGGGTACACTGTTATTAGGGTATACCTTTGTTACCACACACCGTTCTGGAACCAGCAGCAACACACATAGACATTACAAAAAAAACTATGGCTGTCGTGCAAAGATTACAGCTGGCTGGGGAATGGGAATCTGGCTCTTAGCATGTTTACTGGGCGAGAAAAAAGGCATCTCCATTTTATATACTGCTCCAGAAAGACAGGTGGATTGAATTGAGGGGATTTCTTATCACTTGGCTTCACCCATCTTGGACATGAAGCTGCCCGCAATGATCCCCCCAACAGGAAATTACAGTGCATTCTCCAAACTACAAAAAATTGTATTCAGTTTGAGGGCTTACACCAGGGGTGACCACAAAGGGCCGGTGTGGGTGCAGGTTTTCATTCCAACCAAGCAGGAGCCACACCTGATTCTACCTGTTTAATCAGTTGAGCTTGGCTTTCAATGAGCTCAGATGTGGCTTCTGCTTGGTTGGAATGAAAACCTGCACCCACACTGGCCCGTTGCGGATAAGATTGGACTGGCTTAAGCACAAGGTGCTCATTAAAGGGGACAAAAGGAAAAATGGTGAAAAACACTCTTTTTTATTCACAAGTATCAGAAATTGTAGAGAATCCTGAAAGTGTGCCCTGAAAGTCCAGTATGTCACCATTGGAATGGAAGAGAAGGTACAGCTGCAAAAATCCATCATAATGAATCAGGATTTGACAAGCAGGAAACTTCATCGCCAGTGCTACTCCTCTCTAGGAGAACCCGAGTTTTAGAACGACCATCTGAACGTGTGAAGGGTGAATCTTCTTCTAAGTTTTACAGGCTCACACGCCTTGAAGCGCATCCATCGTTGCCATTATTATGAGTCATAATCAAATATTATCTCCATTATCTTTACTGTGCCCAAAGGAAAAAAGAGGGATTATTTTTGCCTATGAATTCTGGCATGTTTTGGGTAATCCTTTTACGGAAGACTATTTTGTAGATAAGGAATAAATCCCTTCATCAAAAATAACATAAAGAGAGGCCAAAATGAAGAATTTTTGGCAGAATATTTATTTATTCAGTTTTAGACAAAAGGCAATACATGTTGTGCTGTGTTTATATACAGTTTTTACATTTTAAATATACATCTGTTATCAAGTTATTAAAACACGATCATCAGCCAATGAATATTCAGAAATGTGATGTAGGTCCTCCCTGTCACAACCTGTTTGGCAATTGAAAAGTATAGAAAAACATTCGACCTGGGAAGCTGCGTGTGACAAAATTCAAGTCTGTTTTGTCCATGACTCCAGAGGAAAATATTTTCCAACCAACTAAGATCTTTAGCCGGTGCCAGAAAGTAGAGGAAATGGAGAAAACAGTGATCATTTTTTTTTAACGATAACAAAAATGCAACAAAATGTTGCTTTACGTTAGTTTTGAGTCCACTGAATGCCATCCTAATTCAAATCCATGTTTTCATTCTTTGGGCTGTTACATCTGAGAATGTGGCTGTGCCACACACAAAACAGACAGCGCATTTGTCTGGAAGTATAAAACACCTTTTGACAACATACCTAATCTGAAACTTTTAAAGTTTGTAATTGATCTGACTGGCAGTTTGGCTCTGAGAAAGAAGTAATTTAACAATAAATGCTGCCGGCGCCGTGGATAATGGGAACCCCCCCACCACCTTCCTTATAACGTGGCATGGATGTCCTCATGCCTCAGCACTTTGTAGGTGATCCAGTAAAAGATGTTGAAAATGAGGAAGCTCAGCGGAAAGACAGCCCTGGAGATGGTATCGATGCGTTTGGCCCGGTCCACGAAGCGCTTGCGGATGGCCTCACTGTCGTAGATTGTCTGCACGGGTGGAGGTGGCGGTGGGGGAGCAAACATGGTGGTACCCTCCAGGGCTGAGCCGTCCTTCACCTGCAGGCAGTGCCCCAGTCCGTAGCCACGGAAGTAGAAGCCACGGCTTTCCCGGACGAGTTCCTCCTCCTAAACAGACACGCAGGATACTAGCGGGTTAATGGAAACCAGGTGGTGGGTCCCCCAGTTTTGGAGCCATGACCCAAGTACAATAGGTTGACATGACAGGGGCCATTCAAACCAGACTTTTAAGTGTATATTCTCAAAAAGAGTGCAGTCAAAATAAAACAAATCAGCTTTATTTTATTCCCTTTTTGGACCCTTCGGTGCACAAAGACGCTTGAACAAACAGCACAGCGATGAAATTTCAAACTCATTTATCAAAAGCTTTCTTTGAAACTCATAAAACAAAAATGAAATACACTGTGCCAATTATATCCAGATGTGTTTTTATTATTTTAGCTTATAAAGACGTATTGAAGCTGGCTCTTCCTATATGCGAAATTTATTGGTTCTATATGACATCCAAAAGGCACACAAAAGTGCAAGATGCAGGTATCTGGCTGAAGTCTGGCTAAATGTGTATGTTTTATACATGTAGTGCAAAATATTTGAGGGAGCCTAAAACAAGAGGAGACCAGACACATCTGATTAGGGCCCTAAAAGACTTAGGCTGGCACTGGTTAAAAACATAAACCAGGTAACTGTATGACCTGGCAGCACTGTGCTCTTAACCCCCCCACCATTGCCTGACTCCCCAGTTTATCCCATTTTAAAGGTACACAGTCCCTTCTCATTTGTTCCTAAATGTTACAGTACATCTTGTGCTCAGTTCCAGTGGCGTGTCTCACTACAGATAATAGGCCCTCCACCCCACCCAAAGGGGAGGCTGCACACATTTTCCGCAGGGAGTCTGGGGTGTGTCCCCTTTGATTGGTGTGGACAGGTATTGGTTTTGCGATTATGTCTTTGAGGTGCGGAGGGCAAGGTAACTGTGCAAAGGAGAAGGGCTGTGCTGTGAGCTTCACCTCTCAGCATCATGAGCAGCCAAGATCATCGTCAGTAACCTTAGAAAAAATAACGAGTCATTACCACTGATGATCTTAACACAGGGCATGCCACAGACCTTTAGACACTGTATCACTGTTGGAAAATGGCTTCAGTACTTCAGAGCTACGTCCATCTCTTAAATGCTTATTCTGGTCAAGAGGGTTGCTTGGAGCTTATCCCAGTCAAGACAGGGCACAAGGTTGAGGTACACCTTGTATGGAATGCCAGTCAATCGTAGGTCACACACACACTCACAATCATACACTATGAGCAATTTAAAGATACCAGATAGCAAACTCCACACACAAGAGAGGAATTCAATGGTAAAGTGGAATTCATTGGTGAGGTGGAATTCAATGGTGAGGTGGAATTCAAGCTCAGCAACAGTGCTACCCAACTAAGCCACCATGGGCCCTGAGTCCATGCTACAAAGTAAAGACATTTAAAAATGGCTGAACAGAAGTTTAGGTAAGATACCAGGGGCTGAGTGGTTAAAATATGTATTTTGAAACACACCTATTAATCAGCTTTTAAAGCTACTTAAAATCAATATGCCTGGCAGGAAGGCTGAAGCATACAAAGAATTTGTGTTTGTTCTAAATTAAGCATCAGGTTTTAGAGATGTGAGTGAACAAATACATAAAGGAGACAATGGCAATGATTTGTGAGCAACAGGTTTGGGTCAGGACATGGGAGTGTGAAAAGAGTGGGACTGCGTTACGTGGATCGGGAAGCCTTTATCTATGAAAGCATTGTTAAGTTTTTGGTGGGAAGGTAAATTGACAGCCAGGCTTTCTTTGTGGTGCACTGCTGGTTCTGCCCTTTAGGGGGCAGAGTTGATGTGAGGCAGATAGTGCTGTGCTTCCAGGATGGTCAGACCAGGCTTTCTGTTAGGGAGATGATGCAGCTAGACAGACTGGAGGCAATTAGACTGCTCAGAGCATGTTGTTGCCTTCCTGTGGACTGAAACACACCCACACTCTTCGCTTCACCATGGGTACATTTATATTCACTGTAACAGGGCATTTTATCCAGCTTAGTTTGGAGCTGTAGGTTCCAAGTCCTAGTAGAAACACTGCATGTGAGATACCCATTACAGATACATTCAGGCTCTATCCATGTGCAGATATAAGCAACACTTGCCTGTGCTAATGGACCAAAGTATAAAACTATTACAAGTCCAGTGAGCTGCACTGGATTAAGGGCACTCAACAAGTCCTCTATTGAATGTCAACTGGTGCTCTGCTAGACTTTAACCAGCTGAACAAGCTCCACACCACCGTAGATAAGGGACCATTTCCAGAAGTAAAGGACCTTCAAGGAAGATTCACCCTCCACTGGTTCTCTGCCACTGCTGTCCTTTGGCTGGCTTGTTGTCTACGGTTTGTTTCTGACATGGATTAGCCAGTAGCTTTTGTTTCTGCTTATACTTGTGTGGCGTATCCAGAGTATGAGTGATGTGCAAGCCAACCTGGGCCTTTGATTGGCTGAAAATGGCTCTACAATGAATTATCTTCGTTTTACAAGTTCCAGGTTTACATGAGCTGGATAACAATGCAGAAAAAAGGAAAAAAAAATGTGAAATTGCTACTGTGAATGAGTTAATAATAATTATCATTATTTCTCTATATTGTTTTATCGCCCAACACCAGCAGCAGACTATTCCAAACACAGGGGCTGAGAACGAATTTCTCCCTCGGCTAGATCTCCCTTTCTTTACGATTCCATTTGGAACAACACAATGCTGAGTAGCATCCAAATCATCGAGAGTCCTCTGTTACGATGACAATGAGTAATGTACCTGTTTTTTCATTCTAAGAAGAGGCGTGCCACAAGATGTCCACTCTCGAAAGGGGGCCAGCTATAAAGATATGTGGCAGAGAGAAGCTACGATGGGAAGTAGTGTGTGAGCTCCAGGGGTTAAGCAGAACTCCAGAGGAACTGTGCTGGAACGATATTGGAATATAGTGAATTCTTGGAGCAATGGGAGCATCAACGGTATGATTAACGTTCCTGATATCATCTCGCAGCTGATAGCTGAAACATGTTAAAAAGCCATTCTGGCATGGTTCTGCATAATCCTTGACCATTCATCTGAACCTTATGACCAGTGTGAAGGCTTGTGATTGGATTAAGGATGACTGTGTCTCAAGAGGAGAAAGCTTTGCTTGGCCATGTTTACACTCTCTCTCCCCTAGTGTTATCTGCTATGCTAGCACAGGATCTGCTTGTTAATTGATGTGACAAAGAAGGGATCCAACCAATGCATTGCTCCACCTAATGTTGAGAACTAATACACTCAAACACAACAGGCAATTTTGTAGTGCAGCCAATTAGCCTGGAAAACTACAGGAGGAAACCCAGGAAGCAAGGGGAAAACATGCAAACTCCACGCACACAGGCAAGATTTGAACCACCCACCGTGGTGGTATAAGGCAGCAGTACTAACCACTGAGTCACCACCCCTCCCCTATCCAGGATGGTGATCAAGTAAATAGTAAATAGCGTGTTCAAACTGAGAGGTCGCACAAGGGAAATGTGATGGCCAAGACCCAGTGTATTCTCGAGTCCATTTCTGAGAAGATACGTGTGCTCACTCAGGATAAGGACCCCCCCCCGCTAGGAAATTAAATACAAATATTATAATCTGTGTCTTTTTGACAGCCTAAGTCTCCTAAGGCTTGTTAAATAGAGACTGTAAAGTGCCAGCATGCTGCGGAGAGGAGTTTTCCATTTTTTATTGTACCGCCCCCATTAATTTTTGTTGTGCTTTTTTCACTTCCTCATTCCTATTGATTCCGGTCTCTGGTCCAGGAGACAGACCACGAAGGGTCACAGCAGGAGCCATGCCTCAGACAGTGAGGCTTTACTACAGTCTGGGAAGTGGGCCAGCCTTGCCAGTGCTGCCGAATGCCATTTGTAGGCTTGGGCATTCAGCTCTCCGGAGCGAGCGCTCCAGTGAAATGCAGTGCTGTTGGATCATTGTCCAGCGTTGCCACACTTGTCATGTGATTTCCGTTGCCCTGAGACTACCACCAACTGAAACCCAAAGTGGAATCCTCTCACTCAACAAGGACCATTTCTTTACTTCATATGGTCCTATTCTTCCATGCGAGGTGCAGAAGTTTCTTTATCACTGGTCCAGTGACCTCTGAAGACCTGTCGTGGGTGGCATTTCGACAGGTTACAAGCTGGGTTGACTACCCATCCTTTAGGCATGCATTGTCTGGGCATGGACTAATGTCTACCCTGGAGTATGTATCTAACCAAAATAAATCAACTGGTATTCAACTGAAGCTTCTTGAGCTAAGCCATTTATCATATAAAAAATTAAAGCTTATAACCCTCTAAGAAAATGTCAAATTATCCCTCCGGGGGTAGCTCCCCCCTGGTTAAACACCCTCAGGCTAGCGCTAGATAGTATAACTGGTCGAGGCGTGGTTAGGGGAGGATGTAGGCTCCAGTACTCACTATCCTCTGTCTCCGCTGTTTCTTGCGCAGCCGGATGAATTCCTTGTGCTGCCGTGAGACGAAGTTGACTGCGGCGTACTCCAGGAGAGCGGCGAACACGAAGAGCAGGCACACCGCCATCCAGATGTCGATAGCCTTCACGTAGGAGACCTGCGGGGAAGGTATAGGTTTAATGGTCCATAATCACCCCCTACCCACCTGGTGTTGTTTGGATTACTGAATCCATCCTTCACCTTAGGCAGCGAGGCTCGAGATCCAGAGCTCTGCGTTGTCATGGTGAGCACGGTGGTGATGCCAAGGCCAACCCGGGCTGGAGCGGCGTCCATGTTGATCCAGAAGGAGACCCAGGACAGGATGACGATGAGCAGGCTGGGGATGTACATCTGGATCAGGTAGTAGCCCATCTGCCGTTCCAAGTGGAACTTCACCTCGATGCAGGTAAACTTGCCTGAGATGCGAGAAATTGTAGAGGGTGAAGGAGAAGCTGAGACAGTTATAACCCAAGCTGGTGTGTTTTAAGACCCCCTGAGTCAATCTGAGGCTAGCTGCAATACCAAAAATTCCCACCTGTGTTATAGTGCTTGGTGCAATTGCCGAGGTCCTTCTCCTCCTTCAGAACGAATTGTGGGAGCATCAGGTCCTCAGCCACCTGCACAGGTCCCACGTCCAGCCACTCAAAAATGAGATCATTCATAGTATAACCAACTGAGAGAGAAAGGGGAGGGTGGGGTGGAAGAAAAAAAGTGAGTACATCCATCATTTGGTCAGCTGTGGATAGTCGAGTCTCAGTCATGCAGGCAAAGCCTTCAGCAAAACAGACTGCAGATTGGGACACGTGGACAGTCACACCAGGGCTTTATCTCTAGGCTAAGCTGCTCAGCGGTCACAGCTGTTCACGAGGGGCGGAGCATGAGAGCAAAGATGCCACAGCGCCACAGGATCCGCAAACGGACAGCTGTTGGTATGGCACAGATACCCTAATTGGGCTCGGCATACATAGCTACCACCACCAACACCTCCATCTCAACTTCCTTTCGTTCTTCAAGTGAGGGACAAACCAAAAAAAAAAAAAAAACGCCCAGGTCCATTAAAGATGCATAAAGCATGCAATAACACCGTTGGATGCTTGACGCATTTGAATAATACTGATGTCTCTCTGAGCCTCTGGGGGATCACCGTTCCAAAGACATCAATTATTCAGGACAACTGTCCCCTCCCCCTTCCAAAAAACAGTCAGAAACCGCAGAAAAGACGATGTTTTACTCCTCAAAGCTCCTCTTTCAAAGGGATTGAAAAAAAATGTCTCGACATCACCTTATAAATTGTTTGTTTTACCAATCACCAAGCAGACGGATTGAAGATTTGGTGGAAGGGGGTTGGACATGTCATTAAGAAGTTTGTCTATTGACACAATAAAATAAAAATAACCTTTTTTGTAGAAGTGGTGAGGCAATGCTGTTGTTGTTTTTCTAGGTCAGTTTTGAGTGTTTAGCTTTGATTCCGAAAAAGGCAAAAAAGGCCTAGAATTGCAGATTAAGTGCCCAAGTTCTTCTGCCGGCAGTGAGAAGCTTACAGTTTAAAATATACCAAAGTCTGCCACTGCCGCTCAGCTGCACTGCTGATGGTGAATCAAGCTCTGATCCTCACACCTCATATCCACATAACCTTCGGTCATTTACAGGAGGTCATGGACTGAAGGTTTGGGATGGGCTTGTAATTCTGATTGCATCTGAGTGCTAAAACTAGAACTAGTTACTCTAATGGCACGTTTCCACCTCATGGTACCGGCTCAACTCAACTCTACTCGCCTTTTTTGTGATTCCATTTGGCAAAACGATAGATAGTACCTGGTACCTGGTGCTATTTTTTGGTCCCATCTCTTCCATGGTTCTAACTGAGCTGAGTAGGTACTACGACGGTCACGTGAAAACACTGCAGGCTACTGATTAGTCATAGAGAATCAACAGCACTGCATCCTCAACACATGACGGGGTATAGTGAGCGAAACATTTTGCAGGCTATTTTGGATTCGACTGACTGTCTGTTGTTTTTAACTTTAACCAATATGGATGCCTGCAAAACCACACCGTGGTCAACTACTATTACATATTAAAATGGGTATGCTGTGTATGTGTGTTTCAGATCTTCCACTATTTGCAAAGTTGCCGCTGTGGACCGTCTGTTTGGGCCTTTGACCGAGTAGACCACCGTTTTTCAGCGGTGTTTTGTTTTGCCACACTCAACCTCTTCTTAAATAAAAGTTTTCTTCTTGCTGTGACAAAAAGCCACAAACCAAGAATCAAATACAGAATCCCTTCCATTTCATCCATTGTTCTTTCCTGTTTGTCGCATTGAAGATGACGTTACGGGAATTGCGTGCAGCGTCATGACCACCAGCTTTCTGCAATGGAAACGGAATGCCAAGTAAAGTCGAGTCAAGCCCAGTTGAGTTGAGCCGGTAGCATGCGGTGGAAACGCGCCATTACTCTTGGTCTCCAAGTCTCTAACACTGGGTCTTGGTCCTTTAAACTGTGTACTGATTTAAGGCACACCATTGAGATGAGTATCCATAGGATTCTGGATACATTACGCTACAGGTAAATAACAGCGAGACAAAGTACCAGTTAAACTGGGCAAGATGGGGGATGGTGTAGGAAGCTGGGGACATACTGTTCCCAGACACCGGACCTGCTCAATCAAACCATTACAAGGTGGCCGTACCCTTGGGCTGATTCCTCACGCCTATCTCTGCTGAAGCAACAGCAAAGTGCTTTGAGTAATCAGGAGTGATTACGCCCCAGTAATAGGCTTGCCAGGTAGAGGGTCTGCTCTGTCGCACAAGACAATTCCACCCCAAGCGTGAATCGGGGAGGGAGGATGTCTTTCAGCAGGGAACGAGAAAGCTTGTTCATGTACACATAGTACATTACAGATGAACGTTCAACACTTTTTCTCTGGTATTGTTTTGCCTTTTAAATGTAAACCGTCGCCTGGGGGACTGGCAGACCAATCAGAGAAGCACATAACAGGTTCTTGTGAGCATCACTCTTCAGAAAACAGCTGCTGTGCCGAGACAAAGAGAGGCCCACGTCTCATTTAGGTGTTTCTCTTTGGTACATCGGTCCTCCTCCGCCTTGATGAAGACGGGGAAGGCCGTGGTGGGGGCTGTCAGAATGGGGGGGGGGGGGGGGGGGGGGGCATAACAGGAGGGACAAAAAATGAAAGGTTCCTTATTGATAAGCAGAAAAGTGGTTTTGAAAGTAGAGATGCCCCGAGATCTGGAAGCACTGGAAAAAGAGCCGTAGGGCTGGGAATACTATTTATTTTTTTGTCCCCTTGACTCAGTATCCCCTTAATATAGAAGCAGGTGTTTTACAGATGTTTGTGTTTCACTTCAGCCTGTTTTATGCCTGCAGGCTTAAGAATACTACATATGGTTACCCGTTATGCATGTATAATGACCTTTTCTGGATGAAAGGAAGACATATTTTTGGATGAGACATTAGATGGTATGATTAAACCTTCAGTGACCCTGTCAGCAATTTCCGAGGGCACTCACAACAGACTCAGAGCAGTAGGGGGCGGTAGGGGGTTACTTAATGTTTTTTTTTCCCACTGGCCGCAGGTGAGTGACAATACACCTCGTGGCAGATCTGTAAGATGGTGATGGAGCTTGGGGAGGGGGTCGAGAGAGGAGGGTGAAGTACAGGCAAACAACTCACAGCTCTCAAGCTGCATGGTGCAGGTCTGAATATCCATCGGAAAATTCTTCAAGTCCATAGGACAGGAGAGGATCAGAGTCAGCCTGATTCAGACAGACAGCGAGAAACAAAGTGGGGGGGAGAGAAAGAGGAAGGAGTATTATAATTTAGTGAGAGAGAAAAATGAATGAAAAAGAAAAGCAGAGAAGTTGAGAGGTTTAGGGGGCGAAAAAGAAAGCAGAACTTGCAAGAACAGGAGTCTGATTGTAAATTACTGAGATGTTTCATTTCACGCCAGGTCTCTGACTTGTGAAGGAATAGGGTAATAGTTCTGCCCCCCCAACACATTAGAAAAGAGGTGATGAGTTACTGTCCTATTTGAGTGCACTGCGCTACAGTAGACTAACAGTAGACTAATTGCCAGACACATTCTGTCTTATTTATTGTGGTTCTTAAGCTTTAGGCTTTCAGGGAGCTGTAGGGAGAAGGGCAGGAGCCAGACGCAGCGCTACTAAGGAGTTTGGGTAGAGGGAGTTGTATAATTACCTGCCGTAATTCGCCAAGCAAATGACAGCTAACCAGACTCACACTCTGAAGGTCTTCACATACACTGGGAAACTTCTTAACTCTGCACCAGGAGTGCTGGCCAGAGGCATGAAAGTATCTCTCTGAATTTGCGTGAAGAGACACACAGTTCTGTGGGCCTGAGATGCCGCGCGGAATGCCAGTGAACAGATTCACTGCATGAGACCAACCTATCATCCAGCTTTCCTAGGTTCTGCAGAGTTAACGAAGCAGAAGTGGCAGTTTTTCAAAATAAATGATGTAGGCGCAGTGGAAAAGGAGCCCGTGCTGCCTATTCTAGCAGTTAAGGTGTGAAGATGGGCTGGAAGGGATGTCAAGGAGCAGACGGAGAAACGAGCACCTGATACTGTACAGCACGTTCCCATTCTGGAAGATCCGCAGCAGCTTGTTGTCGGTGGTGACCTCGTGGAAGTTGGCTCCCTTCTCATTGGCAAAAAACAGGTCGGGCTTCCAGATGGAGTCCAACATGGAGGGGTCCAGGTCCAGAGAGGCATCAGGGTACTCGCTGTAGGCCAGCCGTGGGTCATTCCACTGCTGTCTCAGAAACACGTTCAGCCGATAGTCCTGTGGAATGAACGTCATCATGAGTCTGTCATAAAGGATGGTGGACTCCAAGCTATTCGAGCCTGCACTTAACCTTTATGTTCATTTACTAGCTAAATGCCTTTGTTCAGAGCGACTTAAAGGTCAACAGTAAATGAACAGCACAGTCACATAATCAAGAAGTCTAGTGAGTCGACCGTAGTTTTGCTACCACTGAGATATGGAGTGTAACTATTTCAATATCATAGCTCGTATAGCCATATTTCCCGGTGTTACTAGCTTAGTAAAAGAAGTCAACCCTAATTAAAGCTAATCACTTTACGGGCAACATTCTTTCTGATGGAATTCAACATGTGATCTCAGTATCAACACTTAAATCTTATTGTGTTCTCTCTGTTGATGCAATTTACTTTTTCAAGCATTCATTTGCTGTGTTTATATTTGCAGATGGGGTCCCCATTTTCCAGTTTTTTTATCCTCTGATAAACTCCCTGAATCAGCAATCTTTGCTATGAAAAGGCAAATAGTATTCTGGGTAATAGTGATGTGTCTGCTGGAAATTACATCTACTTTTCCAGAACCGCTCATCCAATGCAGGGTGGCAGTCAGCCAGGAAGCACAGGGCATGAGGCAGGAATAACTGGATGTCAGTCCATCACACGGTTCGCTCAAGAACACTTAGTGCTATTTAGGAATAGCAATCCACCTTAACCACATTTCAGTGGATGGTGGGAGAAAACTGGAATACCCAGATGAAATGAGAGAACATGAAAATTCCCCACAAACGCAGTGAGGGAAGGAACCAAACCCTCAGCCTTGGAGCTGTGAGGCCACAGCTGTGCCCTGTCTGGGAATCGCATAAAACTAAATTGCAATGCGATGAAATTTCTGCATTTTGGTGACCGTCCCCTTCAAACCACAACCCGGAACTAGAATAAAGCTTTGACTAATCACAGTCAGTCTTGCTGTACCACACAACATTGTTATTTTTGCCCTGTCTTGTACTATATCTAAGTCCTGTTAGAGTCCCATTAGCACTTTCCCAGCAGCCTTTGCATCACTCTCTGCCACGGTCTGCTGACTCACGCCCAGGCCGCTGTATGTTTCCTTCTCTCTTTGCACGCTCCCCCATTTAATTGCAAAGCAGACAGTTCATTATCTGTGTGTCACCACAGCCTCTCATCACCTCAGGTATCTACGGTAACCAACTAGGAAAGGAGAAGAACTGGAGGGGAATACCCCGAGGAGAGGTACGATCTAGCACACGTCATCCTGACACAGAAAGAACAGGCCCCGTGACAACATTTAGGGCTATAAACCTTCACAGAGGTCCTTTGAGAGAATTTGCCCACCTGACACGCAACTCAGGGCCAGAGACATGTCAGCTGTGAAACAGGATAGCCAGTATAATTTAAGTCCGACGCTTCACAAAATAAGACGAATGTTCTCGCGCCAAGTTGACTCTACAGAAGAGCACCTGAAAAATCTGCTGCGCTGAGACTCGAGATTTTGCCTGCTTATGATAAAACAAGTGCAGGAAGCGGAATCGGCCGAACAGGCTGCTCTCTGACGAGTTTGCAGACGTCAGTTTCTCCCCCCAGATGTACCGATGCTGGTTCGAGTTTTGCGTCTTCCCTCTGAAACATGGAGATGAGCGAAGCGGATGGCTTTCATATTCCATAATTGGTAATTAAGAGATGCGTCAAAGTTCTGGTTTAACCCAATTAATGGCGCCCATCTGGTCCAGTCAAGCCAGCAAGAACAAAGCGGAAGTTGAGAACTGTTTTCTGTGGGGGGGGAGTCTTACCATCGTTGTTTCAGTAATGGATCCAAAGCTGTTGATAAAAATGTTGCAGGTGACATTAACTGGAGGCCCTGGATAAGGAAAAATAGGCACATTTTAAAGTTTGTCACAGCATGGACAGACGCAAAGAGTGTCACAATACCTCCTAAATCGGAGTTTTAATGTAATTTCAGAATAACAGTAAATTGATGCACCTTTAGCAGCATGACTAATACAAATTGCCATTAACGTAATTTATATGGAAAGGGGTAGAGCCATGAAGTGACAACGTAGTCACACTGACACGGTAGTCACCCAGCTCCCGAACCAAACGAGTGCGGATGACGTCGGTGAGTTTTAAAACTGTCTGAATGTGTTTCTTATCTGCCTTACAAAACTGCATCTAATTAGCATATGACATATTGCACAATTTCCATCTAATCTGAGACTCATGATGGAACAGAATTTCGCTGGTGTTTCAAAAAGACGGTGGTTTATCTGCTTTGAAACTTGGACATGATTAGTATAATCAATTAGGAACAAAATCAGACTGAAGGGGCAGACGAAAAAATACTAATTGGTGAGGCCATTGCCAGAGGATAGGATTTCAATAAAGAAGAGAAATGATATCCTGGGATAACCAGATTAGGTTTCTCCGCTATCTCTCGAATCGGTCAGATGAGTGTGTGGATTAAATAGACGCCTCTTCGCCAACCACAATTGCATTCAACTGCATGTTGGACAAAAGCAGTCCACGTACATTCCAGTGTCCTTGACGAATTCTGTGGTTCATCATCTCATTTATGTTAACCCTAACAGCACAGAATGTGACGATTTGCATAAGATTATTATCATACCCATAGAGCCTTATAAATAAGGCAGGGAATGCTGTCTCTCAGCGATCAATTTACTCCTGTAGATTTAAAAATATGAGCAGGGAGATGAAACAGAGTGTGGTACAGCCTTATAGATGGTCGAATGAACTGCAGCACTGAAACAACATTAATGGAGGACAGAGTTGTTCTAACCGGTCATTTTCTGTCATTAAATCGTTAGTTAAAATAGTCTCATTAAAATACTCATCTGCTGATGGCACCATAGGCTTTTCAAGTGGATGGTATTAAAATATTTCATGGTTGATACATTGCCAGGGCAGATGAGAGCATTTATCAATATTGGTTAAAATGCTTGGCAGTAAAGCAATCCCAGGATTAGGAACATTTATTAAAGGCGTGGGTGACTCTATGGTTTCCATTGTTGAATAAGACTACTATTTTATTTCTTATAATAATGTTTTTCCTTATTTTATTATTTATACACAGAACCTTGCACATAATTAGACATAAGAAGACATACAGTTGTCCAAATTAAGTTATTTTGGGTGGTTACATTGTCCCACATGAGTGAAGCATAGCAATAATCATTTATTGACCACTCCCATATTTTAAATGAAGGCTTAGGTAGAGTTATGGAGAATCGCAGGGTTGGCATAAAGTGGGCACCCTGGGATGCAGCTCACACGACTTTGGAGACCAGAGGAGACCCATGCAGGCAAGAGGCGGACATACAAACTCCAGACGTGCAGAGATGTGGTTAAACTCAGGCCTACAACCCTGGAAGTTTGAGGCAACTACATCACCTACATATTTAGCCCACCATTTTTTCTTTTTTTTTGCTTACACTAGCTCACAGTTGGATAAATGTCTTCCTGAAAAATTAACTATTGGGGTTACTGGGATAGTAGGAAACTTTTCTAAAGTGCGTGAGACTGCAAGAGGCAGGCATAAAAAAAACTGTACTGTAAGTAATTCAGATATACTTTCCATCATAATTTTTCAGCCTCTATGTGTGAGTTGGCTGTTTTCCTAGAATACCACAGATTTGTTGACCAACAAGCAGGCAAGAGGCAAACAAAGCAAACATATGCACAAATCCTGACAGGCTAACGGAAGATGCAGAGGGCGTCTTTTGGCGGGAACCCCGTGACTCCTGCTGGGTCCGTGGGGTAATGGACAGGACATATGTGCCATCATTAGCTGACTCTGATGGGGAGCCGAACACTCCTGCAAGCTAACGATGACAACAAGCCCGAAACCATGTAGAGTAGAGGCTGAACAAGCTTAAGGATCCTGCTGCTCTGGCCATCAGAACAAAGTTCTCGCAGTCTCCTTTAAGGTGACCAAGTGCCCATGCGACTGTATTTGACGGCATGAAACCATCTCTGGGCAAAAACCCAGACCTCCCGGATATGCAATGACACATTTCTCCCGTTCTTTGAGGTCAGTCGACTGCTCACGCACCTTTAAAGTTGGGTCTAATTCGGGCGTCGTAACCTGACGTTTTCCCCATGAGCTTGTCCAGGAAGTCCGATGGCGACATAGGCTTCAGGGCTGTCCTGTTCGGGGACTTCTCGTCTTTACAGGAACCTGGCCTGCCGTAATGGAGTCAGGAGGAGGAGGAAACGAGAGGAAGAGGTGGAACAGAGAAAGACGGCAGAGAACAAGGTCACAAATCAGACTGAGGACACAGCTACGGCAGCATGGTGTCTGAAGTCTGTGTCTATTCAGAGCTGTGGAACAAACTAAATTCTGCCTTCATCACGGCCGCTCAAACAGGGGAAATGTGGACTGTCCTCCCAGTCTCCCCATCCTACAGCCTCAAGAGTGCCAAGCCTGTCAGGCTGACGGCTCAATCGAAATGTGGGGCATAGCTAAGCGGGGTGGTGAGCCTTGAGCCCTGCTCCAGCTCGGTTTGGCACGACTGGGACCACTGGAGCCACAGGGGCCGCGCTTCGACATGGCTCTGCCTCGCTCCGCCTCCCTAAACCGTCAGTTAGCGGGTTCATAGCTCATGAACCCTCCCATGCACCCCCTTCCTCCATGCACGGTATCCATGGAAACCACAATGCCCTTCCAAAGGTTGCAGCTGACCGTGTTCCCTGCGCGTGTGGTTTTTACGGCTTCCTGAACTGCAACCTGGAATGTGTTTGCGGCGCAGCACCAGGAACCTTGAGACCATTGGGTCTGCCCGTTCTTCTGCCCCCGGAATCTAAATGTAGAGAACAGAGTACATAAAAGGAACACATACTGAGAATACTGGAACCATAAAACAAAATATCAATTATTAACAGTTTTAACTATACCAATAACCTGTAAATGCTGGATATTCCTTCAAGCTGCTGTCTTTTCAGGGTTGGAAAGAGTCTTGATGCAGCTTGTTTGGGTAACTAGCATGAGGCAAAGCTCCTTGACTGGCTGCCACGTCTTGGTTATCAGTGACTGTCAGAGGTGGTCTGGGTGTTTACTGCCATAAGAACAACTGTTCTCAGTGTTTTAGAAGTCTGTTGTTTGTAATGCAGGCTTTGTAATGCTAGACTGTGGTCTACCTACCTCATTTTACCTACCTCATTTTACACTACAATTCATATTTTGGTTTTTTTGTGTACATATGCTACCGCCCATATTTTATATTTCCTTATTTATATATTTCTCATTTATTTTCCTGTATAAATCTCTCTGACACAGGGACTGCA
>JAACJT020000002.1:22387139-22410199 GCA_009936485.2 Gymnarchus niloticus
TCTCTCTGACACAGGGACTGCACTTAATTTCGTTGTACTCGTTACAATGACAATAAAGATATTCTGATTCTGATTTGATGGAAAAAATAAACTTTGAGGATGCCAGGAATCTTTTGCAGTAATTACTAAACCCCTCATCTTGCTCAAAAGCACAAGTGCTCAACGCCAGTAATCGTGAAAACAAGCAAGGAAGATGACAAAATGTCACTGTATGTGTTTCATCAGCATAAGCATGGAGGTTTAATGCTCCTTTGATGGTTAGGTCATAAAACGTTCCATACACCCAGCTGTGTTATCAGGCCACACTGTGTAATAGTAAGGAGTCCGAGTAAGACTTTGCGTATTATTGCCTGAAATATATTTTTGCCATAATATTTTATCATTCTCCTGCTCCTTGTTGCTCAGGGAGATCCTTGGTGAAAATATCCCAGCAACCCACTTGGCATGACAGTAAACAGGCATTAGATTCATCTGCAAGTATCTCCGATTGACTCCACAGCTTATCATTGTGATTCAGCAGTAATTTTTTTTTTAAGAAAAGAAAATGAAGGATCCGATTTCTGGCCGCTAATAACTTCTGATGAGATTCAAATCAAACTCTGGGTCAGCAGAGCAAGAGATGGAGTAGTCATTCGAGCGTTTCACATTTAGTGACTGAAGACTGACAGAGATAGTTTTTTGCCTAAACCACAATTAGCAAGAAATTGAATTTGTTACTAAAAGATTAAGGTTCAAATCCCCATGACCCCTGCTCCTCTAGGTTATTAATAGTCAACTTCAGCAGCCTGCAGCAACCAGACCTCTGCCAGTGCTAATGTGTATACATTTATTAATAGTTTAAATTTTTGTGATGCTGTTAGAGCTATGATCTTTAAGGACATCTCACAGGCAAGCACAAACAAGTGATGTGGTTTAGTGGGCTTCTTTAGAAGGCAGAATGGTTGTGATTTCTAGACAGAAGAATAGATGTAAACTTTAATAGACAGAAGCTGAGAAATGCTTAGATGACACGTTACAAGACAATGACAATCAGGGCAGATGATGGAGAGTACGAATGAGAAAGAGCGCCACATGGTTTCTCTTTCGCACCGAACAAGCTTCCCCATCTTCTTCTGCTCAAACCCAGCTCACAGCTCCACCTTCCTGGTTGAAGAAGTACGCCTTGTATCAGCTGTTCTTAATTTTGAGGTTAATAAAGTCAAACATATTTCATTTCACCTCACTGGCCATTTAGTTTACTGGGTGTGATCGGTTTAGCCGTTGAACCGATCTGAAATTCGTCTCAAGGTTCTCACCTTGACCATTTAATAAAGCAGTTGTTCATTATTCACAAAGGCAAAGACCCAGCCAGCTTTAATGAGATGGTCACAGTGCTGGACTTGGCCTAATCGTCTAACCCTTTCTGTATCCTGGAACCCCATTAACCACAAGGGAGATGCCAAATTACATCACAAAATCTTGTGTGCCTTAGGCAGCTTGTGCTGCCCTGTAAAATGTGGAAATGTCTGTTTCTCAATGGGATAACCGCTCCTGTCAGGACAGAGACTGGGGTGTGATATGAGGAATGTAGGCTTATTTATTCTTTGAGGAGCTAAAGGGACAGAGTCTGTAAGGCTCAAACTGAAAAAGATGGTTTGTGGTTTGGTGTGGAAGGTGGGGTTAGGGGACTCTCAACAGGTCCCAGAGTCTAACATTATTGTTTCGGCAACAAATTTAAGGGAATTTTTTGTCTATAGTACTACCCATCCATCCACACATCCATCTTCTAACTGATTATCCAGGCTAGGATTGTGGGATGTCCTGTACTCTACCATGGGCAGCACAGAGCACAAGTCTGAAGTACAAGTTTATATTACACTAAATAAAATTGTCTATATGGCTGAGGTCACACTTGCATGAGCATTAAGGACACTGACTCACCACCTAATCATTTCCCTTTGAATAAAGACAGCACAGATAGAGGTATCTGGCAACTACAGAGCTTCTTTTTGTCTGGACCAAATTGGCCACACTTGATTTTGCAGTACCTGTCCTGCAGTTGGCTCAGCAATGACAAAATGTAACAAATACGACAAATTCGGTGCTCTGACTGCTTGCTGGACCCTCGGGAAATAGACACTGCTATGTCCAACAGCCTAACAGCCAATGGCTTTCCAAGTGGGCATCAGTGCGAAGGGCCAAACCACACCAGCACCATTATGAAGTTTCTTATTAAATAACCCAATAAGATTTTTCCCAGAAAGCTGTCAAGCCTACCCCCGTCCCAGTTATGAAAGCTCAGAAACACTCAAGGACAGATCAGTAACATTAGTCTAATTTTTGTTGACAAGTTGGGAGAGCTGATTTTGTCTGAGTGCTAGATTCATGACTGCTTTTTACTGCAAGTGTTCGCAAACAAATTGGTGCCACATTTATCTCCTTAGTCTTCTTGAAATATTGACACAAGGGGAGCGGGTCTGGTTTTATACAAGTGCTTGCTTTACCAAGGGTTTCTCAGAGTTTTGACAGGAGGGCAGCCATATTGCCATTTCAAAAGAATATGGAACATAAATTCTCAAAACAACCATATTTTATAACACCCCAGCGGACAGTAGGCTCTGTTCCAGAACTGGACTTTTAAGAGCCTTTAACGCATTACAGGATTCACACCCATACATGAATATTTATGTTCAGCCTGACCACAGAATCATGCAGATAAATGGGACACTTAATTATGGACTTGTATGGATGGGGAAATCTTGCAGCTTCCTATTGGTCCCTTGGCCCTGAAGGTGGAGCTTGCTTGTTGCTTGACTGCACAGATGCTTCTGTAAAGGTTTTGGAAGGTTTTGGAAGTTCACCCGCTTTCATTTTCACATGGTGCTTTGGTGTAGGCTGTGGGTTGTCGTGTACCGCCATCTGTGGGGGAAGCTGCCTGAAAACAGCTTCTGCAGGAGCTGGAATGGGGGAGGGGCAGTGCTTGTTCCTTAGTATATCCGATGTAAACCGCTTCTCATGGGAAAGTGAAAAACCTGTAAGATGCCCAGCTGGTGAATGTTTCTGACAAGTAGCCAATGAGGATGTGGGGACAGGTGGCTGGTGGGTAATGGTATTACAACCCCAACAGCAACAGTCTCAAAATGACAGTCAATTACCCAGAACCAACCATGAAACGCCTTTGCCATGTTGTTCAATTACCGTATTCCAACCCTGCAGATGAGGTAAATGACAATGAATTTGTTCTGATCAAACTCTAATGAGAAGGTTTAAGTCCAAGGGGTGGGGGGCTCAAAAAAAACAATATATTCATCATATTATATGTAATTTTATCAGTTTATTCTAAAAACACACTCCACATGGTTATGTCATCACCCCACTCTATAGCACATGCTCGCATTTCTGCTACGTTTTAAGTGCTCTTGACATCATAAAGCTCCTTCAGATGCCACTTGGATTAGCGTGACAGGCTAATTTAGCCGCCTGCCATTGCTGAGGTCTCAATACAGCCGGAACATTTCATTTCTTGAAGGACGAATTAGACTTTTCACCTCCAACCTGCACTGCTGGTCACGTGTGTTCCCATTATGAAGCCATTAGTGTTTCTCATCTGAGGGAAAGCTACAGTGTTTTATAGTCACGGCCTTGGCGTCGGGTGAAAGAATACAGATAATTGTCTTTGTGTGCCAATTAAATAAGCAGAACGGGACGGAATGAAAAGCAGTATCCTGATGAGCCTACAGGAAATGAGAAAACATCTCCTTCCAACTGTCCGGCAGGATGGTGGCACACTGCTGGGGAAAGGCTACCGGCACTGTGCCGACATCCTCTCACAGGACTACAGGAAACGACAGCAGGAAATGGGCAGCGGAGGCGTCGGTTTGTTTCGGTGTGCCGTGAGGCTAAGCTTCTCCATGAAACTTACTGATCCAGACGGGCACTGATTAGACACTGCGCACACATTCAGCACACGGATGGCTAACATATGCCGCTAATTGCTTTTCATTAGGAAGCCAGTGTTCAGAAAGCATGCTAATTGTGATCTGGGGGGATGATTTCCAGGTTTTAGCAAAGTGTGTTGGGAAAGCCGTTGGATATACCCCCCTCCGCGGCACTCCCCTTGGGCCGATGCCCTCTGCCACCCACGCAATGTGAAATCATCTCTCATGCTGGGCACCGTGAAAGATTAACGGCTCCGAACTTACAAAGATGAAGAGCTGCAGAAAAGTAATTACAAAAAAGGAAGTCATTTGAGCCGAATCGGAGGCTTCCATTTTACACGCTGCCACCTCGGTTAATTTAGCCTGCTAACGACACCTGCAAAGTGGTGAGGCTTGTCTGATTTGGCAGCTCGAGCCACAGACGTCTCAACTCAGTGGCTGATGGGTAGTCGGGAGATATTTCTGTCATGGGGTGAGAGACTTGCAGGTGAGGATCCAGTTGCTGGGTTTATTTCCAAAAGCCAAACTGCTAATCCGATATCAGAGGTGAAAACCAGGAGTAGACAGATCTGGCACTAACTGGATGTTGGGGAAAAGCCATAGAACGAGAAAACAAAGGAAGGGTTGTGCACCAGAGATTCAAGGAAGTGAGGTGAGACTTTACAACCAGGAAAGAGTGCTGAGGGTTTAAGCATCGTGACGGGGAATGTGGCGCAGGTATGTACTATCAGCATACAGAATTGTCCATTTAACATTCAGGAGAGGGGTCCTCTATGTGACGCCACATTTGTGAAACTGAGGTCTGTGAGGGCATGAAAATTTTATCGCACAGTAAAATTTTCTTTTTGAGGCTGCCATTGATGTCTTTTACCCTTTGGCAAAATGGGCACAAACAGTAGCCTGGTGTGACGTTGACCACTAGGGACCTGCACTCTCATGGGCTGGATGTGACCCAGGCCTGAGCACCTCTATGGGATTTCCCATGAAACCTCCTGGAACATTCCAAAATTTTACTGCCATCGCTGTCTGAGGAGAAATGTGGCTGTAAATTAACGCCTGTACAAAAGTCTCTGTATGGCCAAAATGACAGTTTCCTCACGTTTCTAGCTTTTTCACAAGTGACCTTAAGCGTCATCTTCATCTCCCCCCAGCCACTGAAGTCTGGGCCACAGCCACAAATGTAACTCCCCACGTCATCTGCTTGCTAATTCTCCCCTGACGACATTCAGCTCATGTTTCATTCTCCTCAATGACATTTTCCACAAAGTCAGCTTTTACTTTCTAAACAAACAAATAAAATCAAAAGGTATTTTAAATGTAATTTTCACCCAAATTCAGATAAGATACAATTCTTTATTGCCACTGCGCAAAGACCAACAAAATGTGGTTTAGCACCACTCCAACCAGCAATCCGGTGCACTCCATATATTGTGTATATGCAATATAAGTACAAAGTATGGAAAAACACAGCACAGCTGCTGGTCACAGGCCAAACACACACAAGACACTGACCAAATGTCAGAAAACACGAAAGATGGCTTTTCAGTTTGTCAAAAACTTCAGCCAAATATTTCATAAATAAATACAGTCTCACATTTTTTCCTGTTTGCTATCTCCCCCATTAGCAACTGCTCCTTGAGCTTTGACATTCTGCTTTTGATAACGTAATTAATTTTCTGAACAAGGAGACAGTAATAGTGAAAATAGCCTGTGTACGGATGTTTGTATATTTAGCTGACTGCCTGTAAGCCAGGGCTTTAATGACTTGGGCTAATCCAAACGAACCCAGCGAGTCAATTACCCATAGGCTGCCGATCATAAGTTTGGGTTTGTAATGCGATCTCAAATCCCACCAGGAGTGAATATCCTGGTCCAGACCGTTGCAAGTATCTCAGCCGGGTTGCCATCTGGTGAACAAAAGGGTGTCTTGTTATCACTAACCGACATCACCGATTGCCGTAGTTGTAGACTTTCCTGAGATGCCCAGAGGTGTCCCGCCCCACTTTTGCTCCTATGTCCCCTGCCAATTTCCACTACTAATGGGACAGGAACCAAAACAAGACAAAGGAAAAGTTCATGGTGCTTCTGACTGAAACCCATCCCAGAATCAATAAAAAAAAATTGATTTACACTAAAAAATAATATTAACTCTGCTCTACATTAATTTTGAAGAGGAGTTTATAGGTAACCGTGGATACCAGAACATGTAAAATCACTGTTTAGGGGCATCTCAAGTATCCCAAATATTCACCCACAATGCAGTTTTCTTGTAATATTAAGATTTACTCTCAGAAACCGTGTTTTCATTGAACAACACACGACAAGTTATTGAGTCACCATCAAATCACTGAAAGTCAGACCCTGAAGGAGACTGAACAAGCTGGCAAAACAGTAAACATTATGGGATGTAGCTGCTTTTGAACGTCTGAGTCCTTTTCTGTATTAGAGGTGCCCTCTAAGACTGATTTCAGATTTTGGAATCAGTCCTGATTGCTTCCTGTTATGTTTCCATGAAACGGTGCTCAGGCCGTGCGTTTCCTGCTGAGAGATAGCGTGCATTTCTGTTTGCTTTCACAGCTCGAAAATAGCAGCCAGCCGCCCCCTTTTTCTGCTCAATCTTGAGCCCTCCTGGGACTGATATACAAAAATACACTCTGTATTACACATGGCAATAATCATAAATGTCCCCAGTGCAGTACCTGAATGCTAATGTATATCATTGTCCGGTGTTGGAGAGATGGTCACCCTCTTTGATAATGTAGTGGTGTGGATGAAATCCAGACTGCCTAGTTCATTAACACCCACTAGGGGGCACTGAGGAGCGAGGTAGTAGAAATGACCAGATAGAGTCACCCAACCAATCAGTCAAACAAATTTCTGTTTAGTGTGGCTTTTACACAGGAGCACCACTAGATGAAAAATGAAAAGTGAACTAATGGGCAGCTTTGGATAGGTCACCTACACCAAAAATTAAATCTTGGCTGATGCGGCTACGGCAGGGTTCCCAACAGCAGTTGACCCATGGCCATGTACAACCCATCCATCTTTATGCGACTTCGTCTCGTCACCTTAGAAAGACAAAAATCCCAGAAACAAGTAAACAAACGAACAAAGGGAGGTGATATCAACCATTTGCCAGCTCATGCGAGGTACACTCAACCTGTGGGTTGAACTTCCATCTAGTAACAGAGTGAGTAGTGGACAGACAGGGCTGGTAATGAAGATGTCACTGTGTGTGGAAACAGAAAGCGAGGCAGCATTCAATGGGGCGAGAAGCTTGCCAGGGGGTGTTCCACCATTCTGACAACTCCTTCCCGGAAACAAATCCAACAGCGGGCCTGTGCGTGGACGTACAGATATTTATTCATGTTTAACAACGAGCCCCTAATCCAGCTTAACAGCATGATGAATGCCTTCAATTTGCTACCTGTGCTGTGTGAGGATGGATGGTAGCTGTAGCTTGGATTGAGACTGACGATCATTATGGTCTGTCGTATAACAACGGTGCGGTTGCTGTGTGCTCAGCATTCCCAGGGGCCACGTGCTCATGGTCCTTCGCACAGCACAGCCCAGGTGAAAAATACATGCTCTGCTGCTGTTCCCAATCCCCCACTTAACCCCCACATGTCAACAGCCGTCACCATGGTGCCTGTCTGTAATTCTGCAGCAGCAGGATTCAGATTCTAGGAGAAGAACTGTGAGAAGAAGAAGACTGCGAAGAGGAACGAGGTGACCGGATTTGTCGGAGGGCTGCATTAGGCTGTTTTTCCTTTTGTACTGCTGTTGGGGTGGCAGGCAGACTGACAGATGATTGATAAGGCTGATAGCAGGCAAGTGGTCTCCTCGGGAATCTCCCAGAGGCTGTACCTACAGAGATAAGGCCTCCATCAGCCCGAAAGAGGAATGACTCCCACCTGGGAGGAAAGAATATACACAGAACACAACCCCGATGATGTCGCCCCAATCCAGCATCGGCATTTCTCCGAGGTTCTATTTCTGGAACTTTCTTGCACTACATTATTGCATTCCTGTGTTGGTCCTCAGAAAGGAATGCCAATTTTCCTCTCTGTATATTTGCCCCTGGTCCTTGCACCTACATACTCCACATCGCTAGGGGAGTTCCAGCATATTGTAGACATGACTACCTCTCAACTGATTTCCAGAGATCAGTGGGGGCAAAAACTGCATTAAATACTAGGGACCACTTTACACTTAACCTTCAAAGAGAATGACTGCACCCCCACAAACAGCAGCAGTTACTGATGGTCTAAAACATTAGGTTATTAAAAAAAATGAAAGTCTAGCCTCACAACATTTCCTTTTTTTGTACTGACAAGGGACACCATGAGTCAGCCACAATGAGATATGAATAGAAAAGCAGGTCCAGGCATAGAGGAGCCAGTGGCAACGCAGAAAACCGCAATACCAACACAAAAGGGGCAGTAAACGAATTTGGCTGTATGATAATCTAATTTGTGTGGTGGATGGCCGCCTCGAATGCTCTCCTACAGGTCTTTTTCATGCCATGTTTGTACGTATTCACTGCTACAGATCAGCATGCTGCCTCACCCAAGTCTCAATGGATCATGTTTCACGTAGGGGAATATTTCGTCACAGTGATTCAGATTCAGGACATCACTCGAGGGTCAGACAAGAGGGGTCCTCCGGGGGTTCGAACTGGGAGGTTTTATTTAAAAGCATGTTCCTAACCATGCATTTCGTACGAATGTCTGTTAAGAACAAATGACGTAGACTGCAAGTCGGTACTGTCAGTGTACAGTGGTTTTAGTTAATTATCTGTCAAAAGTGGAACACTCACAGTAAGCTGAAGGAGCAAATTTATCCGTGACATACAGATCTACAAAGTGACATGGTGTCTGCCAGATAGGCATTGTACTTAACGCTAAATGAAGTAGCCTCAATGTTAAGATATGCCCCCACGAAGCACTTCTGCTGAGGCCTGGGTGCAAGCCCTGCCTTTGGCACAGGTCCCTTACATCATTTGTTCAATAGGAGTGTTTTCCTCGCGGTGACGGCAACGTGAATTCTATGGTACCGCCTAAGTGGCAAAGTGCTTAAGTTTTAGGCCTACTTTTTACTAGCTTTGACTCCTTGAATAGGTCGAGTGTGCGGACAGGTAGGTGTTGCACTGTGCACCTGTCCACATCTCAGTCTTTATGTCTCCGCTGATCATTTTCCTGTCTCACTGTGACACACCTGGAATGTTCCAGTATCCACAGGAATGACTGCGGTCCTTCACAGAAGGTTTAACCTTTAAAACTTAAAAGGATCCAAGACAATTTAACTGTACCCATTTTTCATGATGTTGGAAAGGGGCAGGGTTACATTCCTTATTTCATCATTCCAAGATACTAATGGCTGCTCAGGATGGTCACAGAACTGTAAATGCAGGGTAGCTATGGCATCGTGGTGGGCACTGTGCCAGTTTTCCGGAGTGCTCAGGGAATAGACTGTGCTGATGGATTCTCTCAACAGCCCATCAAGCAAAGAGAAATCAAGAACACCAAAGCAAGACAAACACTAACTATGTTTCACAGGCATTAGTGTATTAGAGGGAGAGAAGAAGAAGGAGACAGTGGGAAGAAGAAAGCAGAGAGAGAGAAGGGGAGGGAAAAAGGATGAGAGAACGAGAAGAGGAAATAGGGAGACGAGAAAGGAGGGACAAGATGGAAAAAGAAAGAGCGAGAGAGAAAGAGGATGTGAGAAAGAGAAGAGGAAAGAAGGAAAGGTGAGAGAGAGAGAAGGGGAAGGAAAAAAGACGCGAGAAAGTGAAGAGGAAGATGGGAAAGGAGCGACAGAGAGAAAAATGAAAGAGAAAGTGAGAAATAGGACAAGAGGAGAGATGGAGAGAGAGAAGGTGAGAGAAAGAATGAGAAAGAGGGAGAAAGGACATGAGGGAAAGAGGAGGAGACAGAAGCAGAGAGGGAGAAAAATGGAGCAAGGTCCCTGGACTGCCAGCTTCTGCCAGGAGGCCAAAGGAGGCACTTTCCTGACAGGCTGTTTACCGACTGACCGGGGCCTGACTGGACACAGCTCTAGGGACATGGGGTGTGCTCAGCATGGCAGCTCTCCCATTACCATAGTGACAGGCAGGGAGAAGACAGCAGAATGGGCACTCATGTCTGAGGGTTAATGGACACACTGCTTCATAAATACAATACACCTGGTATATACACAGACTCATGCTGGACTCAGCTTAATACATCAAATTTGGTAACAGAAAACAATGGCTAAAAGTCTGAATCCTGGCCACGCCTATCATTCAGCAAGCCCAACGGTAGCATATTAGACTAGGCACTATGTTGAAGGGAGGTTTGCTTTTAAATCCCAGGTTTGGGTATGGCTCCTGGGAAGGAGCTTCATCAAAATAAGATGTCGGTAGAGTCCTGTTGAAGCGAGAGTGCATGGAAAGGGCAGCGTGAAGTAAAATGCGCGTGATCAAAGAAGGAGAAATCTGGCTATTCAGCCTGACGTGGAGATGTGAAGATGCTCACACATCTCTGTGAAGTCAGTACATATCCATGCGGAAGCGGTTTTCCCCCACCTTAAATGAAGTTCAGCCTTTTGTTCATTATTTATCACCTTAGCTTATGTTTGTCTTCCTCAAAGCGACTCTTTATCATAAAGGCCCACAGTCAAACCTTAACGGCGGGTGTGACATAAATATTCTGGGAATTCACCACACAATTCAGCGTTGGGAGGTGAAACTGTGGGACAAAATGTCAAAGGCTACATGAGGAGGAATAAGCAACACGGGAGATTTGAAGTTTGAGGGTGTGGCAAGAACGATTTCAACACCGTTTTCTGAAGGTCACCTTCAATTCACCTGAGAAGACTGATTTAAAAAACATTTTACTAAAGCATTTAGTTTGTAACTTAGCTAGTTAGCAAACAAATCTTATCAAAATATCCCTATACTGCATGCAATGCTGAAATTATTCCATGGTAAAACGACTGGGTGAGTGAATTCATTCGATCAATTATATTATAGTGGTACTAGAATAGCTCACTTCCTCAGACTTGAAGGAATGGTGTGCCTTAACATGCTATGCTAACCCACTGTGCTAACATGCTATCTGCCATGAATATGCAGCCGTTCCAAACTATTTCAATATCTTTCTTGTTCACAATCTGTACAGCGGCATCAATTTACAACAAAGCCCTGTTTTACTTTGTCTTCCACAAAAACTGAATGCCAAAACTGAAAATGTTCATGAGCCAGAATTTTTCTTGATGTCTATAATTCAAGCTATGCAAGCTAAATCTTCCGCTCAATTACCCTGCTGCTGCTGCTCCATTGTGTCCCGTCCAGGGCTCCATGTGGGGGAGTTAGCCTGTGGGGTTTGTGTGCCGTGTGACTGATTGATCTACCAATTATAGAGAAGTGAGCTGGCCAAACAAACAAGCAACCAAACAGGCCAGTCAAAACAACCCGAACATGTTCTTTGTATACAGTCAACAACAACAACAACAACAACCACAATAGAACCCAGTATGGCTGTGAACTGGGGATAATCCAGAAAGTGCGCTTAACATATCTTATAGTGAAACGTGAATATCAGCCTGCTGTCTGGAATACACCCAAGGACTCAGCTCCCACAATGCTCTCTACACAAGGCAACACTGAGGAAACACTGAGGAAACCTTATTCAGCAGCAGGAGAGTGCTCCAACAAGCGAGGGTAGACTAAAGTGACCCAGTCAGAACCTCATCAAATCCCCAGGAAAGGCTGCTCAGCAATGCACCTGGAATGCTTAGCAAATGCCTTCCCCGAAAACGACACGTGTCTCCTCCTGGCCTTTTTAATGAGGAATCCCTTCCTCTATTGCAGGTCTACGTGAGTGACATCACATCATCACAGAACCCTAGATCTGAATCGGGATTAGAATGGTAAATAAGTGTGGTAATTTTGGCTTTACACCCCCCAACACCATCCATTGGCTCCTCTCCCACCCCCTACCCTCCTGCTGACTGCTGCCATCCAATCCCTGGATTGTAACTTTAAAGGATTTTTAATTAGTCTGGTGCACCCCCCAATTGTCATGGACTTCCAGATGCCCTCAGCAATGTAGAAGGGATTATATTGTTCTTTGGATCAATATTTACTTTTTTCAGTCTGTCATTGAAGGCTGGCGTGCCCCCCCTCCAAATTGCCCTAACTGCAGTCCTCTTGGGACATATATCATTGACAGGAGAAGCGTACTTATGGAGGGAATGCAAACTTGATTCACTTTCACTGCCCCTCCCCCAAATCCAGTTCACTCCGGCTCTCTGTGGTTTTGGTTTAAAGTAACCGTGTTCCTTTTCCTCCTCTTGAAAACTGCACACTGGGGCCGGCTGGACACCTGAATCAGTGTATGCTGCTCAGCTGGGCAGACTAGTGCAGCTGTATGCAGATGGCCTCTCACACGTGGCTTCCTGGTCATTAGGGAGCATGCTGTGTGCCGATTAAGAGTTTGACGCCATACTCATCCATGCTGGCTTCACGTAATGCTCTTATCGTCTGGTGGCTCTGGGCACCTGCTATAAAGACGATGAATAAAATGTTATTTTTCTGCAGGGCTGTTCTCAGCCTCATTTGGACCTTGTTCTCATTGCCCCTGGGGAGCAAATCAAAATTATTAACTGTAAAACAACCAATATGGAAGTTCTACTTTGCTCAATGAGAGGACAATACATTATCGACCCTCCTGCAATTTTTCACAAAGAAGGAGGTCCTGTTCATTAACATAAATGGTTTCCCGGTCCGCAAATGGTCTCACAGCATCTTCGGATACTTCCTGCTACTGCATATCGGGCTGGAGGACACCAGTGCCTGTCTAGTGGGCTGAGAAACAGACATGATAGGAGCTGAATGGCGTGGGGCTGGTGTTGGAGGGTCCATTGTACACCGCGCCATCCGGTCCATTCCCTGGCGAGGGTCTGCGCATGGTGGAGTGTGGAGTCATGATGTCGATTCCGAACCCGGATGCGATTTCTCTCCCACGTTTTCATCAACCTTGGTCGAGAAACTGGCGCCTGCTGGCTGTGATGAATCGGTCATTATCGCGGTATCGATAAAAACAAGGCGAGACGATTGGCTGACGGCAGCATGGGAGCTGCTGGACGGGAGCTGCTGGACTGGAGCTCAGGGCAGTGGAGAAGACAGGCGCGCCGGAACTCAGTCAATGACATCAACCGTGACTAGAAAGCAGCTCCTGGATGGATATGGGGGCTACTGCCTCTCACCACAGCCTCCTCTGAACCATACCATTTACCTTGACCGACCTCTGCATCCTCCATAATCTGCAGCCTTCAAGTAAACAGGTCTTCCACAGTGCATTAATTAAGGCTTGAGCAAACCTGGCTCACACGACCCATTTTAAAGATGACGCTGCTCTGGAATAAATAAAACCAGCCTATACTGTAATGTGGGGCTTGTTAAACTTTTTAATCCGAGGACCCGAATAACAGATTTGGTAGCACACTGGGACCCAAGAAGATTACCACAATGACAGCGGAGCCAAACATAATCATGTGGAGACCAATCACAAACACTTTTCAAAAGTTTAAAAAGCACTGCTGTACTGAATACTTTATAATCTCATATTTATGCTTATTACAATGCCCTGCTGTCATTGCATGAGTTCAGATAACGTTAATATTTCCTATGGTCATGTGTCTGTAGCTGCTGACGTTAGACATTCACGCCTCTTCCAAGTATTTATCCTGATCAGGGTCACTAGGGGGCCTGGAGCCTGTCCGACACAGCACAGTACACAAGATTGGGGTCACTCTGGTCAGGATGCTAGTCCATGGCAGAGCACACACATTATCACAATCTTTGTGCAATTTATAGCACCAACAAGTCTAACCGTGTGTCTTCAACCAGATGGAACTTATGTGACACCGGGAGAATATGCAAACTCCACACTCACAACGGGGAAGATAGGTTGAAGGCCCAACCCTGGCTCAGTGGGTTGTGCCACCCACTGAGCCACTGCCCAGTAACATTAAACAGCTTTTTGCAATCCCCCACTCCGCCCGTTTATTTTCTGAACTCTGTGTCGAAATGCAAGGCAACCAACCATGATATCTGCATTTTTTTCCGTTCAAGAAAAGCAGAAATAAAGACGGAAACTGATCCAAATTTAATAGTAGTCTTGAAACCTGATGTGTAGGTGGACACAGGGGATTTAAACAGCAACCCCAAATCTAACCTACACTAGATAACAACTTCTATCCTAATCCTAGTCATAACCAAACTGGAAAACTGAAGTTTGTTTATAATCACTATCCTCGGAGTAATCCGAGCCGTTGCCCAGGAGCTAAGCATAACTCTAACGATGACTAATTCATTTTAATATTCTCCTCCTGACTCACTGCATTCTCCTATCACTTCTTCCCAGGTAGCATCATCCCATCCAGATGTTGTTTTCGGCAGCAATCTATGCATTGGTATGAAGAAGCTCAGACTGTTGTATCTCGCACAGGCAAATGAAAACGAAACCCTTTTAATGTCTTAATTACTGAAAAGACCGCCTTTAGTGTTATTTGTTCAACCAACCCTGGCTGACTCCCTCCCCCAGTCGGAAGTTCTGGGTTTCCTAGAGCTCCAGAGTACCATTCTTTGAGGTCTGTGTGTTTGGCCCAAACTTGCTCCCAATTAACTAATTTTTCACGCTCCAATGGCGACAGCAGATTACCATCGTGAGTGGGCCCCGAGGCTGCGGATTGATCTGTCCGAGTCTCTGTGCTCGATGTCGCTTTTGGGCCGAGCCCTAGGGAGGCCTGTCTTCAGCGTTCCCTCTGTGCTTCACTGACTCAATGGCCCTCCACCCATTAACTTGAACACTGAGCTCAGACCACAACCTGACAGCTGGGGTTATCCATACCTGTGCCGGCTCACAGACATGAACATCTGTCCACCGCGTGCCTTTCAGAAAGTTTTCTGGCTTAGTTTTCTGTACCGATTCATCTCCATGACAACCTTAAATACTAGATCACTCTTATACTTTTGCTTTTTCATTACTGATGCAAATTTTCTCCATTTATAGCTTTCTGGACGTGTGACCTGAGGGCTGCTGTAGGGGAAACTGCCGCTCTACCTTTGAGACGGGGAACGCGGTCTGAACAGCTGGAGTGAGAAACTCAGCTGAATACTGTGTAACTCCAAGCCCTGAGTACTGCTTTGGGTAAAACCATCTGCTAGGCAAACAGTGTGTGAGAGATGGGCTCTCCTGAGACCTTGCTTGTGCTACCACACAGTCCCTGGACCTGCCGCCGTGTCTGTGAATGCTGACGTCTGTAGCGTGCTGCTACCTGGGTCTTGGGTTCCATTCAAGGGTCTTCGTCGTTGCCCCCCATCCCAAGAAACACTATGTCTGCCTATAGTATAGCATATGTTCAGTTCCCAAGGTAAATGAAGCTCAACCCAAGACAGAATCTGGGGTGCAGGTGGGGACATTGGGGCACACTCAGGGTTGTTCACACACACACACACACACACACACACACACACACACACACACACACACACACAAGGCTCTTAGCTTTCCGGAGTGTGTCAGCTACTCCCCCATGTCCCCCTCACCAACCTGGCTGAAAGCTCTTAATTCCTACAGGGATGCGCTGTCAACCACGCTCTCCCAGCTTCCTGGCTGTGCTGCGGCTCGTCCTCCGGATTACCGAGATGCTAATTCTGTGCAGTTCACACCTGGAGTCGACAGGCCATGAGATGGAGCAAGTGTCTGCCATGGCTACCTACTGCTAACCTTTTTTGTAAATGTAGAGCAGTGAGCAAGCTGGCTTTTTAGACCATTTCCTCACAGTCCTCGATGCTCCTTCCTGCCACCCCCACTTTACTTCAGCGCCTACAAAAAAAATCATACTGATTCAATAAAAGGTGAGATAGAACAGCAAACTGAAGTTTGTGAAGTGGTGGTGTACTGATTAAGAACTTGTGCTCATAACCATGAGGAATCCTGTTCAAATTCTCAGAGGGGCCCTGCTGTAGCTCATTCAAGTAATGTACTTATCCTAAATTGTACCAGTACTTATCCCAGATAGTGTCAAATATTGTGTCAAAAATATCCAGCTGTGTAAAAGTGGAAAACAATCACTCTGGACAGACGTGTCAGCAGAATTATATTAACATATTCACGTTCTTTTTCAATGGATGAGTATTTGTGCGTGTGTGTGTTAATCACTGCGGTAGGTAAACGATAGTGCTAGATTTTAGGTTTCTTGCCTGAATTCAATGACTTATTTGAAGGCGTTTCTTCAGTATATTCCTTGTTTTATTCTAGATGTGAACAACGGGAAAATTAACATTAGCCACGGAGCCCAAAGCAGCCATTTGTCGGACGCGGTGTTAATGCGCGTTTCTTAAACATGTCATCTGACGATTATCTTACTCGTACGTGGATAATGAATCATCCACCACCGTGCAATTTATTATAAAATCCGTCCTACGGAGTATACTTCACCGTGAAGGGACCCCGGACAAGTTCATTCACAGGGCGTTTCTGCCTATTTTAAAAGGCGTCGGTATGCGTTTCATAGGTACCCGGCAATCTGATACAAGCCCGACACCGTCTCCCCCAATCTGTCAGAAACATACCACTCATCCCGCTCCTTTCAACTTAATTCGTCTAACCCTTGGTAACTCTGGAGCGCTTTAACTTCGGAGAAAGCCCATCCATGTGGCAATACGAGCGGAAATTTACATTTCTTCGAGTGACTGCGCGGCCCTACATAATCACACAGTAATAACTGAATTGGTTACACATCATTTCCCTTAGTTCACACAATTCTTTTCCCTCATGTGTGGCAGTTTCCTACTAAATGTCAAGGGAAATCTCAAGACGACCGACCCTTTCTGAAAGAGAGCCAGGTTTCCAATGTTTCCCCGCCATTGTTCTTCACCAGCGGCATTAATGAATTTGGGTGTCTGAGAGGCAATGGCTTCATCGATGTGGGTATCACTGACAGATCATCGCAGCTCTACCAGTTCATCAATATGGGCATCACTGACAGAGCATCGCAGCTCTGCCAGTTCATCCATGTGGGCATCACTGACTGAGAGCATCGCAGCTCTGCCAGTTCATCCATGTGGGCATCACTGACTGAGAGCATCAAAGCTCTGTCAGTTCATCCATGTGGGCATCACTGACAGAGCATCGCAGCTCTGCCAGTTCATCCATGTGGACATCACTGACTGAGAGCATCAAAGCTCTGGTGCCCAACATTCCACCGGCCAATACATCCAGGTAACTGTTCTGCGTTTCACCTAAAGTCTCGGAAAACGAAATTATTTTTTTGCCCAACTTTTGCATTCCTGCGTCACGCATGGCAAAATAGTAGAATGGTAATGTTTTCACGACGTTGCATTGCTCATTAAATTGGCTCACCTCAATGCATTATTCATAAAAAGTAACGTTGCATTTCCGAAACGCTCCTTTTCACACACCCGACAGCATGCACACAACATTTCACCTCACCTGATGAAGATGCCTTGACAAATGCAGATGATCAAGAAGTATAAAATCCTTACAACTTGTGTGAACATTCTCTGGTTGCAGACTCTCAGCCTGGTCGGGAAAAAAATGAAAGGAAATAATCTGAGGAATTACCCAATCCTCTGAGCAGTTTGTGAAAGTGGACAGTAAGGCATCGTCTGGCACAGTGATCCGGGCTAATCCCGCTGAAGAAAGTTCTCCGCTGCCCACCCCCAGTTGGTTCTAGCAGGTGCAAAATCCAGAGCCGTTACCTTCCTGATCGTCAGCCCGTGTGGGTCTCTCCGCCAATTTGCATGTGTATGTGTACGTGTGTGCTTTTTGGGGGGGAGTGTGCGCTTTTTCTCTCGCTTGCTCTTTTTTTACGAGCAGCTACTGGCTCCAGGATAATAACGGAGCAAATTTAAAGGGCCAGCGGTGGTCTCGCCCATGCACGTAAGATGCATTGAGCGCCATTAGCCTCCATTGTAGGGGAAAAGGAGGGGGCATTTATGAGCATCAGATCACCAGGATGGGGAGTTTTCTCCGGAGGGTGGTAATATTTGAAATCACCCTCTACTCAAAATTGCATCCCTCCCAGTTCCCATATTCACTGTAATGAAATCCCTTGGAGGGCAGTAGCTGAATACATGTGAGGCAAGAAAAAAAGGATTTGTGGAGGTACAAAGATAAAGACTGGGAAAAAAAAACACTTCAAAACCATCAAAGGTGCTGTAACAAATGGGAGTATCTGGGGAGGTGGACACTTTCTGCTGGGATTTGAAGCAGAGGTTGAAGATGTCAGATTTCAGTGGTAGTGCTCTTAGGCACAGGCACTTTTAATGCAATCAGGATTTGTCATGATCATTGTGTCGAGCTATCAATCGATCTGTGATGTGAAGACATAGAGATACATTTTCAGGGAAGAATAAAATCTCAGGCTCGCAAGACAAACCCGGAACCATTAAAGGGTTTGTAAATTCAACAGCACGAGGCAGAACATGACAAGACGGATTGCTCACAGGCCCCCCGTCATCAAATCGCTTCTGTTCCCTCCATTTATCATCAGACATGTCTGGCTGTCTCTACTGATGTTTCTCAGTGAGAAAAAAGGCGTGCTCTTTTTTGTATTTGGAGAAAAAAAACATGGGATTGCACGCTTACCTTAACTCCTCACAATTAACCTCCCCTTATGTTCAGAGTGGAGATGATTCATGTTCCATGCACACACAGATGAAGAGGAAATGAAAAGTTTTTCTGCATCAGCTGACATTCCCTCTCCCAAAAACGAATGAGAGGATGATTAGAATGCACAGAAAGGAGATGGTACGCTGTGGATCTAGTTTGGCTTAGGATTGTGCACAAATGTGACATTCCCTTAATGGGACCTTGTCCGAGAACCACGGGCCCCTCATGTAGTAGACTTATAATGGACACTCCATTCTCCTGGACTTGGTTTGAGCACCAGCATGTATTAATGCACCTCTAAGATCCACAGGGGCCTGGGACTGGAAATAAATACACGGACTAGTATGCATACAACTTGAGTGGAAGCAAAAACCCAGCATGATCGCACCATTTGGTTAATTGGATGGGTTTGGATCAGTGCCGATCGTGAATTAGTGCTTCTACTGCTTGGTGTTTAAGACTGCCTTATACCATCATGTCTCTCCAGAGGTAATTCGCTGAGAACCCCTTATGCTTAATATCTCCAGCAGATGGCAGCAATGAGCACATGGCGTCACACACATTACAAGTTAATGATTCTTTTGGGATACAAAATAAAAGTGCTTGAAATGAGACGAGAAACACCCATGAGGAGAAAAATGCCTGGTACAAACTTTCTAGATATAATTTTCAACAGTGCTAAAGGAACACTTTATTGGCCTTTGTTGCCAATGAGACATTAAAAACATGGAAGTTTGTCTCATTATAAACACACACTGTTTGGTTGCTAGAAAGGAACAGTCAGCTAATTAAAACCCAAACTGTGACTGTGAGAGTGTCATTGATGGTGAAAAATGCCCCCATATTTGCTGGCTACAGCTGGCTTTTCAAATTCTGTATTCCTTAGGTTTCCAGTTGGTGTGAGACAGAGGGTATGAGTTGTTGGGGTGGGGGCTCAAAACCCATAAGTGACATAATCACTTCTCTATGTGAGCAGTTGCCTCTTTGGGATCTTCAGTGCTTTAAAAATATACATGCTTGACAGCTTGCCTAACAAAATTTTCATAATGTAAGGTCTAACTACATGATGGCATGATATGAACATCTGATTTGGGTATGTTTACGTGCACCTGCCTGTCATTTTGGGCAAGCAAGCATATCGTTGCAGAAACCTGCATCACAGAGACAAGTCGCCACTGTACCTCGGAAAAGGCATGGGCAGAGCAGCAGAGAAGAGACAGAGTACCTTTAGCACATCAAACCGATGCTCATATCAACACCCAGGAGAACTGACACTGTGGTGATACTGGCTGTTTGCAGTTGATTTCCACTAGACCATACAACCTGCCAACATCCTTCAGAGATTAATGGAACGGACATCTTTAGGATGGACCGGTGAAAAACTGTGGCTTCTTCAACTCTCTTAACCATGTACTAAGACATGTGTCTGTCTGAACTATTTTAAACTCCACCACATCCACGTGTTCTCGCATGTGCTTTTGTCATCTTTAACAAGCCAGGATCCACTACAAGTCTACTGAAGAGAACTTACTGTCTCTTCCCTCCCTGCATGGTCAGACAGATGCAGCCATATGTAGGTAGTAAAAATCGAAGCTCAGAGTAGCCTATTTTTCTGTTTATGTTTTTATTACTCAAGTTTAAACCTGCAAACTACCAGAAGTAAACCCTTTCTAAAGACTACTTTGCTTGATTCTTATGCTGCTATGGTATTTATGCTGAATATATTTTTTTCTAAAGATTTTTTGATGCATGTAGTTCAGGCATCATTAAATTTGAAGAGAACCCATCTGAGTAAAACCACACACTTTCCCTGCTCTGATCTCGGATGACGTTGCATTAGAAATTCTTTTATTTTCCTGCAATAACCAGAAACGGAACATTTGTCCACCCAGCTCCTGCAGTGACATGAACTATTATTCATGTCCATCCTCATACCCCAATATTTAATAACTGCGAGGCACCCCAACCTCCCAAGTGCTCTCTTTGTAGCCAGCCAACCGAACTGACATTTTATTTGTATTTTATATATGAATCCTCCACCAGCTTATTAACTGGATTTTACTCACAGTTCACGGTGCAGTAAGTAGCTGGTTAAGAAAGCGAAAATGCATTGCTGTATTTGTGCTACCGTGTTACCAGGCCAAGTCATATTAATGCAGAACCAGTGAAACAGGCAGCATAGTTATGCTGTCTCCTTCTACTCCTGACAGCCTTGTCCTCTGGGAAATATCCGTATGAGAGCTCACATAATTGTTATGTCTAATATCAGGGGTCAAACCTCATCCCTTTGAGCAGCCTGTCCTGGAAGATCTTTTTCTGGGACATTAAGCTATTTGACTTTTTCTTCTGCTTTTCTCTCTTAACAGGACATCGGTGTACGTGGCCTTGACTCCTAATGGACCATTGTCAAACATAACAGTTATACACCTTTGAAAAATGTCCTGGGAATGCATTGGGAAATCAAATGGTCTCGTCTTTTATATATTTACAAATTAGCAAGGAGAATAAAAATACAGGAAGTAATGTGGAATTTTTTGTTTAAATTTCCAGGTTTTTGAGATCTGTTCCAAAAAATCCCATTTCAGCATTGAAACTTGAAAGTTCAGTTTTGACCCCTCGGTTTAATGTACAGAGAGACTTAGCCTCTTACATGGTACATTAATGTATAAACGCTTATGTCTGCATATCACCAACTAAGTTATATTCAGTGAATTATTAATTTTTCAGCAGTGTGCAGATAGATCAGAACACATTACGCGTAAAACACAACACAATTTGTTGAGCAGTCAAGTAAAAAGCAGCACCAAATAATTATGCAAAGCCATACCAAATGAAAACAATACCATCTCTCAGTCACCTGTCTTCCCCACCCTCTTTTGTACAATATCCTGAATCTGCTTAGCTGACCCTATTTCAACCCTAATCAGATAATTAGTCAAAATACGGTCAGCTGTGCTTCACTGCCTGAGGCATTTGTATACGCAGGGCTGAAGAGCAATTAGTATGGTAAAGCATTAGAACGCCCTAAATGGAGCCTGGCATTCTTGTTTTACATCCGGTAAACATAGAACTGTGCATGATGCAGTGTCACGTGGAGGCATTAATAGCAGGGTACAACTGGGTGGCTCTTGGCAGGAAACTGCATGGCTAAAACCTCTCCTCCCATGGCCTGTCACATGAGCTCCGGTAGGTCTCGGACAGCTCCCGTGCAGAGCTGAGTGAACTGGGTCTAGGCTGCAAATGATTTGATGTTGTTTTCTGCAAGGTCCCAGATGGATCCACAGCAGAACCGGATGCAAACGGCTTTGCAGAAATGACAGGCACAGCGATGCTAATTGGCTGGATTTTGGTGCTGATGATCCATCTGCATGTTTTTATTATAAAAACAACAAAAGGTGAAATAAAAAGAAAACAACCAGAAAATTCCAAAGGGGACCTGCAGCTGTCACTTGTGAACAATAGTTATTATCCATATCTGAGACCATATCTCAAAGAATTGAACATGCGTTGGAGGGGCAACACTGACTGCTTTGTGCTCAAGCACCACAGGAAAGCTGTTACACTGACAGCTTTCCTCAGCATATCTTCCAGGCACCATAGAATACACCAACGTACATTCCTCCTCAATTGCATATTCTGCTAGTCACTGGAGAATGGACCTCAGAGTGCAGAATCCATACTCAGACTCAGCTGGAACATTGATCTGGTTTTTGGAGCCCAGCATTCAGTTCATATTATAAAAACGCACACGAAATGTATATGTAGAATGCATGAATATTGGATGGGTAATTTATAGGAAAGTTTTGGAAAATTCTCCTTCAAGCCGCTACGCATTATGTAAATAAAACTCTGAACATGTGTATTGGGGTTTCCTCCATCATTCTATCATATTAGCTCTGACCTGAAATACATGGCAAGAAACTGAAGGAACACTTCAAATTTGCACTTTCTATTCCTATGTAACCACCTCGCTCTTTCTGCTTATTACATTACCATCACCGCCTACGACAATACACTTGCTTTTGTCATAGACTTATAAGCATATTCAAATGGATCCAAAATTGGACTTGCCTCCTCCCGATTTGCTTCGCCATTTAGAGTGGTACATCGGTTAGGATAGCTTCCAAAGGCTGTGTTGAAACCTGTACTTAGGACATCGTCATTGTTTGTGCATTTTTGACTTAGCAACTTAGAAGGCATCCACATTTAAAAAGATGATGTTTCATGCAATGACAGTACAAAAACAATGAAAATATGATTTTTCTCCACGATTCAGTTTAACTTTTATTTGCATGGACCTCATAGTTCCCTTTCATTTTTTTTTCAGTTCAATTCAATTTTATTTATATAGTGCCTTTAACAAGAAGCACTGTCACAAAGCACTTTACATAGTCCTGGGCCCAGAGTCCCCAGAGAGTAAGCCAAAGGCGACAGTGGCAAGGAAAAACTCCCTCAGGAG
>JAACJT020000002.1:22410299-22429872 GCA_009936485.2 Gymnarchus niloticus
GAGGGAGTTTTTCCTTGCCACTGTCGCCTCTGGCTTACTCTCTGGGGACTGTGGGCCCGGGACTATGTAAAGCGCTTCGTGACAGTGCTTTGTGTTAAAAGCGCTATATAAATAAAATTGAATTGAATTTTTATATCCGTCTTTATATCCTAATCACCCTGATTAAGAAAAAACCCCACCAATATTCCACACTATGCTCATACCATTTAGAAATAGCAATAGTCAAAATCAAATCGCCCTATACTCGAAGTTTCATTGCATTAGCCTATGTCATCCACCAGTTAAGCAATGCCCAGTAAGTCATAAAGTTAGTTTTAACCCCAGTCCTAAATTCATCCTCAGAAGAATGCCATTCTCATTTGGCAGACAGTCTTGAGCAACAGTGAGCAGTTTCCAGTCGAACAACTAGATGGTATCTAGCTGAAGCTGTCCTACATGAATAGTTCTACTTTATCTTCAACGCCAATGACTTGCTCTGCTTCAGATTGCCGTGGCAACGAAGTAAAGCACATCTCCCGGAAACCCGATCTCAGAACAATCTGATAAATCTTAAGACAAATCGCAACCAGGAAAAGGACTGACATTGACAAGAAGTCATGAGACGTTGACTATAAACGGAATGAGTTGAATTACAAACATCTCAGTGTCTTCTATGTAAAGATATTGTTAGTCATTTGTCGTACAAAACTGAAATGTACGTACCTGAAAAGTGTTAAGGATTTTACTCATTCCTTTGAGCAATGGGACACTCTATCTCTTAACTGTTTCATAATAAATGCAAATCAACAGAGCAAACAAAGCACATCTGAAAAACCAAAACTGAAATAAATATTGATTAGCACTTAAAAGACTTTTGAGACCGTCTCGATTCCTAAATATATAAAGTAGCTTTGAAATTTTCCCGGCAGAAATGGTGAGGAGATCCACAGGGACTGGAGGGTGGGATGAGACCTTTCAGTTGGGATTTTTGAAATGGAGGGAAGACAACTGAAGTAAACACCATCAGAGCATCTAGGGAACATGTACAGAGCTGATTCTGAGCTCAGAGATTAATCATTTGTGCTGTCTGTGAAACGACAACACTGAAGACTGTCCCCCTAGCGTGACAGGACTCAGGAGTATTTAATATCCTCATGGGTTTATGCCAGATAATTGGCACACGCTGGCAGGGGGGTGTTGGGTCACTCAGCACAAAGTGGTTTATGATCTGTAAGGGTAAGCATGTTGCACAACAAAGCAAGTCTATCAAACTTACACATACAACATTGTTACATGGAGCTCAGCAAGGTGCTGTCCCGTCATAACACGTCCATGCCCTGCGTGTCGCTGAGTGTTCTTGGCAGGGCTGGAGTGTAATTTTGAAGGTCTGGTGTGCTGTAGGCCCCTACATTGCTGTTTTTTTGTAACATTATCTAACTCTACGAATGCAGAAAAACAAATGAATTGACCAAAAATAGATTATAAAAATACGATGTTTTCTTTAAAATTAGAAAAAAGTCTGAGATCCAATGTTAGAAAACATTTTTCTCTGAAGACAAGTTTAAATTCACTTAATATAAGAGTGACTAGTCTGAGCAGTAGACATAAAACAGTACATGGATTAGGATTACTTAGATGAAATTTTGTTGCATTGAATAAGTCCATTAATCTAAATTCTAGAATCCATAAGCACACTTGGATTTTTTTTGGAGAGTGTCTGTTTCGAATGTAAATGTTTTCATATTGGTGTATCAGTTCGTTCGTGATGCACGAGTTATGGGCGTCCCTTTAGTTTTTACTTATGTACAGCAAATTTTTTCGGAGTTAGTCTAGTTAACGAAGAACCTTATAAATAAATATATGTAATAATAATGTATAAATAAATAAATGTATAAATGTAATAAATGTACTGAAAATTTCGCAAAAGCACTTCTCTCATGTAAAGCCTACCAGTCTTTCATACGCAAGCTAAAGCCTTTAAAACCATCAGACACTATGAATCAACTGACAAAGACATGAAAATTAATCTTACAATTTGAAAAGTTCATAGCTTCATTTCAAAGATATTAAAATACAATATTATCATCATTTATCAGCATGCAAATGTTAGGTACGAGTGTACTGTTGGTCAGTAACATTTGTACAGCATGTTTATTTCAAACTAAACTTCTCTTTTATTAACTCTATATTCTGTGAACATACACCGGTAAAACAATTCGGCGATTTAAAAATAATATTAATTTTACACGAACTGTAATTTGCAAATTTGGTTATGAGTCTCAGATAAACACAGGTAGGCTTTCTAGTTATACACAGTATAGTAGCCTACTTGAGCATGGTTTGGGTAAATCGATGGACAGTCTACTTAGACCTCTGTCTGGAGTCCATTTAATCGACTATCAAGTAGAGAAGCAATAAAATAGATTAAATTTGCCCCTAAGTCAAATACTGACCTTGAAGCCACAATTAACGATTCAGATATTGGCGCCTCTGAAGTGTCCGTGGCGTTTGTATAACCTGAGATTGTTATCCTGCATTGTGCCATATGCTACTGTACATCTAGAAGACTCTATACCTTAGTCTTTAAGTGAAAGGTGAAGTGATTCTGTTCAGGTGAAATTTTTATTTTAAGCTATACGCACATCTTTTTGAAATTTAACTTTATTACGTGTTTATTCTCTGTAAGTCTAAAACCAAAGTGTACACTGTTTAAACGTGATTGGTTATAAATTGAATGTGTAATTATTTAGTCTGTTGAAATTGAAGTACTTAAATACAGTCCTGTAAGTATATTTAAGAGCAGACAAGGTGTAATATCGTCATATTTATTGAATGATTATTTATATATACTTAAAATGTGACTTCCTTGGTTACTTCTCAGCTATTCATTTGTTTGATAATAGTGTGTAAGTTTCAGCTGCAGTCACTGAATTTACTTCTCAGATTTCTCCTGTGTGTAGCGGTCAGGCTTCATTGTAACGCCACAGTTTCCTGTGTGATGTCCACTGAGACTTGTCCCCTTCTAGGGTCCCTCGGTGAGGCTCCATTCTCAACTTTCATTAGCTGGGACATTCCATATGAAAAAGTCGAAATTTAATTTTTTTTGTGTGTGTGTGTGTGGGCGGGACGATTTTGGATTACAGAAGATCCACGGAGATCCGTGGGGGACTTAACCTGCTGAAAGATTCTCTTTTGATGGCTATAAACCAACCTTGTTTGTAGGAATGGAGGGATTTCCGAGCTGTCTGATGTAACAAGGATCCAAGCCCAGCTGACCGTGCCTCTAAATCGATATAAGCGTGTGTTCTTGTCTCCGTGTATCCAGTGGAACGATCTGTTCAGTGTAATATTAATTCAGAGCCCTGAATCAATGCCCCCATCCCGGCTCTTATTTTACCTTAATCACCTTTGATTTGTTTTCCATGGCATTAGGCTGCTGCCGTATTGACATTTCTGACCAGGTGCATTGCTTTTGACGTGCTTGGAGGAAAATCTTTCCATTTCGATGGACGGGGGTGTGTGTTTATTTCCATATATAAGCACTTTCATTCATTGTTCGTTTTTCCTGATGCCGCAAAGTATTGATCTGTAATTTATTACGATGCCAGTGGTCGGGGAAAGCTTTGTTTGTCCCCGTTTCCGATTCTACGAGCACATTTTATATTCCATTTTCAAAGCTAGCTTTCAAATAGCATAAACATTTTGAGTGGGGGGCGTGAAATCTCGTCATCTGTGTAATATTACTGGAGTCGAAGGGACCGATCTTACAGAATGCGATGCCTGCCATCCAGCGTCAGCAGACGAGCGCTGTTGGAAATGAAAGAATAACCAATTCATCACAGAAACGGATTAAGGGAGATCTATGAGTACAGGGAGATATTTAGACTGCAAGGATTATGATTTGTTTTCACTTGCATACCTTTTCGCTTCCAATAATGACGTCTTGTGTGTGTCTGGGCGTTGTAGATCGCCTTCAGACTGCCTTTAAGGGAACCTAACAGCCTGGCCCTCTTCCTGCTTGCACGCTGCGCCGTAATGTCTCTCGATCGGTAATTTATCTGAAATATACGGAGGATGAGGGGATATATAATTCATATGCTTTCATTTGAACGCATAATTATTAGATTAATCCTGTAAAATTGTGATAAAGTCTGTCTTAGAGGTCTTCGTGGATCATTTGGGCTTAAATTTGTTTTGCAGATACTGGAGAGCAAGCACTTTACAGTGATTATCGCCTGAGTAAAATCACGTTGTGGTTCACCCGTGGTCAAGGAAACTAGCTGGTTGTTGCTAGGGAAAAGAGTTGAAGCTGGGCTACCTGGAATGGAAAAATGTAAGCACATCTAAGTGTTTGTAAGCATTCTGTAGACTGATTATGTCAGCCATTATGTGCACATTAAGTCTCCTGGTGGGACTAATGGAAACTTTGTTTAAATGAGATCTGATTTTTGCTGCACAAAAACAGCAGGTTACATACAGTGACAGAAAACTATGGGGGATTCTGTTAAAAAAAGTGATACAATGTCACATCCATAACCAGTTGCCCAAACCCAGCTTATTCCAGCACCTCCTCTCCTGAGTATTAACACCTGGATCTCATCAATTATTCCAGTTAATGCCTTGTAACACCACCAGCTTGTTGTAAGTTGTCGAGTGCAAATGCCATTACCAAGCACTGCCCTCCCAGTCTGGTTTTTGAATCCCATGTTTGATATATTTTTTTTTTTTTTTTTTTTTTTTTTTTTACTTTTTAACCCTTGCTCTGTTATTCTGGATTTGGTTTCCGTTATTGCATTGCTCCTCCGGTTTTAGGATTCAGGATATGTTTGTCAACCTCACCAATGTTTTGGATTTGGATGCCTGTGCAGATTGTTCTATTTCATTGACCTTTGGCTTACTTAGGGATTATCATTTCAGTTCAGCCCCATTTCAATAAACCTAGTGATTCTGCATCGTTGGACCCTACCTGTGTTGTCTTCATTGCAAATTGCAGAGAAACAAGGATGTGCATTTCCAACCAATGGATTCCAGTCTGGATTCTGGAACCTTCAGCCTAGCAACTATATAACTCTCTCGTTGAAAACTGAGTTTAGTTGCACCTGTACCTCAAGGCGCCTGAAAATAAGATTTAAACTAAAATATTTAATACTCAGCCATAGATGTAGTCTGAACAAATTAAATTGTAATGAAAAGGCAGAGAGAATCCAAGTGCAGAGAACGATGGTTAAATAAAAAGCACAAAATCAGAGTCGGGGACAGGCGAGATCAAAACCAGGGAAGCCGAGACAGATAAACAAGCCAAAACCCCGTCCAAAAGCTGAGGTGCAGGTCCTGGCAGACAGTTCATTATAAAAGAGGCAAACAGATCCAAACTGCAAACAACCAGAGATGAAATCCAAAGAAACAAGTGCAGGGGTCATACACAATCATATAGATGACTCAGCCAAAACTGCTCAGTGAGGTGTAGGTACTCAACATTTCACCAGGAAGCTAGCGAGTTTTAGGCTTTTATGGCAATCACTGATGATTTCCAGCCGATTGGTATTCTGGGGAAGAGGAGCGAGACCAGGTTAGATGTTACTGGCCATAGTCAGGTGTGACATAAATAAACATTAATAACGATAATAATAATAATAATGCTTTCATACAGTGGAAACTTCATTGTGCATCACAATGTTTTAAGTTAAAAACCAAAGACTATTGCCTTTCGGTTTTTCACATCTATCTATCAATCCATCCGTTTTCCATAAATGTATTTCCAATACAGAATTAGGGTGAGCCTGAATATATTCCAGGAAGCATAGGACACAAGGCATTGGGCATCTTGTATGGGGTGCCAGTCCATCTCAGGGCAAAAGTACACACAAAAAAGTCACCCATGCTCCACGGGCAATTCATCTCCCAGGTAATCATTCATTATTGGGCTAGGGAGAAAGGAACACAGTAACAAGATAAAACCTCTCTTTGAAAATAATCCAAGTATCCTTTAATTGTCAAATTTTTATTCATTACACAATTTCTTCTGCTTCACCAATATGTTTGCAAAAAAAATTAATGAAATTAATGTTATGAAAACAGACGACCTATCCATAGTTTTAATTCAAATAAACATATGGTTTTGTTTTGCAACGCCTGTTCCGGTCACACAGCCACACAGAACTGTTAGCGATGCCCTCCTCTGAATTTGTACAGACCATTGTTACAGGTACAGGGAGTTGACGTAAACTTAGCCTCAGCAAGGGGTGCTATGCACAGTGTGTCCACATGGTGGCACTGTGACACAAGGCTGTAGAGCTATTTCAGGGAATAATGAAACGGACCTTGCCACAGCTGTGATTTGCTTTTATTCCTCTCCAATAATCCACAGTGAATAAGCTCAACTTCAGAGTGCCCACTCGCCTCCTATGAGAGCAAGCCATTCAAAGGCATGCACACAGAAGGTCTCTCAAGAGTACTATTGGAACACAAAGGGCTTCGGGCTGACAATAGGATGACAATAGAAACTGCATAAAAACTCTATGTCGGTTGAATTGCACTGGGAAGGCATAGAAACAGCAAAGTGTTAAGTCAGCGATGGTCTGGAAATGCTCTGCAGCTTCCTGGATTCATTCTTTCACATGTTTTTCCAAGTTGTGGCTATGTGATCAAACCTGAAAACTCAGTAAGAAGTACAGACCTTTGGAGTCCCAGAGATGCTATTTGGGTCTGAATGCAGGGACTGCAATATCCATGAAAGGAATCTAGCAGCTTCCTGTGCTCCTCAAACTACCCATCTGACAATGGGCCACCCTCTAGCCTGGAGCACTGTAGTCCTGGATCAGTGCCAGCTCACGTGTAAGACTCAAGTGTTGCACCATGGGATGCAGCCAGTTGCTAGAAAATGAGCTGCGGTTGATGGGACAACAGTTATCAGAATTGTGATTGCAGACCGCTGAAAATACTTACCGTCTCCTTGGAGATCTTGAGGAAACAGAATGTGAGAATCTATCCAAGGTAGGGCATTCAGAAAAGCCGTAATTGTAATGCTTGTTTTTTTCTGATGGGAAAATATTCCGATGGAAAAATGGAGTAGCGATGAAGAAATTTGAACCATTTCTTACCAAACAGAAGTTCAAATCAATGAATTTTAATCTGCCAATTTTAGCTGGGGAAAGAGTGACGGTGGAAAATCTTTAATACCATCAAAGCATGGCAATGGGGTAAAAGTCACTCTGCCAAGCCATTATGATGATGATGATGATAATAATCAGTCATTAAACATCTGTGCTATTTACGAACAAGTTCAGTACAACTAAAATAGCTATTCTGATTAAATAGTGTCAAAACTGTGAATGAAACACAAACATCAGACAAATGAATGGGTAGTTTATTTATAATATTAATGCAGAAAGAGCAGAACAGCCGCATCACACACGGGTTTAAAATCCATCACCTAGACTTAAAAAATGACAAGAAGGCAGCAAGTGCTTCTCCATCAGGTGAAGCGTAATTCATGTATATGACACTCTGTCACAGGAAGGCAGGCAAACAGCAGCTATGACGGGGCAGCAAAAGTGTAACCCGGGTTGACCCAAGTTTCCCTGATGGAGCCAGGCATCGTAGTAATTATTAACCTGCCATGGAAGAAGCGGGAATCTCACCGAGCCGTTTGGGCAGGAATTATTTTTGCCCCATTGGAGGCGCGTGCTCAGCCAAATCACACGAGACATTTCAAACATGCTTGTCAGACACTTCTGACATTGGCCCCTCCCCGTCGTGTAATTAAAGCTGCCGTGATGACCCGCACCAGAATAATTCTCACTAACTTGCTCACTTATTGTGCTCGATCTTAACTTTGTAGCCTATGAAATTTTTTGACTGGACAGAATTCGCGAAACTCCAGCACCCGACCTCTCAGGATTCGCAATGTAGGAGGCCTGACCCCCATCGTTCATATCCCCCTGACCTTTGAATAGACGAGGCACGGAACGTACGGCAACGAGGGCTGGGTGCAGGAACGAACAAGAAAGACTTCACAGAGCACACGTGTGCAGTGTTGCTCCACGTCTGTGTAATTGTGTCTTAAATAAACACAAGTGGGCAGGTGTGGAGGTTAAGTCCCTAGTGTTACCTTCTATCAGGTACTTCAGAAAGACACTTAACCTCTGGTCATCCTGTAAGAAGCTCCATCGGTATGAAAAGGGAAAATACGGTGAGGGCTTTGATAAAAAAAAAAAAAAACAGCTAGGAAATCCAAATTGAAGCAAAACACACCAATACTCATTTTATCATAATAATGATAATTACAATCATCATTATTTTTTTGCACCCAAAACTAAGAAAAAACTTGTTGAAGTGTTGTTGTTTCATAAATCGTGAGTTTATCTTTCAGCTGGTTACAGAGCCAAAGGGATGCAGCAGATAGTAGAAATAACTCTGGCATTTCAGACCCCACATGAGGACCCATCTGTACCATATGGCTAACGGAGCCCTCCGTTCTAATCGGCACTTCACGTCTTCCACTATAGGACCTAATCTATGCGAGTTCCTGAAGTTAGAGAGATTGGGCTGGAAAAACGCACAAATTGTGCAAAGAAAGCAGGCTGTGAACTCTGAATACTGATTGCACAATTAAAACATTATAATTAATGTCAACATCATGCAGTAATTATAAAAGTTAAAAATAAAAGCTATGCACATTAGGGCTATTTGTAATTTAAATTGCACAGATTTCCCTTTGTTGCTTTCCGCCTCCTGGCATCCATCTGTGCAGCACAGAGTTCGTCTAACTGCACCGAAGTCGACCCCTTAATCCGTATCTGTCCTTTATCTGCCAGGCCTTAGGCCTGGACGTCACCTGGCAAAATGAGAAAAAGATCCACGGGAAGCCTACAAAACACAATTACCCTAAAAAACAAGCAGCACAAAGTCGGGAGACAAAGGGAGAGTTACCTTCTACATAGCAGGGTTTTAGACTGGAGTTGTATATAATCTTCAGATGGATTCACTAGCAGTGATTTAAAAGATTTGAGTCTCTGTCCACTGACGTCAGCACAGATTGGCACACCAGAAAAGTGCATCTCAACGAAGCCCCAGGGTAAGGACGAAAAACAACTCACGATACCCAGCAGTAAAATAAAAATAATTTTAATAAGTTATCTTTAATCTTGTTATTTGGCTTGGGATTAGCAATGAGGTTTCTTTTATGAACCAGCTGGGGTCATGAGCCTTGTAGATATTACTTTAAACCTTGCATTGCAGAGACAGGCTTTTGCTCCGGTCTCATCAAGGCCTTACCTCTGCCTCCCTGCCTCCTTAACTCTACAGCTGGGCATTTCCATGGAACATTATTGCTAACATGCAGCTGATGCCCCTCGACGGCACAGCGAAAATGAGATTAGGACCCTGGATGAATCCTTGGAGCCTGGCTTGTGTGATTGTCTGGGAATATGGTATGAGTGATGCCAGCCGCCTTTTTATTTTTTTTAAAGCCAAAATAGCAAGGCCTGCTTTTCTTCAGGCTCCTCTAGTGCCTTCATAAATGTCATTCGGAGGGCACATTTCAGTCCGGCACTTTTGTTTTTCCGAGTTCAAACGTTTTTGCCACTACTGCGGTGATTTTGAGAGACTTTCATGACACTCGGGGTGTTGTTGGGAGGGAGTGGAGGCCCTGTTTAAGCCACTGTTGAGTGAGCAACAAGCTTTTCTGTGATGGTGCTGGTATTTTATCTCCACCCACCCATCTGAGTCCAGTCAGAGTCAGGTCGCAGGATACACATGGATTCCCCAGCACCGGATGCTCTGGCTCTGCTGGTGCAGCTGTGGTACGTCCCTTTGTTGTACTGAGTGGATCCTGAGTAATTCTGGGGGCTGTGTGGAGCTCTGTTAGTGTCTGTGTCCAGAAGGCTCCCAGTTTGAATCCCATAACCGGCAGAGTCTTTGAGCAAGACCCTTAACCATAAAACTGCCCTAGGGACAGCTGATTATTGCCTGACCCTGTGCTCTGACCCCAAAGTTCACCTCTCACCTGTGCGTGTGAGTCTTGCAGAGAGTTAAAGGTATGCTTGATAAACTTAAGCATTCCCTTGTGCCTCTATCCATACTAGTACAAAGGGCCAATAAATTAAATTTCATTTCAGTAATACAGGAGCCCCCTGAAATGCATCTGTGAGGCAGTGAGGTAAGGACACGGGGTCATGGGTGTTCAAGCTGGGGAATAAGGCGGAGCTAGAATGGGTGTAGAGCCATCAGAGATCCATGGAGGTGACATTAAACACCACCCCCACTCCCCCTATTGGGATGTGGATCGGCCATTGAGAAACTGCACAGCAGGATGCTGGCCATTTGCTTCTCCAATACTACTGACAGCATCACTGCTCAGTCGCCAAATGAAGCACCCTGCGACTCGTGCTCCTTACACCATTACCCGATACAATAAAAAATCCTTTAGTGGTGAGATACCGCTAGCGGCCATAGGCAGTAGCTGATATGCGAGCAGGTTGGGCTGTGCTGCAGCAGCTGACAAGCTCATTGCCAGGTCCCTGCCAGATTCATGCGGAAGCTTTCACACACAGGACAGGACCAGGCTCTGACACACTAATGTTGGTGTCATCAGCATCCTTTATCTAATGTCAAGTTTGTGTGCAGTGAACTCCTCGCTATATGTGCAGGTTCTCCTTGACACTGCTCCTTGAACTCAGAAGCTCTTCTGTTCATATCCAACAACAGCCAGCTCTCCTCCTTGTTGCTGGAGCAGTTCAAGTCGTATTCAGAGCCAGAAGTATTAACATCACTGCCCTCACCAATATCCTCAAGCAATAACATTGAGTGGGTTCAGATCCCACCTCTGCTTTCTGTGTGCAGTTTGCATGCTCTGCGACTCTCCTCTAGGTACTCTGGTTGCCATTTGCAGTTCAAAGACATGCAGTTAGGCTAATTCTTCTCTGCTAGTGTGTGTGTGAGTGTAAGCCTGCATGCGGCCTGCTATGAACTGCCATCCTGCCCAAGGTGTACCCCAGCTCTGTGCCCTTTCACATGGAGATCAGGTAGGTCAATAGCAAAGTCTACAAATGGTTTGAAACAGAGTCGCAGAGTTTTGCAGATCAGGACAGAATAAAGCCCTGCACTCATTTGTGGCTATAAATAACAAGCGCTGAAGCCAATTTGGCGAATTTGCAAAACATCACGTCATACAGGTTGTCTCTTTCGCCTGCATTCCTGTTTGTCCTTTCAGCCGGTTTGCACCTTTGGAGCATTGTTACGAGTCAGCTATTGACCTTGTTATGTGCTGTGGAGGGGGCAGAATTTAAGCGATGCAATTTGGTGTGAGACGGTCGTCATTTGGCTGAGCCTGCTTCGTGAAGCCGTCTGGGGCATTTTTTCCTCCTCGGCGGAGCCCGCTCTGATCGATACATTACCGTAGTGCGTGACTAAGTGGTCTTACTCTGGCGACAGAGTTAATACACCTGAATTACACCTCCGACAGAGATGGTTTTTGTAGCATGGTTATGTCTGTCAAGTTCAGGTCACTAGACCTTCGGAGAATAAAACGGGCCATTGCGTTTCTGGACGCTGGTGGAATGCGAGGGTGGAAGACGCAGTCACACCGGGAAGCCGTACTTAATAAACGCACTTGTGCAGTTCCAGGGTTGACCTCTGGATGGCAGCGTAGGCCCGTGTTTGCCGCTCTGGAACTCAAATCCGTTTGCTAAAAAACGTGCCGAAGGAATGAAATCTCGCCTGCACCAGATGGGGCTAATAGTCGCAGAAGATGTAGTTTTCGCTCCTTTGTTGAAATTCCTTGCTGTAACATAAAATCACACAAACATTAAGCATTAAAAATGAAGGTAATTATAGTTAACTACCGATAAATGCAAATTTTGGACAGAAAACACATAGACAACTTGGTAAGACAACTGTTAAGTTCCAATTCAAGCATACTCTGCTATTGTTGACTTACACATTGCTTTTCATTTAAACTACGAAGATGATTCTTTAGCTGCCAACTACACTTTTTATATGCAAATACAATGTAGTTTCTAGAAATTCATTTTCCATTACATAGTTGTGATCGTTCTGCTTAAATCGAAAGCCAAAGACAGCCTTTTGTTGTCAATCTGCAGGCTGTTACATGGTTTCCCTCCTTCACAGCAGTATTTGTTATCCAGCTCAGTGGAACCTGCAGTTGTTATCCTTAAACGCCAGGTTTTCACTGCTGGGCTGCGATCGGTGGTGGGAGGCTGGAAAGGTGCATATAATAGGGTTTTGGACCTCAGAGGGCACTCAGTTCCCGGACAGCCTTATATCGGCGTGTAATTACATGAAAAGAGAAACAAACTGCAAAAGAGAATCAAAACTTGAGATGCGCTTAAGATGCTATCAGATTTCCAGTCCCCTGGTGTCTGTGGACCATTTGGCAAGGTGGAAATGTCTGATCTGGTTCTGTGTGGGTTTGCAGAACATTTTGAAATGTGTGTAAAGCAAGAAATGTGGAGGAATACGGGGGGAAAATTGGGTGTGAGAACCTTTGGGGCAAATAGGGAATGAAGGTGCCTTTGTGTTTAAAAGAAAAGAGCTGCGATTTGATCAGGTTGACTATCCAGTGGGTCCCTGTGTGAAATATAATTTATAATAATATAATAATATATAATAATAGATTTTTGGATACATGCAGAAATACATTTATCAAGAGGTATTTGGAACTGCATGTTCAGGTTTGTTTTTTTCTACAGTATTTTCTCTCCCAGGTCAGGCCAGTGGCTGTGGAGATTACACTAAACTCAGTCTAATTAATCCACTCTGTTTGGTGATTTCCAAATCTGAGCGCAGTGCACAGCTCTGTAATAACTGAGGCACATAGCAGAACGTCAATTAAACAGAAGACGTGAGGAGAAAGCTTGAAATACTAGGTGGGTAAAATAAAATAGTCTGATTGCCTCATTATTGGCCATCTGGAACAAAAATAAAGAATGCAATTTGCAAGTTTACAGTGTGTTTCAAAAGTACAATTAAGCTAATAGTACTTGATAATCTAAAAATAAAGTACCCTTCCATGTTTCCCTAAGTATATTGCAGCATAACAATAAAAAGTTTTGATGTAAACAAACACCTCAATTGTTCATCGTGCAATAAAGAATCTTTAATACAGTTTCAAACAATGCAGTTCGTGGAAACTTTGTTACTGAAACAAATAGGTTAATATAATGACGATCTAAAACATTTTGGCATTTTATGCACTGACGTGCCATGTTGCGAACAGTGGTCAGATTTTATTTGCCGATGGCGGGGGCACATCGTTTCAGTGAATGCTGCTGACTGTTCTCCCTGTGTGTAGATCGCCCTTGCCTCCCCAAGGACTCTCCTGTGTGTACGTTCCTGGTTCTCCATCTGCAGGGTTCTTCCTCATTCATAGGATCCTTCCTTATGGCTATGCTGTTGCACAACCCTTTTCAATGTTTTTCGTTTTTTAAATAACCAACACACACACCACTGGTCAGGTCTGACAGACCATCCAATGTTATGTTTGATTTCCTAATTCATGTATTCTGTTCCAGGATTCCAGTGAGGCTTGAATCTTTCCCAGGAAACATGGGAATGCCAGTGCATAACAGGGCACAACTGCACAGTCAAGCACTATGAACAATTTAAAGAACACAATTCATCTACCCACATCTTTGATTGTGAGAGGGATCTGATATAATCACAGGGAGAATAAGCAAATTCCTCAAACACAGCTATGGCCACAATCAAAACTCACCATCCTGGCTTGAATGAGGCCACATTGATAGCCACTGAGCCTCCATACTAGCCTTGGATTATTAAAGAAAACCATAATCGTACCACTCATTGGAACTGAGATCCTGCTGTTGTTGTCACCAATCTGAGCTGAGTGTACGCCTCATTGCATTAGGAAAGGTTAATGTTAGAAGAACTGAGTTCTACTTGTATTTTTTTAGATTTGCTGACTGCTTCCTTTATGAACCATTTGAGGGATTCTTTTCAGAATTCCCTCCTAAATCTCCGCTGAGCCATTTAAAGCCTTAAGATCACAGAAGATTACATCCCTGCGGATTGAGAGATAGGCTGCTTGTATTTTAAGTGCTTTAGATAAATGTATCAGAAATTGATCTTGACATTGGTACACATTGAATGTTTTTCCTGACCTTTATGCAAATCAATATCTGCAACTGTAATCTAAATATATCTGTTTGACTGGCATCTTCATGCCAAACACACATTTGGCTTCTATTAAAATTGTAGTTTACAGCCAATGTAATGCAAAAGTTCTTTGCTCACTTCACAATCTTGTTGATTTTATGCTTGCAGCCCAGGTTATCTTGCAGAACATGCCGACTAAGATTTAGTGCAGGGTTTCACTTTACCTGGTCTTCTGATCATAGTGAGAATGATGTTCCATTTAGTTCTGGTTCTGCTTTGTGGTTCTGTTAGATTGACTCGTTGGAGTTGGACACAAGTCTCCATCAGCCACAATCTACCATTCGTATGGTGCTCGTGATCATTTTATGCACAAATTTATCATGGCTATCGAAACACTTATTGCTCACCGTTTTCCTTTGCCATGAGGGCACCTAAGTGCCTTAAAGATGGTATCCCAGAATTATGAGATGTTAGTGAGATGTGACATGACTGTACGATGTGCTCTGGGTGGAAAAGCAAATGGGAATTTGTCTACACAGGGATGAGACGAAGGAATGGAGAATTTACTAAGGGATGTAGGTATGAGTGGGAGAAATGGGTTCAAAACAGAGTTGTTTTGGGATTGGCATTAGGGAAAACACAGAAGTGGGTTTGGCCTACAGCAAAATATGGACTCTTGGATCAGGGTTTGTAAGTGTTATCTAGCCCAAGAGGAGTGGTATTGAGGTATGGGTGAAGTGAATGAGTGTTCATGTCACCTGGCTACACCCAACCCCAGGACATTCAAGCTCTCCCCCATGTTACAATAATCGTCCTTTCATCCATTGATTCATCCATCCTGGTCATTGTAATGGGGATGATGTTATTAATGTGTATTATAAATCATCTGACTTGAGTTCAAGATACTTCCTTGTCATCTTGGTTAATTGTGGCTAGTGAATTTGATAGCCTTTGTGGGTGTGCTGCTGTTACTGTTGTCAGTGACCTGCTCGTCTCACAGGAATAGAACAGTTATGAGTTAAGTAAACATGAATGTTCTTGTGCTCATTGCTGCAAAGCGTGTGGGTGTAACTTTAGTGCTTGAAGACACTGATAACATCAGGGGCGTTTGTTTGGCTTGTTAAACATAAATCACATCTTTGGCTTGTCAAAAAAAAAAACAAAACCATGTCAGTGTAGATGTTGTATCTGTCTTTCGTCATTGGTGTAATTGATGGGAGCATTCGGAGTGTCCTTTCAGAAAGGTCACACAGGTGTGACACTGATGGGGACACCACAGCCATGTGAGGACCCACTTTAACATGCTCCTTAAAGGGACCGGCGGCCTTTCGGCTTTGATGCAGCTGTTTCTGCCTGTCCAGTGACGTACTCACTTAGAATGCTCACTTATCTGGCAGACCGTCATGTCTTAGCTTTTTTTTTTTTTCAAAAGATCATCCATTAATCCCACCAACCACCACTGGGACAGAAGCTTCCTTTGGTACAAGAATTACACCCTGCCCAAATTTCCATTTTAATTATAAGTTGTCGATTGCAATCATGTCAAGCATTAAAAGATTCCTAATTAAGGGAAGCACTGGAGCATTTTTTATTCTTTTCTCAGAAAAATAGTGACTCTTGTGTATTTTTCTTTTCCCTTTTTCCATGTTTTCTATGAATGCTGAACCCAGAAACAGGGTAGACACTCTGGACTTGCTTGTTTGTATTGCCTTGGGAAGGGAAAGAGAACCAACAGCATTCCGATTGCAGTACATTCTGCTGGTTTCCACTGGGAGGATTTTATAGACAGATTTAGTTGTACCTACTTGATAATCAATAAGGTATGCTTGACCTCTGTCCTACCTAACCACCATTTAAACAATTAGATATTCTTCAGCTGTTAAGTCCATGGCCCTCCAGCAGGCGGTAAAGCAGGAAATTGCATTGTGAGAGGCTTCAGAAAGATTTGAGAGGCTCTGAAATTCCAGAAGTTTTTTCCTGTTTTGTTTTAGTGGCATAATTATGTCTGTCCTTAAGTTTCTCTGCCCTGGTCACCTTCCTCTTTCAGGGATGGAGATGCGTGCTCTGTCTAAGAGCTTCCCCCCATCATAGGAAACACCTGTAGGCTTCATCTCCTTAACGACCCCTGGGTTAGAACAATGGGTCTCTTGAAGCTGGACGGTCAGGCAGACACATTGTGCCATGTCTTGCATTGTGTCGAGGCTTGGGGATACTGCTCACACATTTTTGTGGGGTGTGAGGAGAAACAGCCGAGTCAGACGTTGGTATAATGAGAGTCAGCGCCTGCTGGTGAGCTGTGGCTGGCTGTTTCAGGTTGAGTTGTTCTCTCTTTGCATGCGATGATTATCCTCAACGGTTCAGCAACAGGCAGTAGAAGGCACTCTCTGTACCACTGCGAAGTTTGTTAATCAATTCAGACAGCACGTTGCATTGTAATAAAAGCTTATTAATGATAGGGCCTTTTTTGGGGTGGAGAGAGTTTGGTGTGAAGGTAAAAATGCTGGGTCCCCGCTGTTGGTATGTTCCAGGGCTCCTGTCAATGTCTGAGCCTCCTGAATCATTCAGAGTTCCACCTCATTCACAGCACCCCTGGTGACATGTGTTTATTTCACACGACCAGTGTTTGGGGTACTGATATGGTACAATTCACTGTGTGCTGTTCAATTGTTTGTAAATGGCACCTGCATGACCTTTGACCTAAGAGCTGTAGTCTTTGTTCTTCATTGTTCTCCTTCCCACCTCTGTCTCTATGGTCCCTTTACATTTTTTTAGCGCTGATCCCTGCCCTACTCTGACCTCTTTGTTTCCAACCAATGAGACCCTATAATTCCCTGCCCCCCATGTCAGTGGTCCCATCTGGACTCATACCGACATGCTTGTTTTTCCCCCACAACACACAATCAGCTCCTGCTGTTACTTTTCCTTTCTGCCATCTCATGTTCTGGCATCAGAATATCAGATTGGGGGATGGTGCCATTCCTGTGATTTTGTGCGTTAGCTCTGTTGCTAATGAGCCTCGCTCAAAACAGGAAAAGATTAAACACACACACACATCGGAATCACACTCCCACAGAAGAAAGCTTGGAGTCCCAGATCCATTCTGTTTATCTGGCTTATACTCAACATCCACCGCAAATATGGAACAGGTCAAGTCCTGTGGTTGGCTGTAGAACATGTTAGAACTTGTGGTCCAGATGTCCCAGATGGGAAGTTAGCAAGCTCACCAGCAATCCATGAGTGAACATGGAGTGATTGTGCTTGAATTCCCATTCAGCTTTAAGCCCTTAGCTCTTCTGTTGTAGCATCAGATATCTTCATGCAGGAGCCCTGGGTCTATCAAGTCCAATTGTGGAGCGGACATTGATCTCCCAGCCATCATCCTGTGATCATACTGCTGAAGGCTCATGCATGGGGACCTTGCCACAGTATTCTCAAGCAACTGGGTGCCATGGCAACCAACGGACTCCTGCTCTGATTTAGTAAACACACAACGGCATTGTGCTGTCTTTTTGTTATGTCCTCTCTGATACCTCTGCTGGGCTGTCCATATGTGGATTCCTAAGGGAATCCAGATCTGGCCAGATGAAGCCACAATGTCTGAAGCTACTAACACAGGTATGGTGGCACATCCAGAATATAGTCCTATGTTTGGTTCCTCTTCAGTTGACGAATACAGAGCTGCAATGAGCTGGTCCTGAAGAATGTTTGATGTCTGTGATCTCTGGATAACACAGATCGCACACTTTCAGAGTTACTACTACATGCTTAATATTATGCCACCATTGGAATAAATTGGTCAGCTTACATTCTTTCACAAAGCCAGCCTGAGCCCACCTGTCAGTAAGTACTGAGAACCTTGAAAGAGCTGCTCTCTTTTTGCTCTAGGACCTGTTGAGTTTTAACATGGTTCCTATAGCTCCTCGCCCTGCTGGGGATGTCCTGTTTGAATAATGGAGGCAATGTGCACATGTTAATCCAAGAGTAATCGGCGGTAAAGTTGCAGAGTTTTTTAATGCCCTCACCCAAGGGGAGAAAATGCTGAGATTTGTGTGCCTGCATTTATTCCCATTGTTTGCCCCTCCCCCGTGGATAGGCACGGCTGGTCTCGAGCTGGAGCTCCCGCTGCCGTCTTGTCGGTATACCGGGGAGTGATGAATAATTTAATGATTCATTTCCCTTTCATCTCTCAGGTCTAAACATGGCACATTCTGCTGAACAACCATGAAGAATCTCAAGCAGTAAATATTTCTCTAGGCCCTTCCCATCCCCAACCCCAGCTTTTTGGAGTGATTAGTGTCGGCGGTTCGAGGGTTCAGGGGGCGGTACCTCGGGAAGAGGCCAGACACTGGAGGGTCTCTGCCTTTTCCTGTCCTCGAGTCCTCGTGCATGGTTCTCAACCCACCCTGTTTTCAAAAAGGCTGATGACGGAACAGCATGCATGTGCAAGCACTTAACAGCCATGCTGACCACGCCCTCTTCTTTCGCTCTCCATTTGTGTGGACCGTTAATTGATATACGCTGTCGGCATGGTGCTGTGGTTTCCAGCAAGTATCTATTGGTCGTCTGATCGAGTTCTGCTGGAGGATGTGGTCAGGCTGAACTCCAGACATCGTAGTTCACATACCACTAAAAACGTGGAGGTGGAACCTGGGATTGTCCTCCATTCTTGGAATCAGCTAGCACTGAACCCTTAGAGCGCTTATGGTCTCGAGTAAAATATTCATTGCTTTTGCATTTGTCTGCAATATTGTTACTAATTACTTGTTTCCAAGTCTACCTGTAAAGTAGCTGCTAGATTATAAGCCAAGAGCTTTTTTTTATTTTTTAAGAATGGTGCCACATGAAATTAAATTTGGAAAATTAAACAATAGAGTAAGGTGGTATGACAATTAAATTTAGCTAAAACAGAGCTGTAGGACAAAAAATGATGAAACTATACTTTGCAGGAAAGCTTAAAGAGATAAGTCTCATTTACTTTAGAGTGCCGGTGCCAGACTCACAGGAGTGAGACTGAGACGGAGTGCCCATCACCTCTGGCTTCTCAAATCTCTACTGGGCCAGTGGCTAGTTCTGCGTTTCTGGGTGTTTGCACTCTGTAGTGACGTAGTTCAGGTACTTTGGTCAGTGGTGAGGCTTGCCAGTGGTAAATGGAAAAAAATAAATATTGGTAAATTAAACAACATACACAGCTCTGTGCTAAGTGTTGCAATAAGTCCCAGTTCTCTGTGGTGACATGTGGCCTCCCCTGGCCTGTGTACAGATGCACTTGATTGACAACAAATGGAGGGAAAACAGGTGCTTTGATCTTTAACAGCGAGCAGCTGTTCCCAACTGGTCAGCTGTCTTTTTTTTTTTTTGGGGGGGGGGGGGTGGCGTGTGGGTGGCGGCACTGAAAACTGTGGAGTCCCCCGGGCTGTGAACAGGTGCGATTTCCATATTTTAAGCCTGGGGACATTTT
>JAACJT020000002.1:22429972-22488973 GCA_009936485.2 Gymnarchus niloticus
AATTCAGCCCTCTGTAGGTTGATGATTTTCATTTCCATCAAACGATGTGGCATCCTTTCGTTCCTAACACATTACCCAGTCTATATCAGTATAGACATCCAACATGATTTTTCTTCCCATTGAGATCTAATGTGTTTTCAAAGAGTTCCTTTAATTTTTTTGAGCAGTATATTTTTAATATTGTTTTTATTGCTAGTGTTAGTGACACTGACACGTCTGGATTCTACTGGTTTCCTGTAATGTCAGTTTTTTTGATTGTCTAACAACTTCATGTCAATTTATTTATAGAGCATGTTTAAAACAGCAACCATGGTTCTGTAGCTAAAGTGCTTCACAATTAATATGTAGAAAAATGAGTAAAACACAGCAAAAGACAGATTGTGGCATCCTCTTATTATTTTGAGACTGGATAAGTATTTAAATGCATTTCAGTATTTTTCAAATCTTTTTGGTTTCATGGTTTGATTCAAATGAATTGAACTAAGCTCTGGTTACTTTCCTAATGAACAGGATATATTAAAAGGACCAACATGTACGTTTGCTGTAACGCCACAGTCTGTAAGCAACTGTGCGTCATTACACTTTTGAACGCTGCATTTTTAACAGGCAGACACTAATTCAGATTATGGCCACCGTAAGAGGAATCCATGTCAAAGGGAAAATGCCAGTCTGTCACAGTGGTGAAGCTTCAGTTTCGCAGGAAGTTACTTGTTCGTGATTCCAGCAGTCGCCAAGGCCTACTCTTCAGACACCATTGCGTTTCCACAAAGATTTCCATGTGCCATCAGTCAGTTTGATTTATCATATTTTGTCGTTTTCCTTCCTTCACTGACCCACGTGACATTATTCACACCGCATGCCCCTTCCTAGCTCATTCTCCCACCTGGTGACTACTAACTGCATCGACTGCATGATGCCGCGAGGCCCTCGCTGCCGTCATAACTCACACTAGTCCGCCACGTGTGCTGTCAGTTTTGGCTTGCGCCTAAACCGGCTGGGAGTCGTGGCTGGGCCGTGCTCGCTTTGCTGGCTGAGCCCCCCCCCAGCGGTAGTTTTGCGCATGCGCCATGTCTGTAGTCCCGCTGCAGAGCATTCTGTGGCGTAGCGCTGACGTAGATGCAGGTAAGTCTCTTCTGCTCTGGTTGGTTAGGCACACTGGGTACTGTGCTCGTACACCTCCGTTGAGACCATGCGATATGACAGAGGGTCTGTGGGGGGCTGGGGGGTGTACTATGGCCTTGGGCCTAGTGAGTAAGACTGCATTAAAACGTCTGACACACTGGTGGGGTATTTGCACTGTTTCCTATATAAATGCAATTAGGGGACACAGCACCAGATCAGAACAAATTTTTTTTTTTTTTTTTTTAGCTTTTACTTACACAAGGGTATGATGTAACCTGATGTTGAGGCGTCTCTCTTGGACTGCCCCTGCATTTCCACCACAGCCGTGCACTCCGTCCTCCTACATCTCTACTGAATGTTTCTGTTTGCCCCCCCCCCCAAGCGTGACCGCATCACCAGTTTTCGGAAGGCGGGCATGAAGAAGGAGAAGCCCCTCATACAGCACCCGACGGACCCCCTGTCGGCCCAGACGGAGATGCCTGTGCCCCAGCCACTCTTTGACGAGCGCTCCATGAACCTGTCGGAGAAGGAGATCGTGGACCTCTTCGAGAAGATGATGGTCAGTTTGATTTGAACCCTGGCAGCCGGTCAAGGATCATCTTATAGACCCCAGTCAATGACACTACAGAGATGGTGAAACATACAGAATAGTGAGACCATGCTTCGCAGTTTGAGTGGGGGGGGGCAAGGAGTGTTTTCACCCTGATTAAGAGTGCCTGTTGCCCCTGACGCTCTCACACTGAGGGGTAAGCAGTATCCATTGTCGTTATTGTTACCTGATCATTGCCAATGGCAGCAGTGGCACAGTTCCCTGCTATGACTTGCATTCTTGCTTCCCTCCGTTTTCTCCATGTAAGCCTCGAACCCTGCTCCCAAGAAGTCGAATTCTGTGTCTCCAAAAAAAGATAAGTTTTGCCCAAAAGGTCAATGAAGGAGTTCAGTTGCATCTATCCAAAGAGATTTCTCTGGTTTGTATAGTGGGATCACATAGCAGCAGGGAGTTTCCAGAACCTCAACCAGCAACTTTCAATGTATTCTTAACTACCCTGCCACCTGCTGGTACTACTACCACTTACACAACATCTTGTAATTAAATTTCTTCAGATGAAGTAATTCAGATATGACTCGTACATGTGCATGGGTACAGCAGTAAGGTTACCCTGGTAAAGTCCGGCCTTTTGATAAAGCATCTCCCAAAGTTCTCAATGGAAGTAAGATCCATTAGCATGTTTCTGCATGGTGCAAACTACACATTCATCTTGGCTTCTCACAGGGGCTGTCCTGAAGGAATAATGCAGACAGCCTGGATTTGTTTTTCAAACCATTGCACGTTCCAGTGCAGTGGACTGAGTATTACAGAACAGTGCCCCCCCGTGGAGGGTTAAAATATTTACAATTTATTTTTTCTTATATTTGATTTTCCATAAAGTGTTGGAGCTGTGTGTGCTTGTATCTATATTTTTGTTTTTGTATATTTCTATGCGTTTAAGTATGAGCCTTTGTAGAGGCAGATTTTCAGAATTTTTGTGTAATTGTGCCTTATAATAAAGCTTCAGAGCATGTGAATGCGAGTCCATCGCAGGGCACATGCACGCTTATGCACTACGTGCAGTTTATAGATGCCAGTTAGCCTAATGGCGTGTCTTTGGACTGTTTGAGGAGACCCCCGGAGACACAGGGAGAATATGCTCAAGGGTCATAGGGTTCCCCAACCCCTAAGGCCTGAGGCTGCAGTGTTGCACCATGAAAAGTGCAATGCTTGATTAGAGTATATAATTGTGTAGAGGCTACACACAGCTGAAAGGAAAGTGAGTATGTTGAAGTCCGGCTGTTGGGTTAATGGGGCCCCAGCCTGCCCGGGTCAGCTTCCTGTTGTCTGTTTAAACGGGCGATTACAGGAGATGTGAGCACGCACATCTGTCATGTTGCCAGTGGTCAGGCTCATGTCGAAACCCCCTTCATCAGTGGCTAAATATTAAGTTATTAATACTTCAAGTCCACCTGGGAGAGGGTTTATGCTGAGGACACAATCTTTCATGTTTGTATGTTCGTATGTGTGCCTGTGCACCTTTTGTGTATTGTGTGTGGCTATGTATGTTATATATTGTATGTATGTACATGTATGTAAAGCGTGTCTGCCAGTGTGAGCCTTTGTCACAATGCTGCTCCTCTCCTGTCCTCTGTCAGCGAGGAGCACCTCGCCTCCTCCTCAGATGATATGGTGTGCTTTCTTCACTAGGGGGCAGCATAATTCCACTTCCAGCGTACACCTCAGCATTGCCAGTCTAGCTCTGGTGTTTATCTGTTTGCTTGTTGGTTGTTTGTTTTCTGGGATAGGTTGGTCAAATGTAGTCCCAGTTCCTTCCAGCAGTCTCCTGGCCATGTGTCTATTTACCTGTATTTTTAGGCCAGTCCTTGGTCGTTAGGCTCATATCCAGGGTCCTTCTGCCTTTTTGACCCCTCTAAAACAAAACCTGGCTCCTAAAGTTTACTTGACATGTTCTGCTGTAACTCCTAAACCATTACTTGGGAGTTGTGTGGTTTTTTTTTTTGTCGTCATGCTCATTCATCTCTCTGTGTGTGTGTGTGTGTGTGTGTGTGTGTGTGTGTGTGTGTGTGTTGCCCAACAGGAGGACATGAACTTGAATGAGGATCGCAAGGCGCCCTTGCGTGGGAAGGACCTCAGCACCAAACGGGAGATGGTCGTGCAGTACATATCAGCCACTGCCAAATCCGTAAGTGCGAGCATGAGCTTGCTGGTGTGGGCTTGGGGTTCGAGAGGTGGTGGTGGGGCTGTGGGTGGCCCTCCTCTCAGACCAAGTGGCATAACCTGAATTGCATTCTGCTTTCCTGCTCGCCCAAATGTTTGATTGCTGCTTTCCATCTTTATTTTATTTTGCCTTCCCTTGGTGCTTCTTAGTTGAAAATTTTCTTTTGTTAAACTGCTCTCTCAAATACCCAAACGACACAATCGAACAATCAGTAGAGTTTGGTTAAACCCCCCCCCCCCACGCACGTAACCTGAAACATACTGATTTCATTAATATCAGCACATGAAATCTGAGGATATGCTGTATTGGTCCAGCCCTGAGGTTTGAGTTGTACCATTTCTGATCTTTCCTTTGTAAGAACGGGAGACACAGCATCCTTCAGGACCGTCTTTGTAATTCATCTGTTGTTGTGCTAATTAACTGGCGTTGTTGTCCTTAACGGGGGTGGGTTCGAGTTGAAGGTCCTCTTGTCAGACTCCTTCCGGTTGAAGGGACAGCCTCGGAAAGATGAGCGACACGGGGAAGCTGAAAGTTAGGCCCTGTGGGGAAAGGGATGGGGATCTTTAGTCACTGCGATGGTCGACTCTGCTCTCCATCCTGCGCTGTAGGGGGCAGACGTGTGTCTGTGTGGTACACGACCCTAGCCAGACTCCTTATTTTCTGGTGTGATGTATTGGGGTCGCTGTCAGGAAGTGAATGCTGCCTATTTCTGCCTTACAGTCAGCGACTCCAAGGCTGCTTTTGTTAGAGGGGATGAACAACAAAAATATGCCCTCAGCAGTGGAGGCAGGGAACAGGAAGCATTTTGATCTTTCCACTGTTTTCATTTTGGCTCATTTTTATACTACCAGTCAAAAGTCTTTGCACACACTAAGATTTTCGACAGTATCAATGTTGCTCACATAATTTTCACAAAAAATTCTAGACACAGTATTTATTGCTGAAAAAACACATTCACATTAAGTGTCCTTCGAATACCTTTATTAGCAAGAAAATTGGTCATATCTTTGGTTCATCAAAGTAGACTCCTCTAGTAGTTACAACAGCAGAGCAAATTCGAGGTATTCTTTCAAGGCACATTAACTATTGCTCTAAGTTCATTCCAACACTCCCGGGGCCTGGTTTATGGTTATTACGGTTTATTAAGTTATAGTATTCATAAATGTCCTTTGGGCTGGAGTTGAACTTCGTGGTTTGCAAAGACAAATTACAACGTTTACATATACGCTATTGAGTGTCCAGATTTTTTTTGTGAAAATTATGTAAGTAACATTGAAAATGTATAAATTCTTAGTGTGTCCAAAAACTTTTGATTGGTAGAGTAAATAGCGCCCTATCTGACGTGTTCACCCTGAAGAGCTCAGGAAAAATTTAGCTCTCTGAGATTGGTGGTCAGAGATCGCGGCGCTGAAGTTTTCCCCTTCCTGAAGCTTCTGAGCCGTTGGCTGTTCCCCGTCCCTCATTACCAGGTTGCTGGTCATGCTCGTTGTGACGTGCTGTGACCTTGAAACCTCATGTTGACACAGACACAGCCACAGTTGCTAAGCACGTGCTCGTGGTCTGTGGCCCGAAGGGCTGGTGTGGCAGTAGCACAGTGTAGGAGGTGTGAGGTACTGGACCCTCATTTGCTGTCCCGTGCCTGGTGCAACCCCGGCATCCTCCTGCCAGACGATTTGGTGGTTCTGGGCTTCAGGCCTTTGCCATCAACATCCTCCTATTACGATTGTTGTTGTTTGGGAGTGCTGTTTACACGTGTTGTTCGCCCCCCCACCACAGAATATCCTCACCTCTGCTGACACTTGCATGTTTATATTTTAATTCTCCCCTAATGAGTCGTCTCTCCTCCCCCCTTGCTGCTCTTCACCCTTTTTGTGTTTTTATTGACTAAATCCAATTAACTCCTGTTTGGTTCTCTGTATTAATCGTCTCTTTGAAAGAAAGCTGACAAACATGCCTGGTGACGAGTGCTCAGCCTGACCTGTCGTTCATCCGGTCCTTTTTACCTTCCCTTTGGTATTCCTGCACATCCTCAACCCACAGATCCTCTGCTTCCTAACCAGAGAAGCTGAGGTCACCCCCTTCCTCTCCCATGAGGCCTTGCTGTCATATCAAACCGCATCCGTAACGTGGCGTCTTTGCCGGGCAGGACCCCACCCAGCAGACCTGCATGTGGCTTCTGTGGACTGCTTCCTTCGCATGCAATGCGCTTCCCGCTGGATGTGCTGCTGCTGCTTCCCATCGGCCACCTCTTAATTTTTTCTCTCCTTGCTGCAAAATTTGAACTCTTCTTAATGTCATGTGACTATAAGGGAAAAAAATGATACATTAATTACCGGCATATAAAGGGTTAATGTCAGGGTTTAAAAAAAATCTGTTGAGGGCGACGGGGGGAACCTGCAAGTGATGCTTGCAGTCGACACTCAACCATTTATAGCCTGTACAGGACAAATCTTCAGATGCGAGCCGTTGACTTTATAGGATTATTATTATATATTTTTTTCCTGATGAAATCAGTGGCAAGGAGCCGCCATGCACTCCTCTGTAACAATGTCTGACAGGCTCTGCCAGCAGGCGACAGCAGACCGCTGCTCGTCTCTGAGAAACGGGGGTGGCTCGCGGTGAAGATGTGGATGTGGCACGGGGATATAAATACGGACGTTCTGGGCAGGGCGTCACGGCGCGATCCAGCACTGTGCTCTTCCCACATGGAAAGGTTGGGAGAGTGGCTGACTCCATGCGACTGCTGTTCCCCCCCAAACCTTTCAAAGATCAAAATAAATCGGGATAAAAAGAGTGAAGAGGCGTATTTCCCGATAATGTCTGCTGATTTGATGATGCTTAACTAGGCCACGTTTTACCTGCTGAAGAATGTTACCAAAGAAAATGAACACCGTTTAAAATATTTAGGTGGAGTGTTTTTGCTGTTTTAAAAGTCGTTGTCGTGTGACTGCGCCATGCAAAAGCGTGGGAGTTACTGGACGCGAATGTGTGTTGAAATGGGATATTTACCTGGGAACAGGTGCTGTCCCCTGAAATTCGCACAGGCCGCCCCCATTTGTCCCTCAGAGTGCCGTCGGCGTCGGCTGGTAAAGCAGTTATGAAACTGGAGTGGGGGCGCTGTAGAAACCTGACACGTAAAATAAAACCGCAGGTGTCAGACGAGCGATTTGCAAAACACGATTTGAGCGTCGTTTCCAAGCCGAGGACGCTCTGAGAATGGCGGGGGTGGGTGCTCCATTTTGGGTGAAGTGCGCATCTGATCTCTGTCCGCTGATCAAGAGAGACACCACAGCTGTCCTCTCCAGCTGAATCGTCAGGTTTGAGTCTCGGCCCCAGTGGGAATTGTCACATTACCCACTTCCTGGAGACCAAGCGGGGAGGCCTAGACAGGAGACGGGAGTCTTGCACGCTTTCCTCTCTCCTTCAGCCCACGTGCTCCTGGCACCGAAAGCATCGGCAATTCAATGTTCCGCTCCCGCATTTGTGTATGAACGAATCGGCTTATGTGCGGTGGCCGAGCAACGCGCTCGCCCTTAATCCGGTGTCCAGCCCAGAGATGGCTGGCATGGTTGCCAGCATCCCTGGTTGAATCGGCACGAGAGAAGAGTCTCGAAGCAGCCATCAAAACGGCAGACATTATTTTCCAGAGAAAATCATGTACACGTATGTGAATAAAGTAACTGTAGTGAACAGCTACCTGTGCCCTGTGGTCAGGCCTCCAGGCACCGTGCCGTGTAACGTATGCTCAGCCTTGCTGTGCGTCTCCTCTGCGGTTCCGCAGGGCGGGCCTACTAACGACTTTGCTTTGTGTCTTTTTCACACATTAACTGCTGTGCGCTGACCACTGCATGCAGATCACGGGGAGCAAAGTTGCGGTAAGTAGCAATTATTTTGTTGCTTGTGAGTCCCTCGTCCGTTATGATGCCACCCCACCCGGGCTACTCCCCTGCCCCACTCTTTTGAAATTAACCTGTAGATTTCCCCAAGTCTGCACAACAAAGGTCATTTTTATCACTTTAGGGGGTTGGGGGAGGGTGTCTAGCCCTTAATATAGCTAATATGCCGTAATTTGGAAAGACTAAATTGTGACGGTGATCTCTGTGCGTAAATGGGAGTAATGTCAGATGAGGAATTTCAAAATTGCGTGGCCCAAAATGAACTGGGAGCCCTTCTGTTAATTCGGGCCGTTTTTCTCAGAAATGAATCGCAAACTAACGCATATTAGCATTTAAACTTTGTAATGTGAGCAGTGAGCGATTTGTTTTTAAGTGAATAGTCAGCCTGCGATCTCTAATCTGTTTATTTTAACATATTGCATCTAAATGACTTTGCACGCATTCATCCTTTCCTCCTGACAGGGCAATGAGAATGTATCACCTAATTATATTTTGCACATTGTTCTCTGATTGAACAACCACGAAGATATTGAATGCATTTCCCCCCTATGAATATAAGACTGGTTTAATTTTGTGGTTGGATATTGGGTGCAATTTTTTATTTGTTGTTTTTTTTTTTTTTATTCCCTCCTTGCCACCTCCTCAAAATCCTTTTCTTTATTCCAGAACGTTAAGATATGTCATCACCATCTTAAAAACATTTTTAAATTTTTTACCTTGTCTTTTCTCTCCCAACACCTGTAATCTTTTGAACATGCACTTGTTGGGATGAGGTTTGAGTATTCCGTGGCACCCCTCGTCGATGGATCCTGGCTTGGCCTGCTCCATTCGGTCGGCTCTTACCGCTGTTTTGACGCTGCACCTTTGAGTGGCAGAGCGGTTAAGGGGAAACCTGAACGGGAATTAAAAGAGAATGAGGAGGATTCGAAGGAAAATTGGCCGCTGTGCATATTTATGAACCTGTCGGCGTGGAATGGGATTTTGTTGTGTGGGAGAGAATGTGCTTGGAAGTAAAGGCACGTTGTGCTGTTCGGAGACGCCTGGCAGATGAGGTTTATGACCCCCCCCATCTAGAGCACAGAGCAGTCTGTTACTCGTCTTTCTTGCTTTGAACCCTGACCCAGACGGGTGACCTGTCGGGGCCAGCAGAGCCCAGACGCCAAGAGCTGTCATGTCGCTGAGCCTCCTTCCGTCACTTGGCCCAGGTACTGAGCTGCTTGCCGTTTTTGCACCGTTGGCTTGACACTCAGGGAGCCTCTCCCCTGGATGGGTGGTCGTGTTCGTGCCCCTGCTGCAGGTGTGAAATTTAGATACATTTGGCACCTAACGGGAGGAGCCGCAGGGTGGAGAGCCTTCGATCATTAGGTCCGTCCCCTGGTTGGCTGCTTGGCAACAGTGTGTGGATATTATTATTTTTTTTTTTTGTGCTGTCTGTGACTCTTGCCTGTAAAAAGCCATAGTGGTTTGGTGTACTGTGCCCTTAGGGAACCATGGCAAAGATTGATGTCAGCGGCCCCGGTCACATGGGACGATGTGACCCTGTCAGCTGCCATGGAAACATCTTGCCAAGTACCAATGGTCTGTGCATGTGCATGTGGGGGAGATTAAACAGAAATAGCCAAAAAGCTCTCAGACTTTCTAGAGGCTTTTTAGAAAAGGGGTCCAGTTCAAATAACATGTTTTGTTTCCTGCCCCCCCCAGGGGTGTAGCAGGAGCCTCCCTTGACCTTTTTACAGTTACCGTAAGACAGTTTCAGGTGTGAATTGCCCATTACACCAACACACAGGAGCTGTGTTTTAACTTCATTCTATGGGTGCTGTTTCTTCCGTCTCCCACGGAGGTGTCTTCTCGTTCTGTCACTTCATTCTACAGGTCACCCCTGCTCCTGAGCCACACCCTTTTTGACCTCCCCCTGGGGTATTTGCCGGAGGTGTCACCACAGTTGTGGCAACCAAAAGCAATTAAGGGCGACCCAGATCGTGACCCCTACCCTGTGAGCTACGTTCGGGTTCCGTGTGTATCCATGGTGAACTTGAAGTGAAGTTTGGCACACTTCAATGCCTGATGAATGTTTGGTTAATTTCTTGCTGAGTTAGCGGCTTAAGATGAGCCAGGCGACCATGCAGACGCCCTTCGTCTTGGGAAAGAATAAGGTCTGGAAGATTCCATTATTTCTTTGTCATCAAAGTGGCATGTCTTTCTCAGAGCAGGACGATGAGCTGTACAGACATCTCTTCTGGTCTGTGTGTATTCACACAACTTCCTGTATGTGTGCTTCATTGTGTATTTGTCACATACGAGAAAGTGCACGTGTGTCTCGGAGGAGTGTGGCCTCTCTCCGAGGAGGACAGACAGGATGCTTCTGCTCCCAGCTGTGATTCTGTCCTCCTCTTCCTCTTTTTTTCTCATGTACTCAGCGTCATGGTGAGACATGGGCTTTCAGATGCCTGCTGTCTGTGACTGTCTCAGCGAAACATCGTGAATGTTTGTGTGCTCATCATTATGGGGGAGAATGACATGCTGGGTCGGAGGGAATCACGGACAGGCCTCTGCTGTTTGCTAGCATCACTGGCGAGTTGTTGGGTTAGGTGAGCAGTCGGACGTGCTCCTACTCATTGCTGTCCCCTTCTGGTGAGAGCTTTATTAATACGGGAATTTGATATGCAGACACATTTTTCCATACAATTTTAATGGTCCTCAGTCAAGCACTAATTCAGAAATGTCAAGTGCGATGTGATAGATTCATCTTTAATACCATTTGAAAACCTTTATGAGTGATTATTTATATTGCAAGGAGCCGGCCTGAATACACTGACCACATATTGGTTTGTGTGAAGGCGGGGGCATTTAAAATGGGCTCTGCCAGTGCTGAATTAAACAGAGTCTGAATTGAGTGCTTTTTTTTTGCCCTGGTACAAATGGGCTGTACCACTCAGAGTGGGCCCCTGCTGTAACCGGCCGTACCGCACTCAGAGTGGACCCCTTACTCTTGGCGATCCTGATGAATCGGTGAACACGGATTTTTGGAGCGTGGAGGGTGACAGTGTGAGCCCCCCTCCATGACCTGACATGGACCAGGGATGTGTGAAAGGGACCTGCTTGTAGCTGTGCTGCAGGGAGGAGGTCATGTGGCATAACCTGGTGTCACTCTGTGGGGTGGTGTCAGTGGAACCTGATCTCCCATGGGCTGGTACTGTGTGTCTTCGTCAAAGCCCCCTACCCAAATCAAACTTAAAATCCAGAGTTTTCTGACTCCCCCTAAAAAAAAAAAAAAAAAAAAAAAAAAAAAGATGATTCTCTAAGAAAAGAGAGACATTTTTGTGCTGTTAGCTTCTCCGGATGAAAGAAGCGTGTCTGACATGGGGGGGTTTGACAGATGGTTCCGGGGAAGCGGGTCTGACGTGGGGAAGTGCCCCGCCTCAGCCGCCCCACGGATGGGATGCCGTGATCTGTGTCCTGCTCTCCCTAGGACACTTACGCCGGGTCTGTGTCACGTATCTGTGAAACTCTGCATTTTCCCTGCCTTTGATAGTTATATGGTCCATTCCCGTTATATTTTAAGAGCTGCTTCTCCCCAGTGCACACATGTATATTAGCAAGTTAATTTGTTCTTCCTGTCTACATGAATTTTTAACAGCCTTCTTATTGTATAAGGAAGTATAAAGTACCATGAAGCCCCTCTAGGGTTTGCCTTATTATGAAACAGAGTCTGTGGTTTCCTTTGGTGGGTGCTCTTGTCACCCCCCGAAAAGGAATGGGCCAGGTCAGGCTTTTGTAAATACTGATAGCTTCGCTCAGATTCCTTTGTGTATTGGGGCCTCTTTCTCCTGTGTTTCTTAATTGGCACCGAAATGGCCACGACCTCATTTCCCGCATTTTAGTAATTTAATTTTTTGCAGTTTTTTACGTTGAGGTGCTTTTCTTGAGTAGTGTCTCTGCTTTGAGCTTCTACCCTTTGCATGCACGCTGCAGGTTGAGGCATCATCCCCATTGCCTGTGCTTAAGTGGATATTGGAATGGACCGCACGGTAAGGATCAGGAAGCTCCATTAATGTCTGGGGATGCCGGCCTTGCATTTCTCTTAACGATGCCCAGGAGAAGCTGGTCATGCAATATGACTCCATTAAAACCCCACCCCCTTCACGTGGCAACCATTTGGAGTGCTTGAAGGATTGGCGCTACTTGAAGTCTGTACCCGGTAAATTGGGCCGTGGCTGCTTCATGAGACTCGCTGTATTCAATCAGCACAAGAGACCGTCACGGCCACCAGATGGCAGCAGATCCCTTCAGGTGACGCCGCCAGTGAGCCGAGGCTCACTGTTGCCATGGTATTGACCTGATGCGCTTCCTTGCAGTCCCACTGCACTCCCCGTGTCTGGCTGTAATGCCATTTAAATACCCTTCCTCCGCCAAGCGTGTTCTGCTGGGAGCAGAATAAGCCGATGTAAAACGTCAGATCTTCTAAGCACAGAGGAAGTGTGTAGCGGTTTAGCGGCGCGCTCACATCGACTTCTGATAAATCAATACTTTCACCTCATTTGGCAAACAGGCCATTTTCTTTTTTTTCGGTTCTTAAGATTTCATCACCCAGAGCTGAATAGGGCAAGAATTACAATCCTACCCGTCTCTTTACTGCGTCTTTTTTTTAGATCCCAGATTGTCAGGAGTGGGGGGGGCATCTGTCTATTGGTCGGCATCCTGAGATGTCGAGTATATACACGTAGATATGTTAGCACTTGGCACTGCGGTTTGGGTGAATTACCTCCTCGTCCCGCCCTGACCCGCTTTACGCCACGCATGAATTTTTAAAGTGCGCCCATCTGCCGGCCCCGTTTCCTTCAGGTGTTCGAGGTGAGAAAATCAGCCCGAGATACGGAATGTGCGTCGTTGCTGGCTTGGGACGCAGAGTGCAGATTCTGTTAAGAACACCTTTTTTAAGAAAAAAAAAAATCAGTTGCAGTAATTCTGTTGATAAATATCATCAGTCACTTAATATGCAGCGGATCGGCGTGAAGTCCGGTCCCCTTGCAGGCACCCTGACACGCTGTTAGGTAGGCTGTTGTCACGGCTCCGGTCCGCTTCCCTGCTGCTGTTGAGCCGATGAGTGCGAACCGTATGGAAATCCCGAACCCGGGCTCGTCGTGCTAACAAGCCGCACAAACGAGCGTGCCGCTGATTGTGTTGCTGGCTTCTTAACGGTTCTGAAATAAATGAACTGGGGCTTCTAAAATTGTCATTTGAATTATGCCTTTCATCTCCCCACGGTTTTGTTTAAGCAGATCAGCCCAAACCTCTTGTGTTATTTTTTCCCTCTGTTTGCATTTCTGAACAAGCTGCATAGCCGTAATGAATTCCATTATTATAAAACCAATTACTTTAGTTGGCTTCTTTAAAAAAATAAATAAACTTCCTTTTGTGTCATTTTCCTCTGAAGAATTGCAATACTACAAATGTGTACTGTGAGAAAATTTTGGGGATTGTTTCCTACTTTCTGGGAAACCTAAAAAAAAAAAAAATCTTGCTACCCAAGTGCAATTAGGTGGTGTTCTGTATATAATGTCAGTGGCTCTTCGCTTTGGCCTTTTCACCATTTTGTTTGTTTTTCTTTATCATAATGTGTTCTGTTAATACCAAAAATCTTCCCGCATTGCTGTTGGCGTTTAAGCCCAGTCTGAAAAAAGGCTGATGGTATGTAACTGGTTCTTGCTGTCACTGGCAACAGCCCGCTGAGGTGCTAACCACAGTAACCTGCATCTGAGGAATTAGGAGTTGTGCTCAGGGAGCAAAGGAAGGCACTCCAAGGGTTCGATAAGATCCTGCGATCAAATGTAATCAAGTGCTGATAAGGGGCCTAATTAAATTAACTAATTAAAGGCAAACAAGTACAGGGTCGAGTAGATAATGTACAAGACGGTTTTAAAATGATAAAACTGATTAGCAGGACCAACGAATGGAACCCAATTAATTACTAACTCATTTAAAGGAAATTTCTAGAACTACTGGGAGCTGTTGATGATGCCCCCCTCCCTTCCATGCACCTAAAAGCACCCCCCGTCATTCAGGAAATTGTTTTTCAGAAATTTCGGACATCTTCACTAAGGTTGCTCCGATTTTTTAAATTATTATTTATTTATTTATTTATTTATTTATTGATCTGGCAAATCTCAGGCTGTTAGCTGGATCCTTGGTTGTATGGGTGTGGCTTTGTACAGCACTGAGAGGTCGTCTACTCTCTTAAGGGCAACTGAACCAGCGACAAAGGGGATGCGTGTGTTAACACTGTCAGAGGAGGATTTTCAAAAGGAAAATGAGGTTTTGGGTTTTTTTATCCTTTTTTTTCCCCCCTTTGTGTGGTAAAAGTAATTAACTGTTCACAATAATAACAATTGGGTGTCTGTCAGAAAGCCCTGTTTCACAACGCGCCTCTTTGTTCGGGATAATTATATTTATTAATGATCACCAAAGACCCAACGAAGGCACCAGAATGTGACGTTTTCTCCTCCCATTTTCTATTAGTTTTTCAGATTTAATTGTCTGTTGCTGGGAGTTGGGCGAGATGAATTTTAATAATGAACAGTTTCCCGTGTGTTCCGTCTGGAAGGGGACATTTCTATTTAGCGTTTTTTTTTTTTTTTTTTTTGGTGATTTTACTGCGGGATTGGGGCAATTCACTGAGCCTGCAGTTCTTCCTGTTTTCTCCTCCTAGGAGGCATGATTTGGATAATACTCTATCAGCACAGAATGAAACAGAAGCACCAGAAATGACTAGATAAGGTCAAAATGGCACCTCTAAAAGGGCTCCATGACTAAACTGGGAACTCAAGAAAGGTGTAGAAGAGACGTAGGTCAAAATGGGAGCTCTAAAAGGGCTCTATGACTAAACTGGGAACTCAAGAAAGGTGTAGAAGAGACGTAGGTCTAAATGGGAGCTCTACAAGGGCTCTAGGACTAAACCTGAAGCTCAAGAAGGGTGTAGAAGAGACATGGGTCTAAATGGGAGCTCTAAAAGGGCTCTAGGACTAAACTGGGAACTCAAGAATGGTGTTAGAGATGTAGGTCAAAATGGGAGCTTTAGAAGGGCTCTAGGACTAAACAGGGAGCTCAAGAAAGGGTGTCAAAGGGGGCAGAGGTCAAAATGGGGAGTTCCAGAATGGGAAAATAAGGTAAGGTAGGTAAAGGACTAAACAGGGTTTGCAGTACAAGGAATAAAGGAGGCTGTGAGTTTGGATGTTCCTAATTTTGTGGTGATTCTTCTTCTTTTGGGTTGTAACACTCAACTGACGTTTAGGAATGGGGTTGCGGGGTGGGGGTTTAAAAGCTGGTCCCCAGAACGTACATTGTAACATTCATAATGGCCATTTGCCTTAAGTTGCCTTTAGGGAGAACGAGTTTTGTTCAAGTCAGTGTTATTTACAGTCTACGTGGCAAGGAGAAACACTCAGTTGATGCTTTGTGGAGTAACGAAACAGAAAATGTGTGCAGCCTCTGTTTCTCTGTTCATTTCACTCAGACCCCCTCACTTGCTGGGTGTTTTGGCAGTATAAAGCAGTAAACATTGATTTATATGTTCTCTTCAAGGCTGGAATGGAAGCTTGCACTAGGCCGAATTCCCTAGTCTTTTAATTGACCAATTTATGTTGTCCAATAAGCATTTCGTACAGAAAATGGCATTCGAACGTTTCAGACTCGAGCTTGACTAAAATGGCATTTTCATACACTCTCTGCCAACAACGAAAAATTAGTGCTCTTGTAATTAATTGATGCTAATAATTAGTCAATTCAGTAATTAATTTTAGATATTTGAGAAGCTGGAAGGGAGGATTTCAGCTTCTAGCTGACAGTAATTACCAACTGTCCCTTCAAACTGATACCAGCTCAATTTGGCCAGTTCTGCAGAGCAGATGTTGGCTATTAGCGGGTTTTGTTTTCGGCCACTATCTCATTATGGGTGAATTGATCACTGTAATGGCCCCAAGAATGGTGTCAGCACCATAACTGTAAATGTGGTGCGCTGCAGGTCGTGGCACCATGGATGGAGTTGTGAGCATGTCACAGAAAATGACGTGAGCTACGGCTGACAGGGCAAGGCATCGCCGTCGTTAGCATTAGCGCATTGCTTACCTGGACATAATGGGCCATAAAGGGACCTGCAAATGAAGCGTGACAGGTTTAGATGCATCGCAGTACACGCCAGATACAATCGAACACTACCCCAGAACATTATCCCCCCTAAAGCTAAATGGTTGAATTTCTTGCAGAAATTACTCTCGCTAGTTCTGTTCACGTAAGCACAAAGCAAATGTATAACCGATCCATTCCTGTTTGCCTCATCCTGTTCTTCATCCAAGCAGGCAGGGACTGCGTGTGAAATGCAGGTGTCTCGTTCTGAAGCTGGCAGTCTGGCTGGACCTTGTGCGTGTGTCCGGGTCTCGCGCACACGTTTGGGTCCAGATAAGCTTCGATTTCTCCTGACCGACACGTCAACATCACAGTTTACTTTTCCTTGTTTTACCGCATTATGTTTGGCTGTCCCAGTTCCTACCAGTTGAAAGGGAGTGCTTTTGGTGGGGGTGGCTTGGAGTTTTTGATGGAGCTGGTTGGATGCAGTCACCCTGGACTAGCTTCAGTCTAAAGTTCAGTGGAGGACCTCCAGATTTAACTCACTCTGTCTCTCGAGAATCAGACCTAACGAACTGGAGGCCCTCTTATGTGCGTGAGTCTCTCTTTCAGGGAGACGCTGCCTGTGGGTTGTTTTGGATCAGAACCGTCTGCCCAGTGGTTGGCTAGTGCCGGCCTCTGTAGTGGGCTTAGCCCTTCTCCTCTCCCTCGCTCCCTTTATCTTGCAGGGAGCAGCAGGGACGTCGTGTTTCATGTTCCTCTTTCCTCCATTCCCTTCCGGCACCTGGACTTCACGTTTCTTTGCATGTGGAGGCTTTGATGACACTCAGCCTCCAGGGACCAAGACCGGAGAGGAAAGTCGACCGGGTCCTCTGGTGCAGCCGGCTCGCGTATCTTGGATGCTGGCGATAATGGGAAGACAAACCCGCTGCTGCTCAGCTTCCGTCCTTCGAGAGTGCTGACGTATACGATGTGAGGACTGTGGGTGGAGAGACTCGCACAGCTCTGATAATGTCAAGCATCCTATCAGTCTCAATTTTAGTTCTGTTTTCTTTTTTTTTGTCAGCCTTCAAAATGGCCCCATGCTTAATGAAAACAAAGGCCTAATTTTGATTGCAAGACTGGTGTTGTGTTTGGATAATTTGTATGATTCTGTTATAATGAATTTTTCATTAGTCAATCATTAACATTGAGCTGTCTGAAGTCCACTGCAGGGAAGCAGCCATTTAATGACTCTGGCCTCCTTCACGGACGCCTATTTGTTGTTTTTTGGTAAATGGGGACTTGGTGGTGGGGGTAAGGGCATGGGGGACTGGCTGTGCTTGCTTAATAAAAGAAGAAAAATGAACTTTTTATTGTTCTTTGTAAGTTCCTGCTGGAGGAAAAGGGATTTGAAAAATAAGCATCGATTTTGTGTTAAGTTTGAGATAATTACAGTGAGGTTACAACCCCGGGTTGGCTGTTTCTTGTTGGCCGATGTAGAATCCAGGACAGTGGATGGGTTCATGTCCAATTTAAATAGGCAGGGTGAAGCAGGAGACAGTTACCGCCAGATAGAATGGAAGTGGCAAACTTCCACGCTGCTGATGTAATTAGACTGTTTCTGTATTGCATCTCTGGTTTGTGCACCTGTTCTGCTACACATTACCTTTTTCTGGTCTGAATATTTTGGGTGAAATGAGCCAGTTGTTGTGGCGGGAAAGGCAAGTAAAGAAGGGAAAGGAAACCGTAAATGTCTTGGCGCCTGTCATGTTTGACATTCTGTGAAGCGGCCGTGTTTGATACCGAGGCGGACCCCCCCACCTCCTGTCCTTTTCAGCTTCATCTGAAGCGGTTTTAATGGGATATTGGGGTGCATAATGGTGTGTGGGCTCCGCTATTTGCTTTTGTTCACGAAACAATCCCCTGGCCTATTGCGTTTTACGGCTGGGGGAGCTAATCACTCACATTATGGTGATGTTAATGGGAGTAAATCATTTAAAAACTGATTAAAGAGAGTGCCCTCGCCTTTTCCCTTTCTTCTTTGACGAGGAATTCTGCTTGTTTGCCAGAACTGCGATGTATGTGCTGTTAAAATTTAATATTTTACATATCGACATCCCTCCTTCACACAGATCCCATTACACGCATTTCCACAGCAGAAGAATCATTCACAGGACGCTGGGACATTAAAGTGGCCGTGCTGCTCTCCAGGTTACTTGTAATGGCTTTTAATTTTGTGGCCCATTGTGGCCGGCCGGCCGTGAAGGGCTGCCTTCGCCAAAGCGCTACACACCGACGCCATAACCACGGCTGCTCCCTGATAACCTGCTCTACTTTTTCCATTTCTTATTTTTTCCTTTGTACGATCGTTGAATAAAATAACCCGTAATGCATGTAATTATTTCGAAATGTTGGCGAATTTAGAATATTGCTAGGCGACACTTACGTCGAGCGACAGTACATTACCTGAATTAGCGAGGAAGTGTGTGCTGCCTTAATTCCGTCTGTATGACGCTTGTTTTACCATAAGTATAGTCGCGGCAAACTGATGACTTTTAGTGGGGATAAAAAATTTAAAAAAAAAAGGCTGCTGCTGCTGCCGTCCTCGGTGGCGAGGGAAAGACTGGATGCGGCGGCGCAAATCCATTTGTGTCGAACCGCGTTTTTTTATGCGCAGACTCATCTTTTTTTTGTTGTCAAAAACAACGCTCACTCAGTATACACTAGCAAAATGGAAATTTTCTTAAAAAAAAAAACTACAGCATGAAAGAAAAATTTAAGCTTAATAAAGCCGGAACACAACCGGCAAGTTCACACTGGTGTAATTATGAAAAACTGGCATAATTACCCTCAGCTTCTTAATGGTATTCGTGAGTGCGAGAACTCAGTGGAGAGATGAATAAATAACTTTTCTTTCTCTTTTTTTGATGGGGGGGAAATGAAATGATGTAAATAACAAACAGATGGTACAGGTCTGTCAGAAGGCGGCGTGGAGATGAGCAGTTTTTTTTTTTGTTTTTTTGTTTTTTTGCTGACCCTCCCGCTTCAGGAAAGTGCTGATGAGGCCCCGACTTGCTTTGCTCGGCTCGGAGGCCTCGCCACGCTGATTGACACACTGTGCAATGGGCTGCTTCGCCTTCACTGGGAAGTCTGCGAAGCCGAAAGCCATCGCTCGGAGGGAGAGCTTTGGCCGCATGGAGGGTAGTCCTCTTGTAATGATTTTTAAGCAGCAATATTATAAGAAATATTTAGCCAGTATTTTCTTTATAATGTTTTTTTTTCTAATAGAATTTTTATTTGTAAATGAACATAAAATGCCTAAGATTTCAGGGAATCTTAATCACGCCACAGTTAAGTCCATTTATTAAGGTTATAAGCAGCTGAGTCCCTCTTGGAATATGAACTGGCTGCATTTAAGAGTCCGTTTCCTTAACTATACAATATCACCTGTTGGTTATTTGCCGTCCAACTCACAGTGGTGCTACAAGTCCAGGGGCAGTTTTGATAGCTGCTTCTTAGCAGAAACGGTAAAGATTGCTGCTGGGAGGTATGGTCTCATCTGAAAGGTACCGGTGAGCAGTCAACACAGGTGGGCAGTACTCCGGTAGTATAGGTAAAACAGCCGAGTACCTCATTATGTGCTTTAGTGTAGCATGACGAACGCCTGTGTCAGCTTTAGCGTTTAGCGGACGTGACGCCACCCCAAATAATTCAGGTTTGAGGCTGTCGACAGTGCCTCAACTAGGACAGCGAGTGGGCACCTGGAACCACACGTTCTGACAGCAGAGCTCCCGTCTGTGGTGGAGGGGGTTGTGCCGACGACGCTTTGGAGAACCCAGAGCTATTGCTTATGCCGGTGAAGCTGAGAGGGCTGGAGGTGACTGACAGGAAGAGGAAAAAAGTATGAAATGAGTAAGGAAAAAATATTATGGTTATGTGGTTTCTAATGTGTTTTGAGCCAGGAAGACAGGCTGAGGAAAACAAGGAACAGACCCGTTCACCTGGCTCTACAACATGCATTTTAATGTCCGTGGGTGCGTGTTTGCAAGCGGGCGTTGCTGTGTGTTTGTGTTTATGAGTCTTCTGACTTGGAGGTCCACCTAACGGTGTGTCATCCATTCTGTGGCTCCCATCAGACAGAGTCCCTCACATGAGATCTCACAAGAATCATGTTTGCTTAAAAACTCTTTGGGTTCAATCAGACGTTTTTGCAGGTGGCAACACAAGTGTGTTCTGCTAAAGCAACTGCTCTGAAGAAGCTGCCCCTAGCTGCACCAGCTTCAAAACACAAGTATAGGGTCAGCTTCACTCAGCCGGCTTGCAGTACCGATCTGAAAACGAGAAAATAAGGTGTGTGTGTGTACATGCTGGGTACTACATTAGGTGGATCCTCAGTCGGACTCTTCAAAAGCACCCTGCAGAACCTTTAATTTTTCCAACGGCTTCTCTGTAATTTCCATCCCCGTGCAACCATCATAGCCCAGAGGACCATAAAGTATTTTGGCCGGGTCATTGGAAGGATGTCCGCAGTTGATGGCGGAGTGGGCAGTGGAGTGCCAGAATCACTGCGCGTCTGTCATCAAGGGAATGGGGAGAAATTCGCTCAGAGTGTCCTCGCTGTGAGTGTTAGAGGTGGGAACAGGAAAGCTCCTGTTGGCGCTCATTGGTATAGTGTTGAGATGTGCTTTGAAGGGATTCTCTGCTTTCTGCTGAGGGTTACAAGTGCTGACCTTCCAAAGAGTGTGTGTGTTTCATGGGCCAGTGCACCAGTTATAGCCCCACACAGCCGTGATTAAACAAAGTCCATGTAATCATTCTTTTGCTTTTTGTAATTAGCACCTCAGGCCGTTTTGCTGGAGCCTGGCCTGGCGTATGGCTATGGGTTGACTGATGTAGAATGACATGCCACAAATCTGTTATCAGAAGTTTTGGCTTCCAAAGGCTCGTGTTGGATCAGTCCTGACCCTGATCATACCTCTCTGAGGTTACGATATGGTGTCTTAGCCAACCGTAATTCATTTTTAGCTGCCCTCACAGAACACCTGTTTGGCAACCACTGATTTACCTTCATGTTGCTTTCTCATAATCATTTGAAGGTATAAAAAAAAAAATACTTATTCAATGAAGCTTTGAGCTTTTAGAAAGCCAAGGCATGTTATAAGATGCCCTCTTCGCAGAGGACCCCACTAAATTTAGGGGTTCAAACCACTGCCTGATTGCCTTTGCTCGGGGGGTGTTTAGAGTGCCTTAACATTTCTTCTGTCACTGCTGTAGAGAACTCTATCTCTCTGATCTGTTTTATGCCATTCTGTTTGCGGTATGTGACCACTTAGTGACACTTAGCCCACAGTGGTGAGACAGTAGGTTTCTGATTCGGAATGCTGACTTTCAAAGCCTTTAGCGCTTGCCATCAATTTTGGCTGCTGACCACAATTTATTGTTGATGCCATGCAAATGGCTGAAAATTGCAGGTTATTAAGTATGACACATTACTATAAACATTGATAAATTGTAACCTGCAAGTTTGAATGTGCATTTGTCAGCTTGACAGAGCATTTGGTTAGATCTTTGCATTTCTGGAATGGGTGAGATAAATGCAGAGAGGGGGAAGGCTTGTCCTGCATTGGATACAGCAAGAAGATAGTAGTGGTTGTAGGGCAGTAATATTCTTTTGGTTGATCTTGAGTGTAACCCGTCCACCCATTTTCTGTATCTACTTATTGAAAGCAGGGTATGGGTCAGCCTGGAGCTTATCCCTGGAGGCGGTGGAAGATCCCGGATAGAGTGCCGGGTCATCATAGGCTGCACACACAATATGAACAATTTAAAGACACCAGCTCAATTCTTTGCACTAAAACTAGAATATCCCCAGGAAACCCTCTCAAATGCAAGATGACACATCCAAACAAAAGACCAAGAGTAGAACTGGAACCTACAGTGCTGGAGGTGCAAGGCCACAATGCCCCACGCTGAGCTACTGCATGACCCTAAGTGAAACACAAAGCATGCTTCAGGCGTGGGTGGTAGACCTGATAAAAGAATGTCTTAATGACCTCTGGATATTCGTTTGGTTGTTCTGTCTACCTAAATGTGATTGGTGGGTCTGAAATTCCTGAATTAAGCTTCTTTGGATGTTTACTGCTGTTGTACTCTTGAATACGGTACTTAACTGGAATTGCTCTGGTAAAATATTAGGCATTGGAGGACAGCATCAGGTCAACAGCTGGTTTTCCACATAATGTAAACTGTTGTGTAAGTGCTGCGAGTGGTGAGTCAGTTATCTTGTACTTGAGAGAGCGATATAAACAAATCCGTAAGCATGGCTGTTTGATGGTTAGGGTTGCACTGCTTGTTCTGGGTGCTGGTGTAGTCTGTCCATCCGCCATTCATATCGATCATACAATCTCGGGTCTACATGCCGTTGAAATTGCACTACATGTGTTTCACTGCAATGCATAACACTCCATATCTGGGTGTCAGCACATGTACACGGCATGACTGAAGGAAAAACGTGAGCTTCTAGTGACTGAATCTCATCCCAGGAGCCCGTCCTCACGTTTTGTCACTCACATCCCACCCCAACGCAAACCAGGTGAGCGAATGTTACACCAACCCTGGTTTCTATGGGTCACACGGCTCGTGCGCTCTCAGGGAGATCTGGCACAGGTCCAGACAGCCCTTTGGGCCACAGGCAGCAACTGACACCAGCTGTAGAAAGTCTGCTGGGATACAATGATTCTTCTGTCGGTTAGCAACGTGAGCAAAGTGTCCCCAGCTGAAAGGTTCGCCAGGCAGGAGATTAACATTCCTGGGAATAAAACTCTCTTCACAACAGTGCTTTCCCCCCACCTTTCAACATCCAGATAGATCGTTCCTCATTTAGCTTTGCCTCCACAGTTTAACAACAGCTTAAGCCATATCAATGATACGGCTCCCTGTATGTGTTTTCAGATATGACCTTGCAGTAACCTTTTTTTAAAATAAATTTCTCATCAGATATTGAATTGTAAAAATCTCCTATACTCTGTGGGATGGATATTGCTGCTGCATCTTTGAGTAGAAATTTGCATAAATGTTCCAGAAGTAAGTGGTGCCTCCAGCGAGTTTTAAATTGTACGATATATTTAAATTGTGTTACGCTGTTTAACCGGCCAGCAACATGCCTCAGGTCCCTCCCTGTAGACAACATCAGCACATACTAATCGCCCCCTGCTCCCTGGCCTGCTATAATAAAGCCATTCATTTTCTTGCCAATAAAATATATATGTTTTTGTTTCTTGGAACTGAACGGACCGGAAAAGTCAATTAAACCAAATGTAAATACTTGCAGTTAGATGGTGGCCATTAATGAAAGATCAAAGGAGGGGGTTGGGTAGTGGGAGGGACAGGAAGGAACACAGATGAATTATTTCTGTTCTCTATCTGTTCTCTGAGTTAAACAATGAACAGAATAGGAGGTGGGTGTCGGTTCTCTGTCCCTGCTGTTTGACCGTGTTGCCGTTCTACCCTTGTCATCTGAGGGTGCTCTTTGCCTCACGCACAATTCTAGGCCCCCTCACCCCAACCCCCATTCCATTCTGCCTCTCTCCTAGCATCTAGTATGGACTGTGAACCTGGTGTGGGTTTATGTTTACCTGTTTGTTTTAACACCTAAATAAAATGTGAACAAAATAATAAAAAAAAAAAAAGTCAGCTACTGTACTGCAGACTCTCCACAGATGCAAAAGGTTTTTTTCTGTTTGTTACACTCTGTACAGGTTGAAAAATCCAACTCTAGACCCTTTAAATTGGTTTTTAATGGTTTTTATGGAAAATACAAATGCTGCAAAACTTCTGAACGAGTAGTAAAATGTGGCAGTTGTTTTATATAATAATATAATACTTATGTGTTTATTGAGCTACTTATAATGTCTTAGTGTTTTAATACGGATATTGTTTAAAGAGTCGTGTTTAATGGGCTTGACATAACATTTAGAAAATATATTTCATTTCAAATTATACTGATTTTGTTTTATGGGAAGGGGTAGTGCTTGTATAATTTAGTTAGAGGCGTGGGAAAGCAGATGGGGAGCTATGGAGAAAGAGATTTCTGGGTATTGTAAACATGTACACGAATCACAAACTGTTTTACTGAACCTGTAAATGTTCTCGCCTCTAGGTGTTCAGCAGTCACTCCTGGTCAGGGTCTGGGTAAAATCGGGCCTGGTTTAGCGATTGATCAGCTTTTTGATCAATGAAACTCTTATTTGATGGAATAGAAGGACCACAAGTATCCAAGGGCCACCCCTCCTTTCCTCTGGGACCTTCGTCCCAGGTCCTTCTTGAGGTTCTCAAGGAGCAGGCAGTCTTTTGAGCATCCGGTCCTCACCCATGTCTGGAAGCACTGAACGATGTTGTATTTTCTGGCTGGCCGCCAGGGACCGAAGTGTCACAGCTGGTGTCGCTGCTAATGATTCCCCTCTCAGCATGTTGTCAAGAGGGCCAGGTGATTAAGTTAATAGCACAAAGTGAATTTCTTAGGTGTTAGCTGACAGATGCCTCTCCGTTAAGCTGCATGGTATGAGTACACCTGCCCCCAGTGCTAAATGCTTTCGCTCATACCCCCCCAACCCCCACAACACATGGGGAGCCAGCTCATTGTTACATACATGCCCCTTTTGAATTCTCGTGTAAACGTCCGCCTTCAGCTCGACAAGAGCGACAAAGTCGCAGTGCGCTCTCCGTGTGATGTTGTGCCTCTCCCGCCGCCCCCCAACCTCAGATCCGCCGTCAGGCCTGCCACTTTCATCATCGGTGAGCGCCTCTCGGCACTTCACAGGGCCCTGCGTCATGTGCTTGTCATCTCTAATGCCTTTCTTCCCATCTATCCTTTTCTTCTTTAACGCAGTACGGGAGATCGTGTCGACTTATGTACTTTGTAGAGTTAACACTCCTCAGCCCCGTCACCTTGAAGACTCTAAGTGGTAGCGAACGCAGAGACGGCGCTTTAAGTAAAAGGTAAAATAAGAAGGGGGGGGGGGGGGAAACAGGATGGGAGCAGTGGAGATCCAGTCCCGCAAAAGACACCGTTTCGCAGGTGGTAAATCTTTCTCCTTTGAAAGCCACACTTGTGGGAATAGCGAGAGAATCAAACTTCTAATGAACCATTTTTCCAGTTGCATTCTGACTTTTCTCTGTGCTGTCTAGGCCTGGAGGACCCCCCACCCCCACCCAATTCTGCCTTTGAAATTCCTCTACAGCATCAGAATGCTACCTGAGTGGAATAATTAGGAATTAATGAAGACTCCTTCCCAGGATGTGTATGCCACAGCATGCGGTTAACATTTAAAAGGACCACTGGCACGAAATCCATAGCTTGACATTTTCATCGCCCAGCCTATATCTCATTTATGTTTGTTTTTTTAATACTGGAAGGTGGTGGTGGGGGGTTGTGCTGGCTCTTTCTTGTTAGAGGCAGGGAAAAAAATGGGTACGATCAACTAGAATGAACAGTTTGAGGCCTGTTTGTAGTGTTCGATGAGCGTCCACATGCGGTGGATGTATTTTTAAAAGCAACACGAAGGTGCTCTCTCTGTAGGTGCTCGAGCTGGTGCAGCATTCTGCGGCACTGCTGTTGACGTGCTGTCGTGCAGGCCGTGCACTTCTCTGGGTTTTTCCCTCCCTTATGTGGTCGGTCCTGGCACCCTCAGCTGGAAAGGTAATGACAGTTGCTGAGTTGCGGAAAAGCACTCTGGCATAACCTTTGTTCCCCAAACCTCCAGTTAACCTTTTGGATATCTGAGGTCCCTGACAATATGAAGAACTGTGAATAGCAATAGTTTTCTGTCTTGCTAAAAAAGTAGTGCCCGTGACACTCAGGACAGCCTTAGATCAGGGTACACTGATTGAGGATCAGGCTGGCATGTTTCTTAATAGGCTGAGTTAGCTTAAAATGCCCAGCTGTGCCCCCGGAGAGGCCTCTGGCAGGGCCCTCGCGGAAGGGAATCACTGTGGTGAGCGGTTATTTCACCCCAAGTGCCATGGCGCCTCCTGAGCCAAATGAGCTGAAAAAGGGCGGCAACATAGGAATGTGCCACGTGCCAGCGTGTCTGCCACAGCTTCACGATCTATCCTGGCGTTTTTAACGGGATTCTCGTTTAGATCGCATTGTAATTTCGCCGGCTAGATTATCTTTCCCGCGGGGGATGTAATTCTCAACATGGGGGGGGGGGGGGTAAAAAAGAAAATCACATAAAGCTGAAAGCAATAAGCCTTGGCTTTTACTCTCCAGGCACTCCGCAGCGTGCTTCGTCTGAGAACAAAGGCAAAATAAGATCATGGGGAAAAAAAAAAAAGCTTATATGTAGCTTAAAAAAGTGCCATGTAGAAGCATCACTTCATTATCAGAAAGTGAATTAAATATTCCCTGCAGTAATACTAACATTAAATGAGACGTTTTTTTAATATGTTGGTCAGATATTTTGCCGCTAGCCATTGCGTTGAGAGTGGCAGATTCTCCTCGGAATGGTTTTCTTCCAACATTCTGCCTGAGTTTCAGCATTCAATGTTTCCTGTCTCTTTAAGGATGTAACAATGACATGTTGCCCTGTTTCATAGTCATCTGTATGAAAGGTGGGTACCAGGGGATTTTACTACAGTGTGTGAGTCTCATTTCTGTCAGCCAGCCAAAGAACACGGGCGAGGTGGTGGGCCAGGTGGAACGGGCAACATGCTGTCTGAGCATGCTCTATCCCAGACCTAAAAGTCAGAGTCGCAAAGACCAGGCGGGATTGATCGGAACTCTCGGGATTGATGAGTGTGCCTTTGACAGTGGAGGGTGGAACTGGCTCACACATGACTTAACATCCCGGTAGCTGGTTCATGGTTCCAAGCAAGCTGGAAAGGCAACACTCTGCTTTGGTCCGATCAATGGCGCTATGGTGGTCCAGTTGGAAACTCGGCCCTGACTTATGAGGTTGAAATGCACTCTGAGTGTTTTTTTAATCATTACAAATAGCCCTGGGATTAAGTACAGCTTATGCGGGTGATGGGAAGTAATCCTAGCACTTCCAATAAAAATATATCTTTTGCAGACTGTATTAATACCAGTGGAACGGCAATTCCTGCAGCACTGTAAACAAGTTCCTTGTGTATATTTTGTGCTCGACTCCGTTCCTTCAAGTCGGGGTCACGGTGAACCTTCATGCTCTCTTTTCCTGCATGGAGCTACTGGCTCTGAGTTGTCCTTTCGTGCCTGCACCGTGTGTTGTGGCCCAAGTCCAAATTGTTATTTTAATTCATTTCCCAGCTTGCCTTGTTCTTCTTGGTTTAACGTATCACGGGCCAGCCGGGCGGAATGCCGTAACATGAGGGGGAGATGTCGCCTGCTCCTTTTTCGAAAACACCCATCATTTCAGGCTGATGAGTTAATGTTTTGTTTCCCATGTTTATGGGACGTCATGTCGGCATGATGTGTAAATTATTGTCACTGCTGTCTGAGCCATTAAGTTGCCACAAGTTCCCCGCTTATTACAGTTGTTCTAATTTCTTCAGCAGTTTTGCTGTGTGGAGCCCTGATATAAACTGGTCGTTGTTTGGTGCAAAGTTTCTCTTTTAAATTGGAGCAAATTAAGATTCTCGTTATTTTATTTGCTGGATAGAGACTTGTTAATGATCCTTCAACAAATTAAATAACCTTTGGGCATGGAAGGATTAATTAGATAATAAGAATCACATTTCTTTAATGTTTTTTTTCTTTCCCCAAAATGCATTATGTCTTGATGTATCTGGCATTTAAATTAGTTTTCATTTAAGCTGCATGTTGTATTGGCAGCGCTGAATCAGAACTAGACAAACTTGCACAATTAGGACAGGAAAGTCGCAAGTGGAGTCAAATTGTGTTGTTTTATAGAGGCTTAAATGGAGGGTGATTTTTTTTGTTTTTGTTTTGCTTTTTTCTTTTAACTGTTCCCTTTTCAGATTTTAGCTTGAATAATATGTGATTTGTGAGATCTTTCACTGAAAATGAGTGGGGGGAAGTGTTTTTAAAATGTTTGTCTGAGATTTGTAACCTGGGAGATACGCTGCCAGTGTCAAAATGACACCCCCCCCAGTTTACGGTTCCCGTCTGCTTTCTACGGTAAATACATCTAAACAAGTTCCAAAGTCCACCCGACACCACAAGGTAGCACATTCTTTCGCCATGGGCCACAAATTAAATCCACACAACGGCTTTCAAAATAATAACTTGTATCCTCGGATGGGGGATTGAGAAGCCTAGGGGAAGCACTGGACTTTTCTGGAATAAAGAGGTGACGTTTGAGAAGGAACTGGCACCGATTAGCCCACAATGAAAGCTGCCGACTGTTTCGTTTTGGCCTGAGGGAACGTGGTCGCATGTGAGCTGTCTCTTTGTTCGTTTAATTGCCAAGGTACAGCGCCAAAACTCATCTCAAGACAGTTACTGCAGAAGACAGAGAAAACGCTCCTGTGGCAGTAAAAGTCCCCCTGCCTCTAACCTGGTCACTCCTCTCCCCATTTAGATCACCCCAATTCCAAAATAAAAAAAAAAAGTACATCTTGTGAAGCCAGAGAGTGGATGTGACTTTCCAGCGTTTTCTGCTTGACTTCCCTTTATGTGTGCAGTTTTCATTTGCTGGGAAGCTTCGCATTTCTCAAAGAGGGCATTAAGTTGCATCATTTTGTTTTGTGAAGCCCAATTTAATTTACGGCTGCCCTCGATCCTTAAGACTTCCTCTGCTGGTGAACATTCCGAGCGAGACCAAATGATCGGCCCGTGAAAAGCCTCTCCCAATTATTCCCCATTAGATATGTGTCCTCTAACAGTTAAGGGCTTTTCTTTTGTGGCATCTAGTGCTGCATTTGTGACGAGCTTAAGCGGGTTTGATCTAACCGTCGCATATCATAATGGGAAAGAGAAGACAAGGACGCCTGAGTGTGCAGGTGTGCACGACCGCCATGAGCCGATGCCCTGCCTCTTGGTGTGGAGATCCTGATTGGTTGATTCCAGTCCCTCTCCGGTGGTTTGGCGCTAATGAACACGCCTGGTCACTGTAGGCCTATGCGTCCTTCATTGTGTGCTAGACCTATTAGTTTAGATTTAGGGTGGTGGGAGGGAGCTCAGGGACTGAAGAGGGAGATAAGGGAAGGGATTAAGCAGCTTGGTTTGTGCACCAATACAATTAACATCAGCCGTATATAAATCCTATTAGAGGAGTGTCAGGGAATTAAGGGGCGAAGAAAAGAGTATGAAGTGGTGTCTGACCTGTCTTTATTAGATTCTGTCAGAGGGAAGTAAGCAGATTTAGTAAGCGCGTATCAATCACGAGCGCTCCTTAGAGATAAGCGCATCGCTTGTAAGTTATCAAAGCCGTGCAGAAATTACAGCTGTTCCCCTCGCCGGAGGAATGTTCCTGAGGCCGTCGTCGGGCTCACGAGCGCAGCTCTGCTCTCGTGGAGACTGATTAATGGGGATCCGGACACCCAGGAAGGTGGATCCCGGAATTGTTCCTGAGGAGCGATGCCTTGATTGTGGATGATGTGTTCCTGCCCTTTTCACCTGTTGGCCCCTAATCCCCTCTTAGTTTGCCGCCTTCAGCATAGACCTTGACATAATGTCTGCTTGCAGATGTTCGCAGAGGTTTTATACTGAGCCAATGTGTCCATCTGTAATGGCTGACCTTGCTGTGCTACCTTGTGTTTTTGAAGGCCCCACGCCCCTATGGAGGTCGTTGTAGTTACAAAAACATATTTGACCAAGCGAAGGGGCACACACTCGCTTTTCCCCTCAATGCTTGCGTCTCATGTGCCGTTTTCCCGGAGTGCGCTTGGCTAATAAACCGAGTCGAGCCCAGCGCAATTGTCTGGACGAACTCCCTTTGATCTCCAGAATGAAAGCGGCCAATGCTAGTGCTTGACATGCGAAGGAAGGAATTCAGACTAAATGGTACCAAAAAAAAGACACGTCGAATTACATATTAGCACTTAAATTAGAGACGCTCCTCACTGATTACGGAAAAGGATAAAAAGACACGCGGGACGTGAGGGAAACGAAAGGAGAACCTGACGGGGCACTTAAAGTTTTAGCGGAATAACGATCCGAGCTCCGGTAGCCAGGAATTAAGTGGCGCCGACTAACGTCTCTCTGTCCCCTCCCGGCCCAGTTCTTTTTTTATGCCGACTGCCAACAGAAGCTATCTAACGGGTGCTGGGCTAACTGCTTGCACGCTTCAGAGTTTGGCGATTTAATTGAGAGGGGTCGGACTTAAAACAGCCGGTGGACGCTGGTTATGTGTCTGCGGTTTGTGAGAGAAGATGATATTAATATGGGCGCAAGTTTCCCGATGGCTGCTTAGGGTAACGATACTGTATCAGGTTTACTCATGGATCGCATCTTTGACAGGCACCTCTGTTTCATCTCAATTTGAAATTTATACGCTTCATCCAGTGGATGGATTTATCACGTAACCGTTTTTTTTTTTTTTTCCTTGCTTCGAATTAAAATCACTTCTTAATCAAACAGCATTCCAAAACGAGCAATTTACTTGCTGTAATTGGCCGTTCTTGCACTGCAGTTTTATTAAATATGCGGTTCTACACATTTGCCTTTTTATGTTAAATGTTACACCAGGGGAAACCGAAATCATTACAAAAATTGCATCGTTACACTCGCATGCCAACTCCAATTAAAGGCATTTACATACACAATGAGCCTTCAGATAGCTACCAGTTAGGTACAGCCCTCTGGCTGTGGGGTGACATGTAATTCATTTTGGCTCCAAGGAGTCCTAAAGGCGAAAGTTAATTTCGGAAAATTAAACTTAGCGTGTTAGCTGAAGGATTTATGTTAATCGGACTAGTGGGTCTCTATAGTGTCCTGTTTTCTGTGACGCTCGTGGCCGTACGACATGCGCGGGTAAAAGTTGAATTATTGACCGTGTCTAGCACTGTGGGTGGCGTTTACATGAATCTGCAGCTTTCCCTGGAGCCCCATGGTTTCCGTGTTAGTTTACCTTAACTCTGTGTTACTGATGGAAGGTAACAAGGTGTCGCCTTGCCCCTCCTTCAGCTGCTGCTTGCTGTTAGATTTTAGAATGTTAGAAGTCTCTTTGGATAGATAGCACTTGGCTGCTTGGGTGTGTACGGTGGTAGAATTATTGCATAAATTGAACAAATGTAACCGGATCAACACAAATGAAATGAGATGCACAAATAAATAAAACAAGATTCACAAATATTGTTTGTTTTTTACAAAAACTTGGTTCACAAATCTGATTGATGGCACATTTGTAAGTTGCATTGTCATTTATTTGTGGAATTGGTCACATTTGTTTGTGCATTGGTCTGCATGCGTTTGCAGACTTTTGAGACGTTTCTCCCGTCAGCTGTGCGTCAGTCCACAAACTCCCCCCCCCCACCTGGGTCTGCTCAAGCTAATTAAGTTGTGGGACAACCTTTTGATAACGTCCACAATACTCTGACCAATTACAGCACACACACGGTTCATTTGATCAACTCAGGATTTACAGGTGATTGATGAGTACATTGATATATTACTGGATTGGACATCGCCAGTTGTCTGTCATTGACAGCAGTGCAACTTCACTATGTTATGTGGAAGTCACAAAAGTTCACAGTTGCACATTGCCTAAATGCAATGTTTGAATGGCTCAAAAATCATTCATTTTTTGCCGCCAACTTTTTGAAATTGAGCTATACACAGAGGAAATGTACTTTCAAATGTATTTAGCCATATTGAACCTAGATATGCAAATAGCATGTTGCTAGCCATGGACATTGCCATGCTAACGCTTGAGGCTTCAAACAGAGCCTTGTCCTTGTGTTTAGTTCTAGCTAAAGTTCCCAATTTTTTAAATGTTTATAACTTTTTGACACTTAGAATATTGCAATTAAGATACCAACCACAGTTCAGTTTGAACACTGAAGTGTTAACTAATGTGTGTCACATATAGGTGGATTATACTTGTAGTAAATAGTTTTTAATTGTATTATACGCTATAAACTAATACTAGGACTAATATAAAATACTGAGTCACTGAAAAAGGATGACAAGAATGCCGTACTGTACTTGGCGTGAGGGGCACGTGTAGATAATTATTAAATACTCTTTGTAAATAGTGTGTCAGAATTGTATGTCTTGTATTCCTGTTTTGTAAAAGTGTTGTGCAGTGTCTCAGTGGTAGGAGATGTGTCCAATTGTCGACCGTGTGTTAATACCCCAGCCATTAGTGCTGGTGCAGGATTCACTGAACATAATTGATTATTGGTGGTGAACTTGAATAAACGACTCACTCTTTAAACTCTCAGTCCTGTTTGCTTGGCTTGTTTATAAAATTGTCTGCTTGATTGCCGTGATATTTATCAGTCCTATCATATTAGTTTATATGGTTTAAAACAACATATTTGCTAGATTCTAAATATCTATCATATAATACTTAATTTGAAGCCATGTGGTGTATTATTGCAATCCTCCTACAGTTATACCTGCCATACATTCACTTCAGTGTTCAAAATGATAGTCGAATAATACAGAGTAAGCAATGTTCTATTCAGTAATATATATCAATGTTCTCATCTCAGTCTACTCAGATCTCTGTGCCTGTAAATCTTGAGTTGATGGGAGAAACATTTCAAAAGTCTGTAAATGCATGTGGACCAATGCACAAAAAAAGTGACCAATTCCACAAATAAATGACATTGGCGGCACGTTTGTAAGTTGCAATCATATTTGTGAACCAAGTTTTTCTTTGTAAAACACAAACAATATTTGTGAATCTTGTTTATATGTGGATTTCATTTCATTTGTCTGAATCAGTTGCATTTCTTCAATTGAAGCAACAGTTCTACCCCCATAGGTGTGTTATTTTGATGTTGCCATCAGAATTCCTTCCCAGTTTTGAGGTTCCTTCCGACCAACTTATGGACAGTAAGTCTCTAGATTGAGGGGTCTTGGGACAGCCAACCATGCCACATTTTTCATGGATTGGCATTTACATAACACTGTCCCATGGATACTTCAGGCCTTGTGTGGATGTCATTCTAAGCCCCATGGTGCTTGTCGTGTCAAATCGGGGACAAGCACTTGGACACCTGCGTTAAGCCAGTGATTGTGGCAGCTCTGAACAACATTGTTGGTAGAATTTTTTTTTTTTGTTCTAAATTGGTATTGACAGCTCGATCCAGCTGCCTATTTAAAGATTTGTCATCGCCTTTCACATTTCTGGTACTCTCGGAACGTTAGGCCCTGGTAGATCTTGGCCCTTTGTTCCTGAGCTGAGGAGGACAGGAAAGTCCTGAGGGAGACGACCACCTAAAGCCCCAGCCAGGGAGGCCTTTAGAATTCATGAGAAGCGACTTCAATAACAGCAAGCGAGGTATTGTTTAATAACAGCACAATTTAGATTCTTTGTTTTGTCATCTACTGTCTGAGACTCGGTTCCTTTGCATGTCAGGTTCTTGGTAGAGACCAAACGGAAGTGGTCCTAAATTACAAAACCCGAAACAGAAATGGCAAAGTTTCTTTAACTCAGGTACATTCCTACAAACATCTAAACATGCTTCATATTTTACCTGGCTTCTGTTAATGGAGTTTAGAATTTTGATTCATATTTCAGTTTTGATTTTCTAAGGGTTAAGGGCCAGGCTAGTGTCAGATGATGCATTCGAGGAGCAGGCCAAATTGTGACTCTGAATTTCCCTTTCTTTCGAATCCTTCCTCTGCTTTCCTGAACCGGAGCGAGATGCCGGATTGAATTAAGCACTGTGTCCTCCCACACTCGTTCTTCACACGGCATCCTCTTGCTATCCTTCTGAGCCAATATCGGAGTCGTCCCCCCCCCCCCAGAAAAGGCAGCAGCAGGCTGACTTGGACTCCTCCACAGGGAGACAGAAGAGGCTGCAAGTGTCAGGAAAAACTCCCAATTTGGATGGATCCCGCGCTGTGGTGGGGACGGCAAGGGGCGAGGAATTATTTACAATCCGAGGGCTATCATGACTGACCTTGCGGTACTGGGGGGGGGGCTCGCTCAAACGAAGGCGTCATAAATCAACTTAACAAGCTGACTTCCTCCCCGTATGCCGGGCGTCACGGCGAGGAGTTTGCTGTCTCTGCCCATCTGCACTTTGCGAAGGCACCTGTAGATCCAGTTTGCCTGATTGCTGTCGCGGATAAGCCGGGAGCTACGTAATTGCCTTTCCTAGGTGACACATACGGCCTCTCCTCCCCCCAAACCATCAGTCTCCTGCAATTGCAAGGGCCAGATTGTAGACAAGAGGAAGCTGTCACGATAGAAATAATGCATAATTAAAGGCTTCATTCATTTTTAAATTACATGGGAAATTTAATAACATGCTCACCAGGTATTTGAACGGAAGTAATATTTGCCTCTTCTGTAGTATGAGCCAAAAGATGATAAAAAAAAAAAAAAACTTTCATGCCCATTTTTCCCCTTTGCTTTTACTTGTGAATTATTGATCATTTACATATAGCGCTAATTTCATTTTAATATTTTTTGGTGATATATAATTTCATGAAGATTTATGACATACAACCTGGTCAAATATCAGTTTGGCCTAATAGTGGCGTTTTCTAAATTTTTCTTCATAGATTACATTTACTTTCTGTTTTGCTTGTACTAAAATATGCCATTTTTTATTGATAGCCAGTAGCCAGTATATAAATAAAAAATGGACTGGCTATATAATGTGGAGTCCTGGCACAGGCAGTAAAAGCAAGTGTTTGTCAACCTGTCGTGACACTGTGCCAGCCCAGTTCATCACTGATTTGGCCCATCTTGCTGTGTCGTGTGACGGAGGCTTGGTCCCAACCTGAAGGACTGGCCATGTGTGGTGATAGTCATACTGGTCAACACTGCTACGCTGTTTCCAGGCTCAAAAATTGGTTATGTGAACAGCAAGATACAGAATTAAAATGGAATGAACAGAATTGCTGTTGCCTTTCTTTGATTCCTTTCTGTTTTTTTACGGATGTTGTTTTTTTTTCTTTCTTTAATCACCCCTACTTTTTCACTCCATGCTGTACGTACTGTCCTAAAATGGATAAACAAGGATGCCGTAATGTTACCATGGGATGGAAATCATCCTGAAATCCTGCAGTGTTTTTCTTTTTGTTTCCCATTTCATCTCTGTGTTTGGGTGTGTGTGGGGGCTGTCAGATGAGCTCCATCATCTGCTCCCAGAAACTTTCTTCACAGAAGTCCCACATTTTCTCTCCTCTGTCCTGGTTTGTACCCTCATATCCCCGAGAGGCAGTACAAGACATTCCTGCAAAGTGGTAAAAGCTTACATTGGCAGCAAGACCCAAAATGGCTGAGATGCGGGTGGTTAAGGGGGGAATGGGTGTATCAAAGAAGTGTTGGCTAATTCAGATCCCATCATTCCCATCCTGCAGAAAACACTTTACTCCCATTCATCATCTCCTTTCTTTAAACGTCAACCTTTGGGACTGTTAGCCTCACCGAGGAGAGGTCCTGAGTGCCGCCTCCTGACCAGGTCAGAAAAATCACTTGTGACTTTAAAGACACAGAGGCATCTACAATGGTTGGTCTTCCACTTCAGAGGAAAAAAAGAGAGGGTGGCTTTCGAACTCAGGCATGGCAGCTGGCTGTATAGTGCTGGACTTGTATCCAAAGAGTTGTGTTCAATTTGGAATGTCTCTGTGGCCTTGAGTAGGTCCCTCAAGTTCTTGGAGATCCTGTTTCCTCATGTTGTAGGCAATAAACCAGAAAAATGTTCCTTCATCGAAAAACTCCACCAGGTGTAATTTGCCTTGCCTAGAAATGCTTTAAATGGCAAAGTACCCTATAAGACTGGAGAATACAAAGGAATGAGTTTGGAGGGTCTTCTCTTGGTGACTGCTCTCCGTAGATGAGTGTGCTTGTTACATAGACTACATGACATGCTGTCATGCTCCAGTGCTTATGCGTGTTTCAGAAATCCTGGGGTGTGGATGTCAGAGAAATGTGCAGTGCGGGGCGACCAGGGATCACCACTGGACTCGCGTTTACTCTTGGCCCTGTAACTGGCCCCGTAATCCTGTATTTAGTACTCTGCGGTCAGAAGATGAAGATTGGCTCTTCCTTCTTACAGATGGCTCTTTTGATATAGCAGTTTCATTCAAATCATTTTCTTTAGATGTGTCTAAAAATACACTATTTATACGGGCATGAGTTGATTGTAATATGCAGAATTAACGTTTTGGATTATAAAGTGGAGCGTGTGCGCGAGCGTCTTTCCTTTGAAATTCAAAACAGGCCGACAGCATTTTGTCTGTTTCGCTCCAGTTGCCAGTTCTGCTGACAAGACGCGTTTTTGCATATGCCACAGTTTACCATGTGAGAGGCAGCGTGCACACCGCACCGTTAATTAGCCTGACGATAGAGCTGGAGCTCATCCGGCCGTGTGTGACGTGCAGTATGGACCCATGTTTCGGGGTGAATCGGAACGCCGACTATGTTTGTGTCGCGGTGATGCCATCATCTGGTACGGCTGTAATTCTAGCGTGTTTAAGAAAAAGAAGACGATTCATTGTGTACATGATTGCCGGTTTAGGGCTGCAGCATCACTGCTGGGAGACATTCATGAATAATTCCCAGTCTTGTGGAATTCTTTGGAAAGGTGCTTGTCCTTATTGAAGAGTCAGGACAGGAGGCTTGTAGAGATGTGAAATCCCACGTTCGTCAGTAATGCTGTAATGAAACCTTGGCAGCCCTTGTTGAATAATGAATTACGCTGCCGTGATTGGATGGGGTCAGACTATTGGCACTGGCATTTAATAATTTACAGATTGTATTACTATGGTTAAAATTGTGTGGGGAAATTAAAGTTTTTTTTTTTTTTTTTGAAGAATACATAGGGGAGCCATTTAACTCTGAGGGTCCTGGGGCTACTTGGACAGCGTGACTCGTTTGAAGACAATTTTTGTTTTTATTCGTATGAAATTGCAGTGTTAATGACAGTGACGTGCTGTTTTATTGCACAGCCATGCTTTCGGAAAGAGCTTTTCCACCGTCTTTACTCTCCCAGTGCCGGAGACTGTAGCCCTTTATCCAATTAAAAGCAACTTTTTGTGTCATATACGTGTGCGTTGGGTCACGTTTTTTTTTTTTTCCCCCCTTATTTTCCTGCATGTCTCATTTTCATTGGGGGTTGACACAGTTTACCGAATGACATTTCTTGACTGGCGAATGTGTTCCGGTCCTAAAAGCCCAGAGCCATGTTCTCTGGCCTGATTTGATTTGAAACCTCTGTATCTTAAGATGTGTGTAGGCAGCACAGGGGGCAGCATGGTGACTCAGTGGGTAGCAATTTGGCCTCAAGCTTCCACTGTTGTGGGCTCTATTTCTGCCCCTGGCTTTGTGTGGCGCTTGTATCTCCTCGTGTCCTTGCAGGTTTCTCCCGAAATCCAAAAATATGCGGTTTAGGTAGATGAGTGCATGATCGTGAGTGTACCTGGCGATGCGATGGCATTCCATCCGGGGTGTCTTCTGTCTCGTGACCCATGCTGCCAGGAATGGACTTCAGACTCTCCCTGTACTGGGTTTGCACTTATGGAAAATGGAGTTATGTCGAGAGAATATGCTGGCCCTGTGAGAACTTTGTTTCAGATGCTGTTGCATCACCTCCCTAATAACCGTGGCCGTCGGTCATATCCGGGGGTCTTGTGCTTCCCACTGATCCAAAATTACCGGATCAGTCGCGTCAACGGAGAGAAGCTTGTATTTGGGCCAGCCGCATCTTTGTGATTCCGTCCAGTATGAATAAAAGTGCCGGCAGTGTAGAAGCGATTGTGTTAGCTGAGCCGGGTCTGTGCAGCCGTTCGGGAGGTGTCAGCGCAGCCGACCGATTTTAATTTCGTAATTCAGGGGATGTTGAGAGAATTGAATGGGTCACATGCCTATTATTTCTTCGCTGGTGTTCGGTGTGCATACCTGTGTGTAGTAACCCAAAATCAGCCGCCCCGATGGGGGTGCATGAAGTGGGCATTGCGCAGAGACTGTGGAAAGTTCTGGAATCTTCCAAGAGGGACATGTTAGCAGTGACCGCTGTTGTCAGAAAACATGATGTCTTCTCCTGAAAAGTAGGCCAGTGGTTTGTTGCCAAGATCTCAACAACATCATACAGGAGCAATGCAATTGGGAGGTGGAGGGAGGGGGGTAATTTGTCCTCTGTTTTGCAGAAATATCACCTTGAGAGTTTACAGTGAATTTTACAGATCTCATCTAAAAGAGTATCCATCTCCTGGGTTTCTCTTTCTGTACAAATAACTTCGTGATTGTCTTCAGAGATCAGAGAGTCGCCTTTTGGTCCCAGTGGCTTTATCTCCCTCTTGGTTTTATTATTTTTTAAGTACGAGGCAAAAAAGAAATTAATGAAATTACTCTCCTCCACTGAGAACAAGTCATGAGGTGGTCTAACTCAAGTGCGAGACGCTAATCTGCTGGACTGGTGTGATACTCCCATTTAAATGGGAATTAAAAGAAGAAAAAAACGAGTACAACTCTGTTTGCTTGCAGCATATTCTAGTAAAAACATGAAGAGGAAAAAAAAAGAAGCTTGAAGGTTCAATTCATGTCAGAAAATTTACCCTAAAGGGAACTATTTTGTGAAATTCTAACCTGTAAACACAAGTTGCTAGGGTTTATTTATAACATTTAAAAGAGAAATCAGAAAACTTCGAATCCTGGCAGTCACTCCATTTCACAATCAAAGGTCTTTTAATGATTCAGAGACTTGAGATGGGTTGCAAGCATCTGCATTTAGCAGTCTGTGCTGTTGCATTGAGATTTTTTTTTTTTTGGTAGTGTTGCGCGTGAGGCTGAAAAAAAGAATCTATTTTTGACGAGTAATATTTCTCGCCGGGCCTGTGTGCGAATAGACGCAAGGCTTCAGAAACATTTGATACGCTATAGTTATCGTGGGCCATATTGTGGTTGGTGGAAGACATTCCCACCTGATGTTACAGGCTCCCAGATCTTCCTGACAGTTTTATTTTCATGCTGATGGTCTCTTGAGATTGGAATGAAAGTGCTGCTTTTTCTTCCTCCCAAACTAGAAGTCTATCTACTTAATTAGCAAGCTCTAAAAACCAAGTAATGTCAAGGCCGTGGCGCTGGAGGGACGTTTGTGGAGTTTTGTCATAAGGATCAAGCCTTTCTCAAGCTTCCAGTTGTGTGAGCCCTGTCGGTCTCTCTCTCTCTTACTCCATGTCTGACTCTCCGTATGTCTCTCTCTGTCTGTCTTTTACACTGTCTCACTCTGTTACTGTCTCTGTCTGTCCTCCTGTCTCTTACACTCTCTCTCTCCTTGTCTCTCACTCTGTCTCCCTCTCTTTCTCTCTCTCTCCCTGTCTCTCACTCCATCTGTCTGTTTCTTTTTATATGTCACTGTCTCTCTCTCTTCCTCTCTGTCTCTCTCCCTTGCTTGGATATTCCATGGTGAGTTTAATTCAGGATAAGCCGACCCTTTCGCAGGTGTGAGCAGCTTTCTGGGGTTGTAACTTTGACCCCGGCGCTCATGCAGCTGATGGGCGGTTGGATGGTGGCCCGGCAGCAGGCGTCTTCCCTAACACCTGGCGCTCTCAAAATAACCTCGACCACCGCTCTCCCCGCAACGTCTCTAGGCAGCGCTGGTGCAACACTGAGCTCCGGGAGCAGGGGTAGGCTGTGACCCAGGTCCCGGGATCTGGCGTGTGGATAAATTAAGAGCTGTCTCGGCTAATAGGGAGCCTCTTCGTAATCGCTGTCTCTCCCCCGGGTGCGTGGAACCCCGATCCAAAGTGGGCCAGACATCTCAAGTAGCCTGGTGCCATCTTTGCCTGCATCCAGACGGCCTACGAAGGAGGGGAAACTGTCGGGCACGCACAGATATACACGCTGACGAAGTGTGAAATGTGTGACCAAAGAGTGTGCTAAGTGTATGTGATAAGTTTTTGTTCTTTACCTTTTCATCCATGTCCTGACATTAAAGATGGGCAGGAAGTCTGACCAAGTCATCGTGCTGGCGTGTCAGGGCTGTTCCAGAGGAAAAGTGAAAATCTTGGGTTTCGCACATAGGAATGGAAACAGGATTGTGACGAATGCTCTGGTTGTGTCGTCCTGCTTTAGGTTTCCTCTGCCTTAAATAATAACTCCCTTTTATGTTTTATTTATGTTGCTTCCTGCCTCGAGCCAAATGGGTTTCGGTGTAAGAAAAAGGGCTGTCCTAAGCCCCCTTAAAGACTCATTCATCCTGAACACAGAGATTAAAATCTGGGTTGCCGCCGATGTTTTACGTGCTGGATGAGTGTAAAGGTCGGTGTGGGAATCCGTCAGTGCCACACCGACCTGCAGCTCATCTGTACTCTGGGTCGAGAGACTGCGAGGCTGCAGCTGTACTTGTTTGGGTTGTCTGCCTCTGGGTCGAAATTACCAAAATGCAAATGGGTCCTACGGAAGGCTGAGTGGTTATCCTTTCTTACAGGACACACACACACACACACACACACACACACACACACACGGCAGTCAAGTATACTTCATGGTGAATTTATGTATGTTTAAGTTGCCTGGCATTGGCAGACTTTGGACAGTGGAGTCAGGGAAACAGTCTGTTAGCGATTAAATGTCTAAATTCATCTGTACGGGTACTGCTGAGAAGCTCTGTTCCCTCTGGGCCTCTGGTAGTCGGTCTCCGTGCGGGTCATTCCGTCCTAAGCGTCATTCCGGCAGAATTAAGTGTCCTTCCCAATTTCCAGCGGCGCCGAGTGGTGATTTACACACGGCGGGTTTGCCATTTCCATGCTGTGTCCCCGCCTCCCTGTCATTTTGCCGTAACTCCTAACGATGCCTTTATCGCCTCGTTTATGGAGCCGCGCGTATGAGATATGACAGGATCGCTGAGAGACTGGGCAGGAAGAAGAACGTGTGGAAATGACATTAATGGAGGAAGGAAACCATTTTTGTGGTCTGTCCCCTGATTTAATTTAGGTCTTCCTTTTCATATCTCGTTTTGCATGCCGGTCATGTTTAATGTCGTTGTGCTACCCTGTGTATTTAACAGGACATTAATAACATCTATATTACAGTCTCCTGTATTTTACAGGAAATAGATCACGTCTATATCACCAGCCCATGTTTTATATACTAAAACTATGGTATTCACCTTTATTTTTGGATAATTATGCATGGAATATTTTCCCTGAGAAAAGATAAAATTTTAAGAGACCTCAGTTATTGCTAGCTTACTTTTGCTTTCTGCTGCTATTAAGAGTATATTTTTGTGGTAATGTTATTTTATAGAGTTGTTTTTTTCCTATTTCTGTTTAACAGTCAGAATAGCCCCGATCTGTAGAATCAGTGGGAGGGGCTGTTCCGTTTCTCGTTGGGCTATGTACGTGTGTTGCCTGTTTTGATAAAGGCCTCCGTTCTGCTGTCCAAGGCCGTCTAAATCAAAGTGATACCAATCTGAAGGTTATCAGTAGGCCATGCTGTCCCAGGACTCTTTCTTGTAGTGTTATGTGTTCTCTCTGCTTTTGGAGGCCTTTAACAAACCACAGTTCTGCAGTTGATGGCCACGCTGTCCGAAGTGGGTCTGATCTGCTCCATCGAGGGGTTGTTTATCAATGTCCCTCTTGGTTTGCGTGGCGCTCCCTCTGTACCCCTGTGCGAATGATTTTGCTTTCCACCCTTCCAGTGACAGGAATGAGCAGCAAATAAACAGCAGTGCTGTGTTGTCTCAACTGGGGTGGCGGGTAGCATCCACTGCCTCCTTTCTTCTGGGTTAAATGAGTGTTTGAGGGTTTCCTCCTGAACCGAAGTGTTGAAATCTGTTAGGCCGATGGGTTTGGGTATTGACTGGAGCCGTGTCATTCCAGGATGGCATACGCAGCATAAACCTTCTCGCCACGGCTGCCTGCTGATCGATTGTCCGCCCCCCCCCCCCCCAACGGGGTACCTGTATCGATCCTCTCCACCAATTTCATGAGTGCAACATGCGATTCCAGGAGGAGGCAGCCTAACACCATAATCACACGCTCGATATGAGGAGGGAGTCACTCCTAATTGGACGCCTGAGCCGTAACGCCGTCGCTCATTAGTCGCTACAGAAATATTTCACTGCTTTTTCCAGCTTGTTGCTCCACTCCCCTTGTCTCCGAAATGTTTCCCGTATCGCTTGCTGTGCCACTTCCGTTCTGCTCCAGGGTGCCATTTTGCTCATGGTAGGAATTTTAGGTGCGCTTGTGAAATTCCTCCTTTGTCGTCGTCTTTTCGTTGTCGGTGAGTGTCACTTGTCATATTGTTAGTTTACTTTGGGTCCTAGTTATGGGTTCGACTGATGTTCCAGCCTGACCGGAGGTTTTTCTGTTAGAAAATGGGTGGCAGGTTACATTCCTAACATTTTAGCATAAACCCCAGTGCTATAGAGCCTTCCAGTGCTTGGAGAATGATGACTATATGGTAATTTAGCTCTTTTCTGCTCAGCCATGCAGCAGCTGTAATGTCATCAACACTGTGAAGACCTTAGTGCTAGTGAAGTAATACTTGAACAAATTTTTTAAGGGGGGAAAAAAGTAATGGCTCGTTTAAAAAAAGGATTAGCCTCTCATAAGTTTGCCAATGAAATACTAAAATTTAAACCCCCACCCCCCCGCGCTCTTCCCAATTAGAGATTATAAACCCAGGCGACATGTGTGTGATTCAGAAGTGGTTTATTACTAGGCCAGTAAAGCGGGATGAGCACATTAAAACAAATAACTTTTGTGGAAGTTATGCGAATTGTAATGTGAATGAAATATAAATTGCCTGGAGATTCTTGATTTTGGACTAGGTCTTGGGGGGGACAGCTGGAACCACCTCAGAAATGAGCAAAGAAAAACATCAAACGAACAGTTGGCGTGGCCAGACTGCCGGGTCGACGGTATTCCTGGATCCTCGTTCCCCGTGGGTCTACCTGTCAGCTCGTGGTGAACATTATGATGTGTGAACGGTGTCACGTGGACACTAGGAGAGCACAGACAAAACGATGACATGTTCTGGTGGGGGGGGGGGTCCTTGAACTCTCCCGCCTGTGTTTAACGAGTGTCGAGAAGCCAAAGGATGTGGCTTTTGAGACAGCCCTGGCACATTCGGCACGGTTACTGAAGGGCGAGTTTAATCCCTTTTAGGGTCAAACAGACGTGTCCGATCCAGGCTACTCAGTGACGCATGGTGAAGTTCTCCATCCGCCAAAATCCCACCGCAGCTGCGCGTCTTGGGTATGAATTTCCTCTGGGGAACGAGCAGCACCGATGCCGACTGCGGCTAATAACGCCTTGTTTATTTTTAGAGCAGTTTTTCTGAGGACGACTCCTCCGGGGGAGCCGATTGACACAGCGAGAGTCCTTCCCTTCCCCTCTGCTCCTGTCAGTCATGTAATCGATGCGACCAGGGGAGCCTCTCCTCCCTAGTGTGTGCCAGGGAGGGGGGAAAAAAATGACAAAAACGACTCCGGGAAATTGAACCTGAAGAGAATGTTGTCATTTCCCCATGAGCCTCGCCATCGATGCCCCAGCCGCCTCCACCCTGCTTCTACTAATGCTTTCCACATTTATTCGGTAGTCCCGGGTGGTCGAGTTAGCCGTTGGCTAACCTTTTTAAATGGGCCTCAGTTTTCACAGGCAGCAACGTTTTCCTGAACGCCGCCTTCTATTAATGCGTCAGCTCGCCCTGAGACACGGTGCCGTGACTGATGCAGTGGCATCTAAATAAGAAATACTGTCCTTCGTCAGTGTGAGGGTTTTGCATTTGTAGTCAGTCAGGGCAGAAATGTCACATGCCTGATTATTCTGCCATTTTGAAGAAAGCTGATCTAAAGTCCGAAATTTAGCTTCTGGTTTTGCTTTGCTGTGGTTGAGAGCCACAGTCTGATTCTGATTCACTGTTGAAACTCCGCTCGCCGACATGTTCATTTTCATCTGGCGGGTGTGTGGGATGATTTGAAGGTAGAATTTGATCTATGAGGGAAGCTCACTGAAGGAGCTCACGCCAGCGGGAGGTTAGCATGTTGAGACACTTTTCACTTTGATAACGAGGTTTTCATAAGCCCCCTCTAACAGTGATTTTATGTATGTATGTTTACTCAGCTTGCACTGCCTGTTAGGTTGGGGGTTCGGTTGTTTGGGGTCTTGTGAAGCTACTGACATTTCAGTCTGACCTTTTAAAGTGTTTGGGATTAATCCCTATCTACAGATCCCCCTTCCTCTACTGTTGGTTCTGTTTGGCTTGAGCTGCAGGCCCCCTTACAAACGTTAACGTGAAATGGCAACAATGACCTCGTTACTGGGGGTAACCCTTCCAGAGCTTTCTGCGCCCCTGCAGTTCTGCAGTGTGACCTGAAGAGGGCAGTGTGTGCCTTTGGTTGGGCGATGGATCGACCCTCAGGTTCCATCGCCCTGTGATTACATAGACTGAGCTGTTTCACACACATTTCAGGGCGCTGTATAATCTGAGGTATATCTGACGGCGGATTAAAAGGCTCCAGGCAGAAAAGTGACGCGTGTCCTTGTGCTGACAGCCGGCCAGAGCCCAGTATCCGTTCAGGTCTGTTCCCCAGTCGGCCACCGTGCAAAACCATGAGCTGCTGAATATAAATAAAGCCAAGTGTCATACATTGGGGGACTTGTTCACCCCTCCCCATCCCCCCAGCGGACCATGGAGTGGCATGAGGTTCGATATCCTTTGGATTAGCTTTTGGAACCAATGGTGGTGGGGATTTTCACAGTGAGAGCGTAATTGCTGGTATTATTTGGGGGGGTATTGAAAAACACGGGGGTGGCCGTTTAAACGTGGTTGGGGGGTATCTCAGTGTTGATTTGTTGATATTGATTTGCTGGATTTGACGCGACTGGGTTCATTAATAGTTTCTTTCTGGTGGGAGCGAGCTCTGCTTCTTTTACCACCACCCTGGCATGCCTCTGTCCCCCTCATCAACTCAAAATTCGCCTCGTTACACCACTCTTCGACAGGCCTGCATGGGCACCATCCGTCTTCTGCTTGAGAGAGCACCGCGTATGTGCAAGTCGGGGTTCCACCAAAACGACAGGCTCGGTAGCTCTACAATGGCCCCTCTCGCGATGCAATCTGTCCGGGGCGGAGTTCTCAACAAAGCCCCCACAGAGCTACCGAAGAGGCCTCCTGAATCAGGATCCGGTGACACCCAGCTCCGAGAGCGTCGGAAGGTTAACAAGTGACGCGTTTCTGTGATGTTCGTGCTTGGGAACCAGGAGGATCGCAGCTGTTGCGGTCTCGGGTACGAGCAGCCTAAAACTTCGTCGTGAGCGCTCTGGAGTTGTCGGTGTGGAGCCGCCGTGGGCGTTTTGCGTACCCAGATTCATGGGAAGTCACAAAGGGATTATTACTTATCTTTCACTTAACCTCATTACATCAAAATTTAAGATATGAAACCAGTCAAAAATGACGCCTTGGGAGCTGTTTTGTTAAGAACTTCTCTCAGGCTGACTCCCCATCATGTGGCCGTTTACCATTTTCTTAATATTCTCATTTTTCCATTAAATGTTTAAGCAGCTGCTTGATTTTTTTTTTTTTTTTCCCTCCCTTCCCCATTTCCTTTTCTTGTCATACTCGTTTACGCGGGTGGCTTGAAGGACACCTCTCCAGGGCCTCACAGATGTCAAACGTATTGACAGGATTTCACCATTTGCTGAACTGTGGGTCAGATGCTTTTCAGTGTGGCTGAGAAGCCCGGTGTGCGTTAGCGAGGGACACGACCGCACTGCTGCAGCCCTGATGTTTTTGTCTTGTTCCATCAGCTTTTGTAGCTCAAGGTCGCTCAAGGTTGTATGAAGTTGCTTCACTAATGCTTTTATGCAAAGTGGCTTATGATTTTATAAAGCCAGATTTTTCACTGCAGTAGTTCACTTCAGGTTACATTTATACAGCTTGATTATTCACTGGAGAAATTCAGCCAATGTGCATACAGCTGGATTTTCACTGAACTTATTGTAAAGACCTCACTTAATCTTACTCCAGCAAGGCAGAATTTCTCCTGGGACTCAACCTGGTAACCTGAGTTATGAGTCCATGTCATTAACCACCAACCACAGTACCTACTGCTCCTAAACATAAGCCAGCTCACCTCCATTAGGACTTGAACATTTGACCCCAAATCCAGCCTGAAATTGTCTGGTTTCGCAAGTGCCCCTCTTCCAGGGCATAAGAAGGGAGGTCGGCACAGGGATTCGCACGTTTCCTCGCACCAGCGAGTGCCTCTCGTGTTTGTTTCCATTTGCCAAAATGGCAACCTCACAAATTGCTTGTTTACGGTGATCGTTATGCCCTTGACCATCATGGTAGGAGATTGGTGACGTGATGAATGTATGGGGGGCAGTTAAGCGCTGGATTTTATAGAGGGACAAATACAGCCGTGACCTTTCTGTTATTTAAGTCCATCGTGAAGTGTGTTCCCATTGTTGTGAACTAACCTGACAATGCTGAAGATCTATCTCAAAACATCTGGACCTAGTACCTAGAATTCACCGAGCTTCTCATTGTCACCAGATCCTTCAGACATTCCCACTGACACAGAAGTGTTTTGGTGGGAATGTCTGAAGGATCCGGTGACAGTGAGAACCTTAGTGAACTCTAGGTGGTAGGTCCAGATGTTTTGAGATGGATTTTCAGCATTGTCAGGTTAGTAGATGCCAAGTGCTTTTAACTGATGTATGTCCATAGGTGTTCTAGAGGAGAATAGTCCCAAAGCTGAAGTGTGGTGAAAATTCCAGAGGAGAAGGAGCAGGTAGTCCCGCTGGGTTTGAGGGCCATGGCTGCTCATTAAACCTATTGTGACTGTGGTGGTTCCTCCACAATTCAACATAAGACATTTTGACCCTCCACCAGTTCACAGGGGCATTATCTCAGCAGCACTGTCCTTCTGGCAACTATTTCAGATTACATTAAACTTTATTGTCATTGGTACAGGTACAGAGCCGACGAAATGCAGTAGTAACAGCGGGGCCTGACCTGGGATTTGAACCAATCACCACCAGGTTCACGTGACCTTGCCCAACTGTCTGCTACTGCAGTTAGGTGACAGTCTTACAATGTCACCTGGCTATATGCCAAATTACCTGCCTGTGCAGGTTCTGCTTTCTGTCACTCCGATAAAAGCTGATGCGGTAGAGTGCCCACCAGCGCTGTATCGGCGAGGTCGCCGGTATTCCGCCGTTAACAATGTGGTTCCCGGTAAAGTGGAACTGATCACTGCCCTCGTTACAGGTGCTCGGTCGTTTCAGAAATGGCCCATCGGAGCGGCCAAGTCAGGGCAGAATTGGCTAGCTACTCTTTAATATCTGTGGCTATTGATCAGGCCCGTAATGTAGTTTTACTGCCGGTGTCTCTCTTTGCAAATATTAGAGAGAAAATGGCAAATGGGCGATGCTGTAAATCTGTTTTTTTTTTTTTTTTCTCCTCTCTCTCTTTCCTCTCTCCTTTTAACCTTTGTGGCAGCTGAGTGCAGGCCAGAGCAGTAAATTCCCCCGGCCGATATAGTTCCAAAATTGGCTCCAGGTGGCTTCCTCGCTCCACCATACCCTTGTCAATCTCCCGTCGGGCGGAAGACGGCCCCGTACAGAAAACCTATGAAATCCTGTCGCTGTTGGAGCGGAATTTGGAGACCTAATTTTCAAATCAAATTATAAGTCTTTTTAACTTGGCCGGCGGTGGAACTATGAGCAATCTTATGGCTGCTCACCACTCTCCTGCATATTTTCACGCCGTGGCGGATGAATCGGCCTCCCAGTTATTAGCTGCGTAACCAAACAGAGAGGCAGGCAGCCGCAGTGAAGGAGTGGGTCTGTGTTGTGTGTCGGCGTAGGATTGAAGCGGATGATGCAAGGCAGCGGTCGGTGTGGTCTGTATGAGTGGAACACGTGCACACAGGCGTCTGTCTCTGTGCGTGTAAGTGTGGGGGCGCTGATGACCAATGCTGTATTTGATGTTGAAGAGGATTTCTTTGGGGGGTGAGGCGTGTGTTTGTACAATTTGCAGAGAAGCATTTGTCTGAAATATCTACTCTGTTCATTGGCTTTCACAAGGGGGAGGGCTGTAAATTCAGTTCAGCTCTGGAACGTGTGTGCGTGCATGTTTGTGTGTGTGGTGCGTGTGTGTGCTCGTGTATGCATGTGCGATTTACAAGCTCGCGTGTCCCTGCTCCCTGTCAAATGTAGCTGGGAGAGGCCACACCCTCTCTGTTTGCCGATGCGGTCCGTGTGCTTTCTCGCCGGTGACACTGGATTCACCATTTTGAGGCCTATCGTGGATGGGGATCTGAGATTCTCTTCCTCTAAGCCTGCTGTTTCCATACCCCGGAGAGAGGCGCTCTATAAATGATAGTAACGGATGCGGAATCCTGCCTGCCTGCCTTTTTCTTGACAATGCATCAGCTGAGGTGCCCGTTTACTAACAAATCCCCTTCTCAAAGAGCACTTTACCCCCCGTGTCTGCCAGGCTGTTTCACAGAAAGAGGAGTGTCATGCTTAATGTGCAGCAGAAAAAACAAAGACCCCTTTGACCTGTAATCTTCATTTGAATTGCCCTCTTTCATCTCGGAAGCCTCTCATTCAGAGCAGTCACATTACAGCACCGCTGTGTCCCTCTGTGGTGGGCTGCAGAAACTTTTAAGAACCTCTGATTTCAGTGATGCATCTAGGTGATTTTTAAAAACCTAATTTGTGTGATGCAGTTTCAGGCTCTTTTAAATCTGGGTGATTTAAAAACTCTGATTTCCGTGTTGTGGTTCCTTAGATTTTTCAAAATTGCAGTGATTTCTGCAATGCATTCTGCATCCCGGGGACTGAAGGCTCACTGTGGACCTTCTCTTCTGACATGCTGCTTCTTATTAGTTCTCCCATCTTTGTGTCGATGTACATTTCGAACCACTTCTGAGCTCAGGACCCCACAGAGGACTGAGTGGTTGACCATACTACACAAGAACACCTCCGAAACGTCTATAAAACATAAGCAGGGGCCTGGTCTTATTTTTCAGATCGTTTCATTTTTTGGAAATCAAGTCGTACCCACCTGGTAAGGAGTAAACGCGGGCGAGGTCCTCAGAGCCGGTGAGGGTGGTGGATTCCGACTGGAGCGTGTGGCTATGCTGCGGGTGTTTCTCTTTGGCATCCAGAGGGGGCCTTTTCACCGTGCGGCTGACCGCTGGTGTGCCTGTGGGATTTTTTTCTTTTTATTTTTCTCGAACCCTCAGCGTCTGCTGCTCATGTGGGAGCTGGGAGCGCGCAATTGTGTGGTTTCTTGCTCACAAGGACGTGGCTCAGTCACACGCTTCATTTCGCTCCGGAGGCTGATTTTGACAGATTTCGCCCATGCCGACACTAGCAATTATCCCGCAGCTGTTTGTGCCTCTGGATTAATCGCAGAATTGTCTCGTTTGCCATTTAATTTTCTTGTTTTTCAGCACCTCTCCTTTCTCTTTATAGTTGCTTTGAGGTATCTGCATCCACGGATATAAAACCTGACGGAGCCCCTCCTGCCTTATTAATGTTGTACCATTCGCTTTCAGTTTGCCCAATTAAAAAGCGTCCTGAATCGTTGTTTGAACTTAGCTCAGAGACTGTTTGAAACCTACAGTTTGTTTACAGTCCACGGATGCGTTTGGGCCCTGTCCTCTCCTTTTCCTGAGCTTTTCACTCTCGCTTTCAAGGAACATTCTCATCTTGTTTTTTCCCCGCCGTGTGCAAAATCTCATTCGGCTAAAGTCTTGATGTGTCTGTCTTTTTTTTTTTTTTTTTTTTTGTGCCCCACCTGTCCCTCATTTTATGCCTTTCAAAGCCAAAGAAAGTGGACGGCGACCCCTCCCTTCCATGTTTTCCAGTCTCTCTCCCATTCCGACCCTCTTGCCGTGCTTGTTGTCCTGTGAAATCGCCTGATGCATGACGGAAAAGTTACTGGGATGGAGGGAGACTGCGGTGCTGCCACAGGGTCCAGCAGCCATGTCTCAGAGGAGGGTTGACTGCTTGGGTTGGCCTCTACCCACCAGCTTGGCCAGTGTCATCTGGGGCACCTTCCCACTGTGTGCTACTTCCTCTGGCAACTGCAGAGGAAGCCTAGAGGCACGTCAGCCAATGAAAAAAAACAACCGGGGGAGTGCATAATGAAGTTCTCCCCGTCTCCGTTAAGATTTCCTAACGAAGTCAGCTGACAGGAGCATGTCGGACGGCCTGTTGCGCACCAGCCGGGGACCCCGTGATGAATGTGCCATCCACTGGCATTAGGCGCTCTGTTTTTCAGACCTGCATGGGAGAACCGGTCTCAACGGACATACACCATAACCTGCCCTTGTGTTACCTGGCATGACGCATGAGGGAAGGGAGGAGTTGGTGGCTTTTGGGGGATGGGGGTGACCTTTCACTCCAGTAACCTTGCTCTACCCAGGCCATGCATTACAGGGTTAATGGAGTCAGGTGACCTTTCACCCCACATGCCGTGCCAAACCATCTTTCCTGCCTGGGTATGCCTCTTATGTCTGCATCCTGGTTCTCATCATAGGACGCACCAAGCATTGCTGCTGTAATCTGTAGTTTATTTACAGTTTAATTTCCCTTATCACGCCAGGGCAATGTGACCTGAATCACATTAAGAGTAATATTCAGTCTCATCTTAAAATTGACTTGACTATTACATAATAAAAGCTTAAATCATTTCAATTTATTGTACCTGTGGTTGTTTTCTGTTGTGGTTTTGTATGTCTGGATGACAGAACCCCTGATTTGTTTAGTGTGCGGCTGTTATGTTGTACATGGCCAGTGGGTCATAGCAGCTGAACCACTGGATAAGTTTCAGGAACTGTGTAACCGCTACGTAAAAACCAGGAAATGAGAAGAATCATTAGGAAACATGGATAGCATGTTACCATGTTTTCATTTCCCTTCTCTTGATTCTCTTCATCCTGAGACCCCCACTATATTTGCCTATACCCATGGGGGGCAGTTCATGCCCCTCCCCCAATAAAAAAAAAAATCACATTGGGCCAATAGCAGTGAGGTAGGTTGCCACAGCTCTGGACAAGTCCCCGTTCAACAGGCTAATTAATCTTGCTTTGTTTGGGCAGTCAGGCCTAACCTGCCAGGGGAGGCTGCTGATGTAGGCTTTTTGAAGCCTCTGCATTCATTTACGGCCACTTAAAGATCTCAAGCTTCTTCCAAGGCCTGACCGGCCACACAGTCCATGATGAATAGCCGTTTCTTATGCTATTCAATAGAGCCCAGTCTGGGATAAAACTCTTATAATTGTCCAGATATTAGAAGAATCTGCTTTTGTTTCTACGGATCTTGGGTCGAATGGGGATGCGATAACTTGGGTTTATTTTTTTCCGTGCCGGTCGCATGTGGAGGTCGCTGCAGAGTGCCCGGCTGTGCGGACTTCCAGAATAGATGCTCAGTATGGGAGGCAAACTGAGAAATTTTTAATCTGGCTAGCACTGGATGCAATCTGGTCTGGATGCCCCTGCAGGTACACGTCAGAAGGTATGGGGGCCTGGGGCGGCTCCGGGCTGGAATGCTGCATGTGGATGATGTTTCTGTTGTATCCACTAGGGGGCACTGCTAGAGTCCCTTCCTATTTACCACATTAGCACCAAATGTTCGTCCACCTAACTAGAGAAGGGCCTTTCTGAATATGAAAATCTTGCTCCGTGATCGACAAGGCAGTGGCTGTGATGAATTATTGGTTAACTGTGATTACCGCCTCCAAGGTCTTCTGAGTTTCTAACAACTAGTTGTGAAATGTTTCACCCGGCCTTTTCTATCTCACCGTGAGATCAGGGAGGAGACCAGGTGGGGCTAGCATCTCGGGCTAGCATCTGGGGCGGGAAACTAAATGCCCCCTAGTAGTCTGACTAGGGCTGAGTAATTGTGAGTAATTGTAAACGGCAGGTGATGTGATGGTCTCAAAGGCACCAAAGGTAACACTAACTCTACAGTTGTATTTATTCAACTGTCCTTTTTTTTAATTCCTTGTTTCCACGTTGCATTTTTCCTTCTCTTCCAGTCAAAGGTTCTAGAGCAGTTTCATACTGTTTTCACCCAACCTGTTTACCTAGAGGAAGCAAATTAAAATTTAAACTCATGAATTTAGCGCCATGCCTTACAACGTAGGTCAGTTATTCTGAACACGTTGAATACGGCCAAGCAGGCCTGGTGGTAGTCAGACTGGAGGAGGAAAAAATAAAACCTGAGTTAGCTGATTCCTCCAGGGAGTTGGGTTCGAACAGGTGGTATTTACAGGGCGCCATAGTTAAAATTGGCCCGTTAATTGAATTCCTGGCATTTCAGTCTTCGTTAGCTTCACACTGACAGCGCTAGTTACCATTGACTTGGTTTCCACCCACTAAAAGAATGATTTTTTTTTTCTCTCTTTTAACTGTGTAACTGATGGAAAGCTACCAGGCTGGATCAACCTCGTGATACAGGCAGTCGACTTTTGTGTGGTTTAAAAAAAAAAAAAGCTGGAAAAATGTGTTTTTTAACTCCTAGAATTAATCAAAAATCCAAGGAAAAGAGACATTTAATTGTTGACAACTTCTGCATTGGTCTCTGGTCTACCTAGCAGCCTTTCAAAGTAATAAATTCTTCCTTGTTTCTTTCTTTTTTCTTCTCATGCCCCTCCAGGGATTGTGTTTCCGATGTAAAACATGTAGTCAGCTTCCATCGATTTAATTTTCGCCCCTAAACGGCAGTGGCTGAGTTGTCTGAGGGGTGCATTTTCGTGTTAGAAGGCAATGCCATCTGATTGGCAGACAGGGTCAAGCTCCTCAGCACAAACGGACAAAAACGGCCAGCTGAGTTTGCATCCCTCGGGAGTTCATACAACTCCCCCTCCACTCCCCACCCCATCCCCTCTGGAATGGGAGGAGGGAGCCTCCAGTTCATTAGAGCTTTCCTGGCCAATCGATGCCACCGAGACAGGATGTTCGCTTAAATGAGATCCGATACCTGTTACTGTTAAGTAGTCCGAAAAACCGTGGTGTTGAAATTCTGAGAAGATGGTTCGAGATGTGATAATGTTATGTTGTTAGCCATGTGTGCAAAAGGTAAAAAATGAAAAAACCTTGTAACTATACAGCTTATAACAATTAGCTAACAACTATAGTAATCTGTTTTACCATGTTCAGCTAAAATTCTTTCATTTACTGATGACATCAGATTCTTTTAAAATGAAGGAACCACACCTCTATTCATAAATGATTCACTTTAAATTTATATATTATTACTGTATAAAATTTTGACCTGGTGCGTCACATTTGCACGTTTCAGTGCTGTCGGAAATGACGGGTTTAAAAATGTGACTTTGAGTAGAGTATCGAAGTGTCTAAGTAACCACGGGATGTCGGTCTTGCTCCCAAGGATGCATCATCTCATTGTCGAACACGTCCTCTTTCCCCCCGGCTGTTGATCACCGGGACGATTAAAAGCTTTTTTCAAACGGTGACCTTTTGCTAATTGCCTGACCTCGGGACGGGGCGTTATGACGAAGACCTGAACGACAACGAACAGATTAATTGCTCTAAATGTCGGTCGTTCTGGGAGGGTCTGCCGGTGCCACCTAGAGCTGTTCTAGCTGGTGTGAAGATGGCGCGGATCGGTCCAATGCATGTCACTGCAATTGATGTGCACTTGAAATGCAGATGCATTTATACATGCAGTCAAAACATCTATCTTATATTTACTGACTATATAATATCAACTGTATGCCTGGCTAGCACATTGGCTTACTCATATATGAAGCACCCTGCTGACTGTAACCATGATATAACAACTGTAAATGCCACCTCAAGATGTCAGGAGACGACCTTTTAAGGTGCTATCTTTGATTTGATTTGGTCTTTTGGTCTGATACCGGGGCATTAGGAGGCCGATAGACATGCTTAAAATCATGCTGGCTGTCATGGCAACAGTACTTTGCGTCACATGTCATGCTAACGTGGCAGGCTCACTGTGGATGAAACACCAATTTCACCTTATTGACCTCCACTTAATTTCCCCAGAAACTTCAGGGCTGAATGGACCGCGAGGGCCGCGAGATCTTAGTTGCTCATTTTGGGTCCGTTGACCTGATACCTGTCTGTCTGGTCTCCTCTTAATTGGCTATTAAAAGAGAGGGACTGTTTCACATTGAAATTTGTAGCCTGAAATCAAAGGGCTCTCTTGACCCTGTGCAGATATCGTCCTTATTTTGACACTGTGGTGGTTTTCACCGTCATTGTGGGGCTGTGGTGGTTCTCACTCTTATTGTGGGGCTGTGGTGGTTCCCACTCTTATTGTGGGGCTGTGGTGGTTCCCACTCTTATTGTGGGGCTGTGGTGGTTGTCATCGTTATTGTGGGGCTGTGGTGGTTCCCACTCTTATTGTGGGGCTGTGGTGGTTGTCATCGTTATTGTGGGGCTGTGGTGGTTCCCACTCTTATTGTGGGGCTGTGGTGGTTCTCATCGTTATTGTGGGGCTGTGGTGGTTCCCACTCTTATTGTGGGGCTGTGGTGGTTCCCACTCTTATTGTCGGGCTGTGGTGGTTCTCACTTTTGTTTTTTTTTTTTTTTGCTTTCTCCTGCTATTGGTGCATTCTAGTTAGCTGTAATCAAAATTTCTGCTGGATGATTCCAATTGATGGTTTCCCCTCCTTTCCGGCTTGTGACTGGTGTTGGGGTGGATTTACGGGCAAAACTGAGAAGAAATCAATACCTATATGCTAAAAGCTTTTGTTTGGGGGGGAAAACGTTGATAGCAGATATTTCAAATATCTGCTGGAATCCAGAAGAACATGACACCGTGGAATGGGATGGGAGGTGGCGCTTTAGCTCTGCATTGCTGTGATGAAGGTGCTTAGATGTTCACTTAAAATCTATCGATTACTTTTGCAAGGGTATCCTAGGCAAAGCTGTCCAGTGGCAGATTGAGAGAAGTTGTGGAGATCTTGCTGACTTCATGTTTTTTTGTGGTGCTGATTTTACAGCTTAAGTTTACTTCTGCTCATAGGTTCCTCCTCTCCTGATGGCTGTGCTGGGTTTGAATCAGTGGAAAGCTGCTTTCAGCTATTTTGCTTAAGATTTTGCCTGGGGGTGATATGAATCTGCCAAGGCTTAATCTTGATTTGACTTTGGTTCCTGTTTATTATTCTTGATTGGGAGGGGTAGTGGCAGGATAATGAAGAGGTATGCTAAAGGGGTGGGTTGCTCTCATAATTGCTGGGTGTCCTGATTTGTGATTGTTTTATGCGTTGTCTAATTGAGCATTAATTATTTACAAGTGATTCAGTAACGATCTTATTTTCTGGGACTGACGTCATATGTGTGTGACTCGAGTGCATTACAAATATTGCAAGCTGAATTGAACACTGATGAGGAAAAGTATGGTTTTGATGAAGACGACGGTGTTGCCGAGGCCCCCTCTGCATTTGGAAAGGCTGCGATCATCAGGAATCAGTTTGGCGGCGTTCCTCCAAGCAGCTGTGTATACTAAGGCCTCTGTCCCTGCATGCACTGCAGGAACGCTTTTGGGAAGAAATCTTTGATGTGCAAATAATTTATTAATATATTAATTGGCCATGCCCATGGAGGCCTGCTCCATCTTCTGCTGTTTTATTTTATTTATCAGTAAACAGCCTCAAGTTGTTTTGAACAGGTTGGTTTTCTTTTTTTTCTTTCTTTTTTGCCCTCTTAACTTCCCATGAATTCCACAGCAACTCTGGAGTGTTGGGCTTTCTGTGGCTGAAATAATCTTTTATTGATATTTTCATAAACTTGGATCAAATGCATCTATGTGGGGGGGTTAAATTCAGAAGTGTACAAGGACGGTTTGTCCACTCGGCAGGTCATCTCATAAATCCATTTTTGGGGGGTTCTGAGCTCAGGGATGGCTGCTAGTGTAAGTGGGGTGTATTTTGCTTATATGGCTGCAGTGTACCACCCCACAGCCAGGGGGCAGTGGGCAATGGACCTACTTTGGACCTGCTGCCAAGTCAAGATCTTTCACATCGGTACTTTGCCCAAAACACGGTCCTGCATGCTCTCTACCCTGTCATCAAACGTTTCAGTTCACATTTGGAATGGAGTTAGCTGGGAAAAGGGGGCGGGGCTAGGGCAGCCTGCCTGTAAACCCCACAGTCATCTGGAGCATACTGGACGCTGTGAGTGTCCATTGGTGTCACCCCCCCCCGGCCCACCCTACAGGCTCTTTCTACCGCCCAGGGAAAGAGAGGCAGTGGATGTTTGACGAGAATCTCTGCAAAACGGAGGGACTGTCACTGAGAACTGGGGTCAACGGCAACGGTGGGGCTGTGCTGGCCCGATACAAGAGTGGGCATCCTCTGGAGGACGGATGGCGTGGGCAGCAGAAAACTCATCTTCTCTGTACCCTGTATTTGGCTGACCGCATGTCCTCGTGGCAGGAAAAGGCCGCTTCTTCGCCTTTGGCGTGCACCCAAGCCGGGGGTGCCGGCAGTTAATATCCATCTTAAGAGGAGCAAGGCGCGTAACGCTGCAGACTCACTTGAGACGAGGGCGTCTAAATCTCAAAACGGGCTCTTAAGGAATACCATACCAGCTTCCATGTCTCTGACGGTTGCCTTTGATATGCTGCAATGTGGGAAATGAAACTTTTATTTAAAAGGCAGCTCAGTTGAATTTAAAATCATTGAATAAGGTTTTTAAAGGATGCTCTTTTTAAAAACGGTTTCTTTTGGGCATCCGTAATTACTGCACATATTATAATTATTAAATATATAATTGCATTCTCCATTTTGAAGGTCCATAAGCCATATGTACATGCATTGTCCTCTTGAATTTAGTTCCATTAATAATTTCGTATTATAAAAGCTGAATGCACAAATGCAGATAATCAGTTTCCGTGGCTGCAAAAATAACACTTTTGTATTTAAATGCAAGGATATTAATGGAAGATTATTTTTGCTTGTTGGAGATTACAGAGAGATATTGTGAGCAGTGAATATGATCACATTGTAGAAAATGAAGAAATCCAGTGTTCGGAATCATTGTCGTTATCGTGCGTTCAAAATAAATGTCATTTCTGGCCTCTATGAGAATTGACTATCTTGGATAATAAAAGGAAGAGATGATGTATTTTCTGTGGAAAATGACCTGGTAATCTTTGCCGTCTTCTGCCTTTGTTTCATGTTTCTGAGTACAAAGCCCTGATTGTTTCGTAATCTCTTTTCTTCTGACTCGAAAGGCCCTGAAACTCATTTATGGAAACACAATATATTCTTCTCACCCCCATTCCTACTGCGGAAAACAAGGTTATGAATAAATAATGCACTTAAAAGTCCGAAATCCGTCTCCCGGGTCGAGGGCTCGGCCAGCACAGTCGTCCAGAACCTGGGCAGGATTTAAGATTGCAGGGCCTGAACTAGGTGATGGTAATGGCTGCCATCTTTGCTTTTTATCCTGCTGCCGTTTGCGGGCTATTAAAATTTGCTACAAAATGGCATTAGCTGCGCAAATTGCAGTGAGCGAAAGGTGCAGTGTTTGAGGCTCTGGACCAGGATGGACGCTGCTGTTGTACCCATGACTGAGGTGTTCAAACTGCGTGTTTGAACATGTTCAGGTGCTGCTATGGAAAGAGACCAAAGTTAAAGCCTAGCGTTTTCAGTGAATCGTTGGCATGCTATGGCGGTCCACCCTAATCTGCATCTCCACGGAAATGTGAATGATGCTTTGTAACAACGTGACATACAGTGGCAGGCTATGATATTCAGCTCCAGGATGTATTTTTTAAATTTATATCACCATAGCAATTCAGCCTGTTGCTAGGGTTTCTCTCCACTCTCTCCACACTTGAAAGCGATTGTAGAATTGGATCGGACCACATGCAACATAAATGGGAGGGTGCGGTGTGTCCATGCTGTTTTCCTGGCCCTGTAAGGCGATGACCTTGAGGCCACCTCTTGATCTTGGAGCACCAGGTGAATGAGAGTGAGGTTGGTGTGGCCCTCTTTGCCCACACACTTTTGTCTTTGCAGCCCTTGGGGGTGTGTTTCTTGTCAGGGCTGAGGGAGAAAACCCCTGGGCCACCTTGCCCAGTGTGCGATCAGCCCGTCCAATTTATGCTTTGCCGATTCTGTAGACCTGCGTATGGCCCATAAGGCCACTATATTGCACGAATGTATGTGTTTATACCTGAGTGCGAATGAATGGGTGTGTGTTTTACTCTTTCAGTGTGTGTTTGTACATGTGTTTGTCCTATTTGACAGCCCCTCCCTTTGAAAGCCTGTCATTCAGCCTCTAATGAGCAGGAAATTAAGGAATTAAAGATGTGAGCCATTTGGCTTTGACGCTGCTTGATGCTCACTAATTGCTAAGATTGTATCAGTACTCTCTTTCAAAAAATCAGTGTGGCGGTCTCGTCATTTTCATTAATCACATACAGAGAAGAACTAATTAAAATTTTCATTAGTCTTCCTTTTCTTTCCCTCCCCCACCACCATTTGGCATTTATTTAGAGAGCAGGATGTTAATATGATTCATGCCTTTATTACATAAGAGGGTGACAATGAGACTTGCATTGTTTTGGTGTTTTTTTTCTTCCATATTCCACATTTCTGTGCTTTTCTTCCCCGACCTAAGTTCTGTTTTTTTTTTTTTTTGTTGCATCCAAAATTGATTGAGTGCCAGGGCAGCCGCCACACTGACGGAAACAGCGACAGTAATAGTGATAATAACAGTAATAATAATATCCTTCATTGATAAGATTACTATTTAAAATCTTTCGTAATTGTTCCATGAAAGTGCCATGGAAAAAGATGATGTTAATGTCGGTGTGAGGTTATCTGATTCGGTAGATTAAAGTGACACATACTTTACAGACCATAATTTAGCAGGATCATTTCTGCTCTCTGAGATTAATTACGTTGACAGTGTCTGCTGTGCTGTTGGTTACATCCTGCACTTCCTGTATTTTTTTTTTTTTTTTTTTTTTTTTTTTTCACTTCCCCCCCTGTTGTTGGCTTTGGGGGGGGCGGTGGGGGGGGGGGCATCCCGTGACAACCGGGGCCTTTGCTGTGGCCGGTAAAAAATCA